>JAHHUM010000079.1:0-405298 GCA_036173005.1 Crenichthys baileyi | reverse complement strand
ATTACACTTACCATATAGTAGAAATCAAGTCAGTGCCAATGTTAAGGTAATCTAGGTGTTGACTTTGGGCCCCTTTTTTGTGTGCTTCTGAGAGGGACTCCCATTGAAAAATTACTGCTTTCATAATCACAGCAGATTTTTCCTTTTTTCAAAAAGCTCCACAAGTAGCTCCACAGTAGTATTTTCAAAGTCTAGTCAAGACTACACTTTAGAGTAATAGAAATAAATTTTTTAAATGTGTTCCTAAACTAAATAGTGAAGTCTGTCAAAGAATTTCCCGCTGAGATAAATACAAAGAGTACCCCCAACAATTAGCACTTACTGTATAAAGAAACCAAGTCAGTGCCTGTGTTTAAAGGTCATCTCTTTGCCTTCTGATGCATGTTTGCAATTGTTTTCCTGTTTTATAATAAACTTAAACCAAGACAAAACCCCAAAGAGAAGCACTTATGACATCACCAAACATCAGTGATTCCATTTGAGGTAACCGCATGTATTTAAACTCTTCAGGAGATTTTTCTTTGATAGAACCAATACCAAAGCATCATGCTGCAGAGGTAACAATTATTAGCAAAGATATCTTATTCTTTAATCATTCCTACCACATTTTTATAGTCCCCAAAGGGGCCCCCCCAAATGTTTTGGGCCCACAGTTTTTTTACAAACCAAAAGCACCTTTTAAAAATCCCCCCTTTTAACAAAGTTTCAATGGGGGAGAAACGTCCATCCACGACTGTTTATGATAAAACAGGAAACAACTCACACTTTGAAATAAGGCCATCAAGGATTTCAAGTGGTCAATCAGCTTTTTTAAGGTTTTCCTTGATGGAGCGTTGTCTTCCCAAAACCAGGCCGCCATTACTATTCAAAACATTTTTACAGGAACACAATGGCAGGGTTTTAAATATACATTTTAGAACCCAGTCATTATTTTTGTCAGGTCAAATGGGCATTTTCATTGTCAAAATTATGAGAATCATGAGTTCATGAGTGAGATCAAAATATGCCCTTATTTAAAACAGGGATGGATATCTTTTAAAAGAATGATTTGAATGTACACACACTCTATGATGTCACAGATGAATAACTAAACATACGGCATTTAGTGACCTCTAATGGAGGTAAATAGTACAACACTTGAAGAAAATCATTTACTTGCTGTCTACAAGTTGATGTTTTTAGTTATTTCTTCTTGCTGATAAATTTAAGCCAAAACAACCCAAAGGAAGGCACTTGTAATGCCAAAAACCACGAGTGTCTCCTTTGAGGTGGTCTTAGAGGGACTCAGTAAAATCATTGCTTTAGTAGCCACACAAGACTTTGTCACATTTGTACTGCCTCAACATAGAGCACTTTCTGAGTCTATTCAAGGCTGTGCTCAAGTTAGGGTAATAGGACGGACATTTTAATGTGTTTATCAAGTTAGGAAACACATGTATCAAGAAGTCATTTTTGAGTAAAATACAACAAGACTACCTCAACAAATAGCACTTACTGTATTCAGAAATCAAGTCAGTGCCAGTCTTAAGGTAACCTTGGTGTCAACTTCTGGTGCTTGTTTGTGCTCTTCTGAGAGGGACTCCATTGAAATGACTGTTTTCATAATCACAGCCAATTTGTCCCTTTTTCAGTGGCTCCAACAGTAGCACTTTCCATGTGTAGTCCAAGACTATGCTCAAGTTTAGGATAACATAGATTGTATTTGAATGGGGTTTTTTTTCAAACTATCCCCCCTATAAAGTTTTATCAAGAAATCTCATATTGAGCAAAATAAATAAAGACTACCCTAACAATTAGCACACTACTGTATAGAGAAATGACAGTCAGTGTCTGTGTTTAACTAATCTTTATGCCTTCTAAAGAATGTGTGCTGTTGTTTCTTGTTGATGTCACAAACAAGAACAACCCGCCAAAGAGAAGCACTTGGATATTAAAAACCCTGGTGTGCATCATTTGAGGTGGTCCAAGAGTGACTGTGACAAAATCACAGCTTTAATAGTCACAGTTGTTTTAGTCGGATTTTAATTTCCCAACATGAAGCACTTTCTGAGTCAATCCGAGACTGTGCTCAAGTTAGGGTAATATAACTGACATTTCAATGTGTTCAAGAAAGCAAAAAAATCCTTTTTTTGAGTAAAATACATCAAGACTAGCCCAACAAATAGCACTTACCATATAGTAGAAATCAAGTCAGTGCCAATGTTAAGGTAATCTAGGTGTTGACCTTTGGTGCCTTGTTTGTGTGCTTCTGAGAGGGACTCCATTGAAATTACTGCTTTCATAATCACAGCAGATTTTTCCTTATTTCAACAGCTCCACAAGTAGCTCCACAAGTAGTACTTTCAAAGTCTAGTCAAGACTACACTTTAGAGTAATAGAAATAATATTTTAATATGTTCCTAAACTAAATATTGAAGTCTGTCAAAGAATTCCATGCTGAGATAAATACAATGAGACTACCCCAACAATTAGCACTTACTGTATAAAGAAACCAAGTCAGTGCCTGTGTTAAGGTCATCTCTTTGCCTTCTGATGCATGTTTGCAATTGTTTACTGTTGATAATAAACTTACAACCAAGACAACCCCAAAGAGAAGCACTTATGACATCACCAAACATCAGTGATTCCATTTGAGGTAACCGGCTTATTAAACTCTTCAGGAAGATTTTCTTCTTAGATAGAACCAATACCAAAGCATCATGCTGCAGAGTATACAATTATTACAAAGATCTCTTATTCTTTAATCATTCCTACCACAGTCTCTCCATAGTCCAGAAGAATCTCAATTTCTGTGCTCTGTGCCCCGGGGAAATGTTGTTTGTCCAAACAGTTTGTGCATCTGATATCCTGAAAGCACCAATTTCAAATAAACTCCACCTTCTTTCAAACAAAGTTTCCAATGGAGTAGAGAACGCTCATCCACGACTGTTTAATGATAAAACCAGGAACAACTCACAACCGTGTGAAGATAAGGGCCATCAAGGGATTGCTGAGTGGTCAATCAGCTTTTTAATGGTGTATCCATTGATGGACGTTGTCTTCGCAACCAGGCAGGGCCCGTTATTACCAGCCATTACTATTCAACATTTTTAACAGGGACACAATGGCAGGGTTTTAAAATATACATTTTAGGAGATCCCAGTCATTATTAAATTTGTCAGGTCAAATGGGCATTTTCATTGTCAAAATTATGAGAATCATGAGTTCATGAACTGAAATAATCAAAATATGCCCTTATTTAAAACAGGGATGGATATCTTTTAAAAATTAATGATTTGAATGTACACACACTCTATGATGTCACAGATGAAGCATATAACTAAACAAAATACGGCATTTAGTGACCTCTAATGGGAGGTAAATAGTCAAAGCAAACATTGTTGAGAAATTCATCATTTACCTGCTGTCTACAAGTTGATGTTTTGTTAGTGTACTTATGGCTCTTGTTGCTAAATCATTTTAAGCCGCACAAACAACCCCAAAGAGAAGCACTTGTTAATGCAAACAACCATGAGTGTCTCCTTTGAAGTGGTCTTAGAGGGACTCAGTAAAATCATTGCTTTAGTAGCCACACAAGACTTTGTCACATTTGTACTGCCTCAACATTAGAGCACTTTCTGAGTCTATTCCAAGGCTGTGCTCAGTAGAGTATAAATTTTAATAGGACGGACATTTTAATGTGTTTATCAAGTATTAGGAACACATGTATCAAAAGTCATTTTTGAGTAAAATACAACAAGACTACCCCAACAAATAGCACTTACTGTATTCAGAAATCAAGTCAGTGCCAGTCTTAGGTACCTTGGTGTCAACTTCTGGTGCCTCGTTTGTGCCCTTCTGAGAGGGGACTCCATTGAAATGACTGTTTTCATAATCACAGCAGATTTTGTCTTTTTCAGTGCTCCACAGTAGCACTTTCCATGTGTAGTCAAGACTATGCTCAAGTTAGGAAATAAAGATTGTATTTGAATGTTTGGGGTTTGTTTTTTTTTTGTGGTTTGTTTTTTTTTTCAAACTATCTAAAAAGTCTATCAATAAATCTCATATTGAGCAAAAAAATACATCAAGACTACCCTAACAATTAGCACTTACTGTATAGAGAAATGACGTCAGTGTCTGTGTTAAGCTAATCTTTATGCCTTCTAAAGAATGTTTGCTGTTGTTTCTTGTTGATGATAAAGTCACAAACAAAGACAACCCCAAAGAGAAGCACTTGGATATTAAAAACCCATGAGTGCATCATTTAAAGGTGGTCCAAGAGTGACTGTGACAAAATCACAGCTTTAATAGTCACAGTTGTTTTAGTCGGATTTTATTTCCCCAACATGAAGCACTTTCTGAGTCAATCCGAGACTGTGCTCAAGTTAGGGTAATATAACTGACATTTCAATGTGTTCAAGAAAGCAAAATTATCATTTTTTGAGTAAAATACATCAAGACTAGCCCAACAAATAGCACTTACCATATAGTAGAAATCAAGTCAGTGCCAATGTTAAGGTAATCTACAGGGGTTGGACAATGAAACTGAAACTCCTGGTTTTAGACCACAATAATTTAGTAGTATGGTGTAGGGCCTCCTTTTGCGGACAATGCAGCGTCAATTCGTCTTGGGAATGACATATACAAGTCCTGCACAGTGGTCAGAGGAATTTTAAGCCATTCTTCTTGCAGATTATGTCCAGGTCACTACGTGATACTGGTGGAGGAAAAACGTTTTTCCTGACTCGCTCCTCCAAAACACCCCAAAGTGGCTCAATAATATTTAGATCTGGTGACTGTGTAGGCCATGGGAGATGTTCAACTTCACTTTCATGTTCATCAAACCAATCTTTCACCAGTCTTGCTGTCTGTATTGGTGCATTGTCATCCTGATACACGGCACCGCCTTCAGGATACAATGTTTGAACCATTGGATGCACATGGTCCTCAAGAATGGCTCGGTAGTCCTTGGCAGTTGTTCTGCCCATCTAGCACAAGTATTGGACCAAGGGAATGCCATGATATGGCAGCCCAAACCATCACTGATCCACCCCCATGCTTCACTCTGGGCATGCAACAGTCTGGGTGGTAAGCTTCTTTGGGGCTTCTCCATACCGTAACTCTCCCGGATGTGGGGAAAACAGTAAAGGTGGACTCATCAGAGAACAATACATGTTTCACATTGTCCACAGCCCAAGATTTGCGCTCCTTGCACCATTGAAACCAACGTTTAGCATTGGCATGAGTGACCAAAGGTTTGGCTATAGCAGCCCGGCCGTGTATATTGACCCTGTGGAGCTCCCGACGGACAGTTCTGGTGGAAACAGGAGAGTTGAGGTGCACATTTAATTCTGCCGTGATTTGGGCAGCCGGGTTTTATGTTTTATGGATACAATCCGGGTTAAGCACCCGAACATCCCTTTCAGAACAGCTTCCTCTTGCATCCACAGTTATCCTGTTGGAGTGGGTTCGTCCTTCTTGGTGGTATGCTGACATTACCCTGGAATACCGTGGCTCTTGATACATCACAAAAACTTGCTGTCTTGGTCCCAGATGCACCAGCAAGACGTGCACCAACAATTTTTCCCCCTTTTGAACTCTGGTTTGTCACCCATAATGTGGTTGTGTGCATTTCAATATTTTGAGCAAAACTGTGCTCTTACCCTGCTTAATTGAACTTCACACTCTGCTCTTACTGGTGCAATGTGGAATCAATGAAGACTGGCTACCAGGCTGTCTCAATTTTCGCCATGAAACCTCCGACACTAAAATGACAGGTGTTTCAGTTTCATTGTCCAACCCCCTGTAGGTGTTGACTTCTGGTGCCTTGTTTGTGTGCTTTCTGAGAGGGACTCCATTGAAATTACTGCTTTCATAATCACAGCAGATTTTTCCTATTTCAACAGCTCCACAAGTAGATACTTTCAAAGTCTAGTCAAGAATACACTTTAGAGTAATATAAATAATATTTTATATAGTTCCTAAACTAAATATTGAAGTCTGTCAAAGGAATTCCATGCTGAGATAAATACAATGGAGCTACCCCAACAATTAGCACTTTTACTGTATAAAGAAACAAGTTCAGTGCCTGTGTTAAGGTCATCTCTTTGCCTTCTGATGCATGTTTGCAATTGTTTCCTGTTGATAATAAACTTACAACCAAGACAACCCCAAAGAGAAGCACTTATGACATCACCAAACATCAGTGCTTCCATTTGAGGTAACCGGCATGTATTAAACTCTTCAGGAGGATCTTCTTCTTAGATAGAACCAATACCAAAGCATCATGCTGCAGAGTGTAACAAATATTAGCAAAGATCTCATATTCTTTAATCATTCCTACCACAGTCTCTCCATAGTCCAGAAGAATCTCTAATTTCTGTGCTCTGTGCCCCCGGGGAAATGTTGTTTGTCCAAACAGTTTGTGCATCTGAAAGCACCAATTTCAAATAAACTCCACCTTCTTTCAACAAAGTTTCAATGGAGTAGAGAACGCTCATCCAGCGACTGTTTAATGATAAAACAGGAACAACTCACACTCTGAAGTAAGGTCATCAAGGATTGCTGAGTGGTCAATCAGCTTTTAATGTGTTTCCTTGATGGATGTTGTCTTCGCAACCAGGTCGCTATTGCTATTCAACATTTTTAACAGGAACACAATGGCAGGGTTTTAAATATACATTTTAGAACCCAGTCATTATTAAATTTTGTCAGGTCAAATGGGCATTTTCATTGTCAAAATTATGAGAATCATGAGTTCATGAAGTGAGATCAAAATGGTCAAGACTATGCTCAAGTTAGGATAACATAGATTGTATTTGAATGTGTTTTTAAAAATATCTAAAAAAAGTCTATCAAGCCCCCAAATCTCATATTGACCAAATAAATAAAGGACTACCCTAACCAATTAGCAACCTATTGTATAGAGAAATGAAGTCAGTGTCTGTTGTTAAGCTAATCTTTATGCCTTCTAAAGAATGTGTGCTCGTGCTTTCTGGTGAATGTCACCAAACAAAGACAACCCCAAAGAGAAGCACTTGGATATTAAAAACCCATGAGTGCATCATTTGAGGTGGTCCAAGAGTGACTGTGACAAAATCACAGCCTTTAATAGTCACAGTTGATTAGTCCGATTTTAATTTCCCCAACCATGAAGCACTTTCTGAGTCAATCCGAGACTGTGCTCAAGTTAGGGTAATATAACTAACATTCAATGTGTTCAAGAAAGCAAGAAACAATCCTTTTTTTGAGTAAAAATACATCAAGACTAGCCAACAAAATAGCACTTACCATATAGTAGAAATCAAGTCAGTGCCAATGTTAAGGTAATCTAGGTGTTGACCTTTGGTGCCTTGTTTGGTGCCCTTCTGAGAGGGACTCCATTGGAAATTACTGTCTTTCATAATCACAGCAGATTTTCCTTATTTCAACAACCCTACAAGTAGTACTTTCAAAAGTCTAGTCAAGACTACACTTTTAGAGTAATAGAAATAATATTTTAATATGTTCCTAAACTAAATAGTGAAGTCTGTCAAAGAATTCCCATGCTGAGATAAATACAATGAAACTACCCCAACAATTAGCACTTACTGTATAAAGAAAAAAACAAAGTCAGTGCTATGTTAAGGTCATCTTCCTTTGCCTTCTGATGCAGTGTTGCCAAATTGTTCCTGTTGATATAAACTTACAACCAAGACAACCCCAAAGAGAAGCACTTATGACATCACCAAGCATCAGTGATTCCATTTGAGGTAACCGGCATGGAGTTTACACTCTTCAGGAAGATGTTCTTCTTAGATAGAACCCCAATACAAAAGGCATCATGCTGCAGAGGTTTTTATAAACAATTATTAGAAAAGATATCTTATTCTTAATCATTCCTACCAAGTTCTCTCATAGTTCCAGAAGAATCTCTACTTTCTGTGCTGCCTCTGTGCCCCCGGGAAATGTTGTTTGTCCCAAACAGGTTTGTGCATCTTAAATCCTGAAAGCACCAATTTCAGATAAACTCCACCTTCTTTCAACAAAGTTTCAATGGAGTAGAGAACCGCTCATCCAACGACTGTTTAATGATATTAAAAACAGGAACAACTCACACTTTGAAGTAAAGGCCATCAAGGATGGGAAGTGGTCAATCAGCCTTTTAAAGGTGTTCCCTTATAGACGTTGTCTTCGCAAAACCAGGCCGCCCCATTACTATTCAACATTTTTAACAGGAACACCAATGGCCAGGCGTTTAAAATACCATCCCCCCTTTAGAACCCAAGTCATTATTATATTAAATTTGTCAGGTCAAATGGGCATTTTCATTGTCAAAATTATGAGAATCATGAGTTCATGAACTGGATTCAAAATATGCCCTTATATTAAAACAGGGATGGATATCTTTTAAAATAATGATTTGAATGTACACACACTCTATGATGTCACAGATGAATAACTCTAAACATACGGCATTTAGTGACCTCTAATGGAGGTAAAATAGTAAAACACTTGAAGAAAATCATTTACTTGCTGTCTACAAGTTGATGTTTTAAGTTATTTCGTCTTGCTGATAAATTTAAGCCAAAAACCAACCCCAAAGAGAAGCACTTGGTAATGCACAAAAACCATGAGTGTCTCCTTTGAAGTGGTCTTAGAGGGACTCCGTAAAATCATTGCTTTAGTAGCCACACAAGACTTTGTCACATTTGCACTGCCTCAACATGGAGCACTTTCTGAGTCTATTCAAGGCAGTGCTCAAGTTAGGGTAATAGGACGGACATTTTAATGTGTTTATCAAAATTAGAAAAACAATGTATCAAGAAGTCACTTTTTGAGTAAAAATACAACAAGACTACCCCAAAACAAAATAGCACTTACTGTATTCAGAAATCAAGTCAGTGCCAGTCTTAAGGTAACCTTGGTGTCAACTTCTGGTGCCTCGTTTTGTGCTCTTCTGAGAGGGACTCCATTGAAATGACTGTTTCAATAATCACAGCAGATTTTGTCCTTTTTTCAGTGGCTCCACAGTAGCACCTTTTCCATGTGTAGTCAAGACTATGGTCAAGTTAGGATAAAATAGATTGTATTTGAATGTCTTTTCAAAAATCTAAAAAATCTATCAAGAAATCTCATATTGAGCAAAAAAAATAAAAGACTACCCTAACAATTAGCACCTATTGTATAGAGAAATGAAGTCAGTGTCTGTGTTAAGCTAATCTTTATGCCTTCTAAAGAATGTGTGCTGTTGTGTGTTTCTTGTTGATGTCACAAACAAGGACAAACCCCAAAGAGAAGCACTTGGATATTAAAAACCCATGAGTGCATCATTTGAGGTGGTCCAAGAGTGACTGTGACAAAATCACAGCTTTAATAGTCACAGTTGATTTAGTCAGATTTTAATTTCCCCAACATGAAGCACTTTCTGAGTCAATCCGAGACTGTGCTCAAGTTAGGGTAATATAAATAACATTTCAATGTGTTCCAAAGAAAAGCAAAATCCTTGTTTTTGGAGTAAAATACATCAAGACTAGCCCAAACAAATAGCACTTACCAGTATGACGAAATCAAGTCAGTGCCAATGTTAAGGTAATCTAGGTGTTGACTTTTGGTGCCTTGTTTGTGTGCTTCTGAGAGGGACTCCATTGAAATTACTGCTTTCATAATCACAGCAGATTTTTCCTTATTTCAACAACTCTACAAGTAGTACTTTCAAAGTCTAGTCAAGACTACACTTTAGAGTAATAGAAATAATATTTTAATATGTTCCTAAACTAAATAGTGAAGTCTGTCAAAGAATTCCATGCTGAGATAAATACAATGAAACTACCCCAACAATTAGCACTTACTGTATAAAGAAACCAAGTCAGTGCCTGTGTTAAGGTCATCTCTTTGCCTTCTGATGCATGTTTGCAATTGTTTCCTGTTGATAATAAACTTACAACCAAGACAACCCCAAAGAGAAGCACTTATGACATCACCAAACATCAGTGATTCCATTTGAGGTAACCGGCATGGATTACACTCTTCAGGAAGATGTTCTTCTTAGATAGAACCAATACAAAAGCATCATGCTGCAGAGTATAACAATTATTAGAAAAGATATCTTATTCTTTAATCATTCCTACCACATTCTCTCCATAGTCCAGAAGAATCTCTACTTTCTGTGCTCTGTGCCCCCGGGGAAATGTTGTTTGTCCAAACAGTTTGTGCATCTTAAATCCTGAAAGCACCAATTTCAGATAAACTCCACCTTCTTTCAACAAAGTTTCAATGGAGTAGAGAACGCTCATCCAACGACTGTTTAATGATAAAACAGGAACAACTCACACTTTGAAGTAAGGCCATCAAGGATTGCTGAGTGGTCAATCAGCTTTTAAAGTGTTTCCTTGATGGACGTTGTCTTCGCAACCAGGCCGCCATTACTATTCAACATTTTTAACAGGAACACAATGGCAGGGTTTTAAATATACATTTTAGAACCCAGTCATTATTAAATTTGTCAGGTCAAATGGGCATTTTCATTGTCAAAATTATGAGAATCATGAGTTCATGAACTGGATTCAAAATATGCCCTTATTTAAAACAGGGATGGATATCTTTTAAAATAATGATTTGAATGTACACACACTCTATGATGTCACAGATGAATAACTAAACATACGGCATTTAGTGACCTCTAATGGAGGTAAATAGTACAACACTTGAAGAAAATCATTTACTTGCTGTCTACAAGTTGATGTTTTTAGTTATTTGTCTTGCTGATAAATTTAAGCCAAAACAACCCCAAAGAGAAGCACTTGGTAATGCAAAAACCATGAGTGTCTCCTTTGAAGTGGTCTTAGAGGGACTCCGTAAAATCATTGCTTTAGTAGCCACACAAGACTTTGTCACATTTGCACTGCCTCAACATGGAGCACTTTCTGAGTCTATTCAAGGCAGTGCTCAAGTTAGGGTAATAGGACGGACATTTTAATGTGTTTATCAAGTTAGAAAACACATGTATCAAGAAGTCATTTTTGAGTAAAATACAACAAGACTACCCCAACAAATAGCACTTACTGTATTAAGAAACCAAGTCAGTGCCTGTGTTAAGGTCATCTTATTGCTTTCTGATGGATGTTTGAAATTGTTTCCTGTTGATGATAAACTTACAACCAAGACAACCCCAAAGAGAAGCACTTATGACATCACCAAACATCAGTGATTCAATTTGAGGTAACCTGCATGTATTAGACTCTTCAGGTAGGTGCTCTTCTTACATAGAACAAATACCAAAACATAATGCTGCAGAGCATAACAGTTATTAGTTAAGATCTCTCATTCTTAATCATTCCTACCGCAGTCTCTCCGTAGTCCAGAAGAATCCTCTTTTCTGTTCTGTCCCCCTGGGAAAAGGTTGTTTCCCCAAACAGCTTGTGCATCTTATATCCTGAAAGCACCAATTTCAAATACACTCCACCTTCGTTTCAATAAAGTTTCAATGGAGCAGAGAACGCTCATCCAAAGACTGTTCAATGATAAACAGTACAACTTATGTGGTGAATAGAGGTCGTTAAGGATTGCTGAGTGGTCAATCAGCTTTAAAACGTGTTTACTTGTTGGATGATGATCACCAACCCAGTCCATACATTACCATTCAGACATTTTAAAAATGAAACACAAAGAACGGTTAATGAATGTTCCTTTTTTAAACCTAAGCCTTTATTAAATATGTGTCAGGTCAAATTGTGCATTTTTCATTGTCAAAAGTACGACAATCATGAGTTCAGGAACTAAGATCAAGAATTATGCCTTTATTTTAAAAAGAGGGATATCTTGAAAATGATTGATTTGAATGCACACACACTGTGTGTTTGTCACAGATAAATAACTAAACATATGGCATTTAGTGACCTCTAATGGAGAAAACAAATAGCGCAACACTTGAAATTAAAACATTTACTTGGTGGTCTGCAAGTTGATGTTTTTAGGATATTCTTCTTGCTGATATTTTAGCTGCAAGACAACCCTAAAGAGAAGCACTTGTCATGCAAAATCCATGAGTGTCTCCTTTGAGGTGGTCTTAGAGGGACTCAGTAAAATCATTGCTTTAGTAGCCACAGAAGATTTTGTCACATTTGTACTGCCCCAACATGTAGCACTTTCTGAGTCAGTCTATCCAAGACTGTGCTCAAGTTAGGGTAATAGAACTGACATTTTAATGTGTTTATGAAGTTTGGAAATACATGTATCAAGAAGTCATTTTTGAGTAAAATACAACAAGACTACCCCAACAAATAGCACTTACTGTATTCAGAAATCAAGTCAGTGCCAGTCTTAAGGTAACCTTGGTGTCAACTTCTGGTGCCTCGTTTGTGCTCTTCTGAGAGGGACTCCATTGAAATGACTGTTTTCATAATCACAGCAGATTTTGTCCTTTTTCAGTGGCTCCACAGTAGCACTTTCCATGTGTAGTCAAGACTATGGTCAAGTTAGGATAACATAGATTGTATTTGAATGTCTTTTCAAAATATCTAAAAAGTCTATCAAGAAATCTCATATTGAGCAAAATAAATAAAGACTACCCTAACAATTAGCACCTATTGTATAGAGAAATGAAGTCAGTGTCTGTGTTAAGCTAATCTTTATGCCTTCTAAAGAATGTGTGCTGTTGTTTCTTGTTGATGTCACAAACAAAGACAACCCCAAAGAGAAGCACTTGGATATTAAAAACCCATGAGTGCATCATTTAAAGGTGGTCCAAGAGTGACTGTGACAAAATCACAGCTTTAATAGTCACAGTTGTTTTAGTCGGATTTTCATTTCCCCAACATGAAGCACTTTCTGAGTCAATCCAAGACTGTGCTCAAGTTAGGGTAATATAACTGACATTTCAATGTGTTCAAGAAAGCAAAAATATCATTTTTTGAGTAAAATACATCAAGACTAGCCCAACAAATAGCACTTACCATATAGTAGAAATCAAGTCAGTGCCAATGTTAAGGTAATCTAGGTGTTGACCTTTGGTGCCTTGTTTGTGTGCTTCTAAGAGGGACTCCATTGAAATTACTGCTTTCATAATCACAGCAGATTTTTCCCTATTTCAACGGCTCCACAAGTAGCACTTTTAAAGTCTAGTCAAGACTACGCTTAAGTTGTGACAGAAATTACATTTGAATGAGTTCTTCAACTATTTAATAAAGTCTGTCATAAGATTCCATACTGAGTTAAATACAATGAGACTACCCCAACAATTAGCACTTACTGTATAAAGAAACCAAGTCAGTGCCTGTGTTAAGGTCATCTTATTGCTTTCTGATGGATGTTTGAAATTGTTTCCTGTTGATGATAAACTTACAACCAAGACAACCCCAAAGAGAAGCACTTATGACATCACCAAACATCAGTGATTCAATTTGAGGTAACCTGCATGTATTAGACTCTTCAGGTAGGTGCTCTTCTTACATAGAACAAATACCAAAACATATGCTGCAGAGCATAACGTATTAGTTAAGATCTCTCATTCCTTAATCATTCCTACCGCAGTCTCTCCGTAGTCCAGAAGAATCCTCTTTTTCTGTTCTGTCCCCCTGGGAAAAGGTTGTTTCCCCAAACAGCTTGTGCATCTTATATCCTGAAAGCACCAATTTCAAATACACTCCACCTTCGTTTCAATAAAGTTTCAATGGAGCAGAGAACGCTCATCCAAAGACTGTTCAATGATAAAACAGGAACAACTTATGTGGTGAATAGAGGTCGTTAAGGATTGCTGAGTGGTCAATCAGCTTTAAACGTGTTTACTTGTTGGATGATGATCACAACCAGTCCTACATTACCATTCAGCATTTTAAAATGAAACACAAAGACGGTTATGAATGTTCTTTTTAAACCTAGCCTTTATTAAATTGTGTCAGGTCAATTGTGTGCATTTTTCATTGTCAAAGTACGACAATCATGAGTTCAGGAACTAAGATCAGAATTATGCCTTTATTTAAAAGAGGGATATCTTTGAAAATAATGATTCGAATGCACACACACTGTGTGTTGTCACAGATAAATAACTAAAATTTGCATTTAGTGACCTCTAATGGAGGAAAACAAAATAGCGCACACACTTGATTAAAACATTTACTTGGTGTCTGCAAGTTGATGTTTTTAGATATTTCTTCTTGCTGATAATTTTACTGCCAAGACAACCCTAAAGAGAAGCACTTGGTCATGCAAAATCCATGAGTGTCTCCTTTGAGGTGGTCTTAGAGGGACTCAGTAAAATCATTGCTTTAGTAGCCACAGAAGATTTTTGTCACATTTGTACTGCCCCAACATGTAGCACTTTCTGAGTCAGTCTATTCAAGACTGTGCTCAAGTTAGGGTATAGAACTGACATTTTAATGTGTGTTTAATGAAGTTTTGGAAATACATGTATCAAGAAGTCATTTTGAGTAAAATACAACAAGACTACCCCACAATAAGCACTTACTGTATTCAGAAATTCAAGTCCATGCCAGTCTTAAGGTAAACCTTGGTTCAACTTCTGGTGCCGTGGTTGTGGGTCTTCTAAGAGGGACTCCATTGCAATGACTTTTTTATAATCTCAGCAGATTTGTTCTTATTTCTGCGGCTCCACCAAGTAGCACTTTCCAAGTGACGTCAAGACTGTGCTCAAGTTTAGGAATCAGAAATTGTATTTCAGTGTGTTTTTTTAAATGTTGTTTTAAAGTCTGTCAAGAAAATTCCCATATTGAGTAAAAATTCAACAAACATACCCCAACAATTAGCACTTACTGTACAGAGAAATGACATCAGTGCTGTGTTAAGGTAATCTTTTTATTACCTTCTAATGATTTTTGCTTGTGTTTCTTGTTGATACAAATCACAAAAAAGACAACCCCAAAGAGAAGCACTTGGATATTAAAATCCCATGAGTGCATCATTGAGGTGGTCCAAGAGTGACCATGAAAAAATCACAGCCTAATAGTCACAGGAGATTTTGTCAAATTTTAATTTGCCCCAACATGAAGCACTTTCTGAGTCAGTCCAAGACTGTGCTCAAGTTAGGGTAAAGAATTGACAGTTTTAATGTGCTCAAGAAATCAAAGCATAATTTTTTTAAGCAACAACAACAAGACTAACCCCACCAAATAGCACTTAACTGTATAGCAGAAATCAAGTCAGTGCCAGTGTTAAGGTAATCTACTGTAGGGTGTTGTGTGCTTCTAAGAGGGACTCCATTGAAATTACTGCTTTCATATCACACCAGCAGGTTTTTTCCCTATTTCAACGGCTCCACAAGTAGCACTTATTTAAAGTCTAGTGCCAAGACTACGCTAAGTTAACAGTGACAGAAATACATTTGAATGAGCTTTCTTATGAACAACTTTATTTAATAAAGTCTGTCATAAGATTCCATACTGAGTTAATACAATGAGACTACCCACAATTAGCACTTACTGTATAAAGAAACCAGTCAGTGCCTGTGTTAAGGTCATCTTATTGCTTCTGATGGATGTGTTTGAAATTGTTTCCTGTTTGTAAATAAAACTTACAACCAAGACACCCCAAAGAGAAGCACTTATGACATCACCAAACATCAGTGATTCAATTTGAGGTAACCTGCATGTATTAGACTCTTCAGGTAGGTGCTCTTCTTACATAGAACAAATACCAAAACATAATGCTGCAGAGCATAACAGTTATTAGTTAAGATCTCTCATTCCTTAATCATTCCTACCGCAGTCTCTCCATAGTCCAGAAGAATCCTCTTTTTCTGTTCTGTCCCCCTGGGAAAAGGTTGTTTCCCCAAACAGCTTGCGCATCTTATATCCTGAAAGCACCAATTTCAAATACACTCCACTTTCGTTTCAATAAAGTTTCAATGGAGCAGAGAACACTCATCCAAAGACTGTTCAATGATAAAACAGGAACAACTTATGTGGTGAATAGAGGTCGTTAAGGATCACTGAGCGGTCAATCAGCTTTAAACGTGTTTACTTGTTGGATGATGATCACAACCAGTCCTACATTACCATTCAGCATTTTAAAATGAAACACAAAGACGGTTATAAATGTTCTTTTTAAACCTAGCCTTTATTAAATTGTGTCAGGTCAGTTGTGCATTTTCATTGACAAAAGTACGACAATCATGAGTTCAGAAACTAAGATCAGAATTATGCCTTTATTTAAAAGAGGGATATCTTTGAAAAGAATGATTTGAATGCACACACACTGTGTGTTGTCACAGATAAATAACTAAACATATGGCATTTAGTGACCTCTAATGGAGGAAAACAAATAGCGCAACACTTGAATTAAAACATTTACTTGGTGCCTGCAAGTTGATGTTTTTAGATATTTCTTCTTGCTGATAATTTTACTGCCAAGACAACCCTAAAGAGAAGCACTTGGTCATGCAAAATCCATGAGTGTCTCCTTTGAGGTGGTCTTAGAGGGACTCAGTAAAATCATTGCTTTAGTAGCCACAGAAGATTTTGTCACATTTGTACTGCCCCAACATGTAGCACTTTCTGAGTCAGTCTATCCAAGACTGTGCTCAAGTTAGGGTAATAGAACTGACATTTTAATGTGTTTATGAAGTTTGGAAATACATGTATCAAGAAGTCATTTTTGGTAAAATACAACAAGACTACCCCAACAAATAGCACTTACTGTATTCAGAAATCAAGTCAGTGCCAGTCTTAAGGTAACCTTGGTTTCAACTTCTGGTACCTTGTTTGTGCTCTTCTAAGAGGGACTCCATTGCAATGACTGTTTTTATAATCTCAGCAGTTTTGGTCTTATTTCGGCGGCTCCACAAGTAGCACTTTCCAAGTGACGTCAAGACTGTGCTCAAGTTAGGGAATCAGAAATTGCATTTCAGTGTGTTTTTTAAATTGTTTTAAAAGTCTGTCAATAAATCCCATATTGAGTAAAATTCAACAAAACTACCCCAACAATTAGCACTTACTGTACAGAGAAATGACATCAGTGCCTGTGTTAAGGTAATCTTTTTACCTTCTAATGGATGTTTGCTGTTGTTTCTTGTTGATAAATCACAAAAAAGACAACCCCAAAGAGAAGCACTTAGATATTAAAATCCCATGAGTGCATCATTTGTGGTGGTCCAAGAGTGACCATGAAAAAATCACAGCCCTAATAGTCACAGGAGATTTTGTCAAATTTTAATTGCCCCAACATGAAGCACTTTCTGAGTCAGTCCAAGACTGTGCTCAAGTTTAGGTAAAAGAACTTGACAGTTTAATTTGCTCAAGAAATCAAAGCATCATTTTTTTAAGGCAAACAACACAAGACTACCCAACAAATGCACTTACTGTATGCAGGAAATCAAGTCAGTGCCAGTGTTAAGTAATCTACTGTAGGTGTTTGTGGTGCCTTCTAAGAGGGACTCCATTGAAAATTACTGCTTTCATAATCACAGCAGATTTTTCCCTATTTCATGGCTCCAACAAGTAGCTCTTTTAAGTCTAGTCAAGACTACCTAAGTTAGAGTGACATATAAAATTACATTTTGAATGAGTTCTTCAACTATTTAATAAAGTCTGTCATAAGATTCCATACTGAGTTAAATACAATGAGACTACCCACACAATTAGCACTTACTGTATAAAGAACCAAGTCAGTGCCTGTGTTAAGGTTCATCTTATTGCTTTCTGATGGATGTTTTGAAATTGTTTCCTGTTGAGTATAACTTACAACAAGACACAAACCCCAAAGAGAAGCACTTATGACATCACCAAACATCAGTGATTCAATTTGAGGTAACCTGCATGTATTAGACTCTTCAGGTAGGTGCTCTTCTTACATAGAACAAATACCAAAACATCATGCTGCAGAGCATAACAGTTATTAGTTAAGATCTCTCATTCCTTAATCATTCCTACCGCAGTCTCTCCGTAGTCCAGAAGAATCCTCTGTTTCTCTTCTGTCCCCCTGGGAAAAGGTTGTTTCCCCAAACAGCTTGTGCATCTTATATCCTGAAAGCACCAATTTCAAATACACTCCGCCTTCGTTTCAATAAAGTTTCAATGGAGCAGAGAACGCTCATCCAAAGACTGTTCAATGATAAAACAGGAACAACTTATGTGGTGAATAGAGGTCGTTAAGGATTGCTGAGTGGTCAATCAGCTTTAAATGTGTTTACTTGTTGGATGATGATCACAACCAGTCCTACATTACCATTCAGCATTTTAAAATGAAACACAAAGACGGTTATGAATGTTCTTTTTAAACCTAGCCTTTATTAAATTGTGTCAGGTCAATTGTGCATTTTCATTGTCAAAAGTACAACAATTATGAGTTCAGGAACTAAGATCAGAATTATGCCTTTATTTAAAAGAGGGATATCTTTGAAAAGAATGATTTGAATGCACACACACTGTGTGTTGTTACAGATAAATAACCAAACATATGGCATTTAGTGACCTCTAATGGAGGAAAACAAATAGCGCAACACTTGAATTAAAGCATTTACTTGGTGCCTGCAAGTTGATGTTTTAGATATTTCTTCTTGCTGATAATTTTACTGCCAAGACAACCCTAAAGAGAAGCACTTGGTCATGCAAAATCCATGAGTGTCTCCTTTGAGGTGGTCTTAGAGGGACTCAGTAAAATCATTGCTTTAGTAGCCACAGAAGATTTTGTCACATTTGTACTGCCCCAACATGTACCTTTCTGAGTCAGTCTATCCACAAACTGTGCTCAAGTTAGGGTAATAGAACTGACATTTTAATGTGTTTTTATTAAGTTTGGAAATACATGTATCAAGAAGTCATTTTTGAGTAATAATACAACAAGACTACCCCAACAAATAGCACTTACTGTATTCAGAAATCAAGTCAGTGCCATGTTAGGTAATCTACTGTAGGTGTGTTGTGTGGAGCTTCTAAGAGGGACTCCATTGAAAATTACTGCTTTCATATCACATAGTCAGGAATTTTTCCTATTTCAACGGCTCCACAAGTAGCACTTTTAAAGTCTAGTCAAGACTACGCTTAAGTTGTGGTACAGAAATTAATTTGAATGAGTTTTCTTCAACGAATTTAATAACAAGTCTGTCAGTAGATGTCCAATACTGATTAAATACAATGAGACTACCCCAACAATTAGCACTTACTGTATAAAGAAACCAGTCCAGTGCGGAGTCTTAAGGTTTAACGCTTGGTTGCACGTTCTGGTGCCTTTGTGTTGTGCTCTTCTATAGAGAGGACTGCCATTGCGAATACTGTTTTTTTAATGAATCTCAGCAGATTTTGTCTATTTCCTGCGGCTCTACAGTAAACTTTCCAAGTGACGTCCAAACTGTGCTCAAGTTAGGGAAACAGAAATTGGTCTTTCATTGGGTCTTTTAAAAAATTGTTTTAAAGTGCTGTCAAGAAATCCATATTGAGTAAAATTCAACTAAAAAAGAAAAACTAAACCCAACAATTAGCCTTACTGTAAAAGAAAGATTACATCAGTGCTGTGTTAAGGTAATCTTTTAAGATCAGAATTAGCCTTTATTAAAAGAGGGATATCTTTGAAAAGAATGATTTGAATGCACACACACTGTGTGTTGTCACAGATAAATAACTAAACATATGGCATTTAGTGACCTCTAATGGAGGAAAACAAATAGCGCAACACTTGAATTAAAACTTTTACTTGGTGTCTGCAAGTTGATGTTTTTAGATATTTCTTCTTGCTGATAATTTTACTGCCAAGACAACCCTAAAGAGAAGCACTTGGTCATGCAAAATCCATGAGTGTCTCCTTTGAGGTGGTCTTAGAGGGACTCAGTAAAATCATTGCTTTAGTAGCCACAGAAGATTTTGTCACATTTGTACTGCCCCAACATGTAGCACTTTCTGAGTCAGTCTATCCAAGACTGTGCTCAAGTTAGGGTAATAGAACTGACATTTTAATGTGTTTATGAAGTTTGGAAATACATGTATCAAGAAGTCATTTTTGAGTAAAATACAACAAGACTACCCCAACAAATAGCACTTACTGTATTCAGAAATCAAGTCAGTGCCAGTCTTAAGGTAACCTTGGTTTCAACTTCTGGTGCCTTGTTTGTGCTCTTCTAAGAGGGACTCCATTGCAATGACTGTTTTTATAATCTCAGCAGATATTGTCTTATTTCTGCGGCTCCACAAGTAGCACTTTCCAAGTGACGTCAAGACTGTGCTCAAGTTAGGGAATCAGAAATTGTATTTCAGTGTGTTTTTTAAATTGTTTTAAAAGTCTGTCAAGAAATCCCATATTGAGTAAAATTCAACAAAACTACCCCAACAATTAGCACTTACTGTACAGAGAAATGACATCAGTGCCTGTGTTAAGGTAATCTTTTTACCTTCTAATGGATGTTTGCTGTTGTTTCTTGTTGATAAGTCACAAAAAAGACAACCCCAAAGAGAAGCACTTAGATATTAAAATCCCATGAGTGCATCATTTGAGGTGGTCCAAGAGTGACCATGACAAAATCACAGCCCTAATAGTCACAGGAGATTTTGTCAAATTTTAATTGCCCCAACATGAAGCACTTTCTGAGTCAGTCCAAGACTGTGCTCAAGTTAGGGTAAAAGAATTGACAGTTTAATGTGCTCAAGAAATCAAAGCATCATTTTTTAAGCAAACAACAACAAGACTACCCCAACAAATGGCACTTACTGTATTAGCAGAAATCAAGTCAGTGCCAGTGTTAAGGTAATCTACTGTAGGTGTTTGTGTGCTTCTAAGAGGGACTCCATTGAAATTACTGCTTTCATAATCACAGCAGATTTTTCCCTATTTCAACGGCTCCACAAGTAGCTCTTTTAAAGTCTAGTAGAGACTAAGCTTAAGTTAGAGTGACAGAAATTACATTTGAATGAGTTCTTCAACTATTTAATAAAGTCTGTCATAAGATTCCATACTGAGTTAAATACAATGAGACTACCCCAACAATTAGCACTTACTGTATAAAGAAACCAAGTCAGTGCCTGTGTTAAGGTCATCTTATTGCTTTCTGATGGATGTTTGAAATTGTTTCCTGTTGATGATAAACTTACAACCAAGACAACCCCAAAGAGAAGCACTTATGACATCACCAAACATCAGTGATTCAATTTGAGGTAACCTGCATGTATTAGACTCTTCAGGTAGGTGCTCTTCTTACATAGAACAAATACCAAAACATAATGCTGCAGAGCATAACAGTTATTAGTTAAGATCTCTCATTCCTTAATCATTCCTACCGCAGTCTCTCCGTAGTCCAGAAGAATCCTCTTTTTCTCTTCTGTCCCCCTGGGAAAAGGTTGTTTCCCCAAACAGCTTGTGCATCTTATATCCTGAAAGCACCAATTTCAAATACACTCCGCCTTCGTTTCAATAAAGTTTCAATGGAGCAGAGAACGCTCATCCAAAGACTGTTCAATGATAAAACAGGAACAACTTATGGTGTTAAATAATAGGTCGTTAAGGATTGCTGATGGTCAATCAGCTTTAAACGTGTTTACTTGTTGGATGATGATCACAACCAGTCCTACATTACCATTCAGCATTTTAAAATGAAACACAAAGACGGTTATGAATGTTCTTTTTAAACCTAGCCTTTATTAAATTGTGTCAGGTCAATTGTGCATTTTCATTGTCAAAAGTACGACAATCATGAGTTCAGGAACTAAGATCAGAATTATGCCTTTATTTAAAAGAGGGATATCTTTGAAAAGAATGATTTGAATGCACACACACTGTGTGTTGTCACAGATAAATAACTAAACATATGGCATTTAGTGACCTCTAATGGAGGAAAACAAATAGCGCAACACTTGAATTAAAACATTTACTTGGTGCCTGCAAGTTGATGTTTTTAGATATTTCTTCTTGCTGATAATTTTACTGCCAAGACAACCCTAAAGAGAAGCACTTGGTCATGCAAAATCCATGAGTGTCTCCTTTGAGGTGGTCTTAGAGGGCTACAGATAAAATCATTGCTTTAGTAGCCACAGAGAAGATTTTGTCACATTTGTACTGCCCCAACATGTAGCACTTTCTGACTCCAGTCTACCCATACTGTGCTCAAGAAAGGGGAATAGAACTCACATTTTAACGTGTTTATGAAGTTTGGAAATACATGTATCAAGAAGTCATTTTGTGAGTAAAATACAACAAGACTAGTACCCCAACAAATAGCACTTACTGTATTCAGAAATCAAGTCAGTGCCAAGTCTTAAGGTAACCTTGGTTTCAACTTCTGTGCCTTTTTTGTGCTCTTCTTCTAAAGAGGATTCCATTGCAATGACTGTTTTTATAATCTCAGCAGATTGTTGTCTTATTTCTGCGGCTCCACAAGTAGCACTTCCAAGTGACGTCAAGACTGTGCTCAAGTTAGGGAAATCAGAAATTGTATTTCAGTGTGTTTTTTAAAATTGATTTTAAAAGTCTGTCCAAAGAAATCCCATATTGAGTAAAATTCAACAAAACTACCCAACAATTAGCACTTACTGTACCAGGAAATGACACTCAGTGCCTGTGTTAGGTTAATCTTTTTACCTTCTAATGGATGTTTGCTGTTGTTTTCTTGTTGATAAAGTCACAAAAAAGACAACCCAAAGAGAGAGCACTTAGATATTAAATACCCATGAGTGCATCATTTTGAGGTGGTTCCAAGAGTGACCATGAACAAAATCACAGCCTAATAGTCACAAGGGAATTTTGTCAAATTTTAATTGCCCCAACCATGAAGCACTTTCTGAGTCAGTCCAAGACTGTGCTCAAGTTAGGGTAAAAGAATGACAGTTTAATTGGCTCAAGAATCAAAGCATCATTTTTTAAGCAAACAACAACAAGACTACCCCAACAAATGGCACTTACTGTATAGCAGAAGTCAAGTCAGTGCCAGTGTTAAGGTAATCTACTGTAGGTGTTTGTGTGCTTCTAAGAGGGACTCCATTGAAATTACTGCTTTCATAATCACAGCAGATTTTTCCCTATTTCTATCACGGCTCCACAAGTAGCACTTTTAAAGTCTAGTCAAGACTATACGCTTAAGTTAGAGTGACAGAAATTACATTTGAATGAGTTCTTCAACTATTTAATAAAGTCTGTCATAAGATTCCATACTGAGTTAATTACAATGAGACTACCCCAACATTAAGCACTTTTACTGTATAAAGAAAACCAAGTCAGTGCCTGTGTTAAGGTCATCTTATTGCTTTCTGATAGATGTTTGAATTTTTTCCTGTTGATGATAAACTTACAACCAAGCAACAATATTTACACATGAAAACAGTTGGAGTTAAAGATTCTGCCAAGGGCATCTGATAGCATGGAGTTCTCTTTTTGGGTAGAGTCCTGATAGTAGTCTTGCGGTGCCTTCCGCCCACTCCACACATACAACAGTGATTGTCTGTCACTAAGCATATGAAGCCCGTATTCCATGCCAGTCTGGTCCTAGCCTTTGATAGTGATGCCTGCATTTGGGTGGAGTCTTGCGTTTGGGTGGAGGCGGGCATTTGAGCAGACCTCTGCATTTGGTTGGAAACCTCTATTTGTGTGGTGTCTTCTGTTTTAATGAAGACCTCTGCTTGTATTGTGTCCTATTTGTGTTTGATTAATGCTTAATCAAACTCCACTGATGTTTCACCCTCAAAGTTACCAGATGAAACAGATTCCCCCTGGATCTTAGAAGTTACACCTTCTGGCTGAGTGAGATGTAGCTCATTGAGTGCCAAGTCGGCTGGACAATAGATCACAAAAAGGACACGGAAATACTCGACTGAGTCCAATCCTCAATAGCACCGCCCCCAATTTCCAGCAGATCGTGCTAAGCTCGCAATGAGGCGTAACACACCATCAGACGTATAGGAGCTTGGCTTAAAGGTGACATCCAACTCCCAGTCCCTAACTGCCTAAAAGAGGCAACCAGCCCCTACTCCTTTCACAGGAACAGCTCCCCCTACTTAACTGTCTTCACCGCTGGCAGCACTAACCACTGCGAACAGCACTCTCCCTATTGGTGCCCAGCCAAACAATTACAAGGAAAAAAAGCAACTATCTACTCCTGTTCCCTTTAATCTCCTTCCCTACAGGTGTATGCAATCACTCCAGTTCTCTGCAGCAGCCATAGCACTTTCTGCTCATCACAATATATTTACATGCAAAAATAATTGGAGTTAAGATGTCCATGGAGACCTGAAAAAAATATTTAAAACAGCATGTTTTTTTTCAGAAACCTCTACAGACAAATATCGAAGAAAGAAAGATCCATCCATCCGTTCGTTTTCTAGACCCGCTTCTTCCATATCGGGTCACGGGGGAGCTGATGCCTGGGTTTATCTGCAGCAGTCTACGGGCATCAGAGACTGGGCGATATCTGTTGGCTCTGCACCGTGGGTTCGGAGGTGGTTGACACGTTGGTCGTGTACCCTCCTTTGTGTGGCGTATTCTTGTAATGCTGCGCTAGCTGGTCTGCTCTTTTTTTTTTTTTTTTTTTGGACTGGGGCCCCACTCTTGTGATTCGACTTGAGACTCTACTATAAAGACTTGAGACTCACTTGTGACTTGGGAAGTAATGACTTGGTCCAACCGCTGATATTTACATGTGAAAACAATTGGGATCAGAAGTTCTGCCAAGTGCCTCTTGGATTTCTCTCTTTGATTGGAGGACTGTATTCAGGTGGAGGCCTGAGTTGCAGAAACATACTTGAACACGGGTTGCTAATGCTCCTTCTCCATTGGCTCGTTTTAGGTGGCGTGGCTCTGCTCCACTCGGTTTTGCTCTACTCTGTACGGTACCAGTTGTGTTTCCCCTGACCCACTGACGGTTGGAGCTATGGCAGCTGAAGCGCTGCCTGCAGACGTCAGTGTAATGGGCTGTGCTGCTATTAACATTACTACTAAGAACTGTTAAGTTACTAGTTTTTGTCAGTTGAAATGTTTGGACTCCAAAGTGTTTAGATGATGAAGGTAGTGGACCTCCTGCTATTTTAGTTGGGGATCCCGGTCTATAGGCATCCACCTTATCCCTGGGAGGAGTACTGTAGAAATGATTATGGGTATTACTTCTGGTGAGACACCGGAAGTGGCCGTAAGCTACTATTTGTAATTAATTTGCTAATCTGCCAATGTTTTTCCAAATAAGATAAGTTCTCTGATGGATATTAAACAAAAGTTGTCTTTGTGCAAATGTCGTTGCAGAGCTCGGGTACCTGTTGCGCTGTTCGTGGTTGTACTTGTGGCTCCCAGAACGATTACTGTTGAAAGGCACCCCCAACAACTTTTCATTTTATCACCTTTGGTTTGGTTGCACTCACATTTATCTGTGTTATTTAAGATTAATTTCTGGTACTATACTATACTGGGGCATAAGAGAGACTGACTTCCTAAGCCTTACTTAGAAGCAGCTCAGTTCAAGCGTAAGCTGTACAGTGAAGCCATTATTCAACAAACTGATCCTGTTTTCACAGAATATAGGCACTTTGTTACACATCAATATGTCTGTTGCCAGGTGTGTAACATAATATTGACAAGCCAGGTGACAAAATAAGCATCATGAGACACCCTATGTCAGAGACCCAGATGTGACAGGCAAGTCAACATGGAGCAAATACTGGATGAGACTATTGCAATATTATGGACCTTGGGGAAGCCAGAGCTCATCAAGGTGTGCCATCATCTACAATGCAGGGAACCGGCAGGAGGTGACAAAAGAAAAAGCAAGTACAAAGTAGAGGGCCAGGTCCAGAGACTGTAAAGATGATTGAAGGCCTCAAAGCAGATGTGCAGGAGATTAAGAAACTATACTCTGTATCTGGGGCAGGGAAACCAAAACGCATATCCACCCAGGGCTAAAGGATGCCAAGCTTGCAGAGAAGCTGGGATGGATAATACCTGTCAGCACTGCTTCAGGTGCGGAAAAAAAAAAGGCCATTTCCCTCGTGGCTGCAGGCGAAGAAATGTTTAGGTAAACGGGAAGAGGTGCCTGAAGGGGGACCAACAGTGGCCCATCTACTCTCCAGGTCCTGCTTCGACATTAAATTGCTGCAGGTCAACCCTGAATGCTCGCATAAGCCACCAGGTGAGCCCAAAAACACACTGATTTTTCCACAGTCTAACAGTTATATTCCCTTACTGGGCCAAACGAAGGTCATCAGTCTCAGAAGATTTGTGGTCTAGTGCCAACTTGATAATGTACCAGTGTAAGCCCTATGGGACACAGGGGCTGAGGCAAGTTTAATAAATGGTGGCCTGAGAAAGAAACACTTCCATTACAGCACATTAAGACCCCTTACAGAAACCCTGTCTGAACCACTGCTAGCCTTAGCAGCAAATGGTAGTGAAATACCATACATAGTCTGGATAGAGACTTAGTTTTATTTGGGCTGTGCACATGTTGGAGCCAAGTATGCAGGTCATAGTTTACAGTTTGTTCCAGATGAACTGTCACAGCTACACGAGTGCCTAGTGATACAAGGAGGATTTGTTATTGTCACACCCCTCAGTATACACTCAGATCTCTGTTGTGAATGCAAACAAGAAAGACCTTACCTTGTCCCCTCGCATTATCTTTGCAGTAAAAAATAAAAGCAGTTTCTGTCTTGGCGGGTTTAAGGTTCCTGACCCACATGCAAGATAAACTCTCAGGAAAACCAGGAATCAGTTAAATGATGTTTAATGATTACAATGAAACAGTTCAGTAGAGAATCTGGTCCAGGTGGTACAGCAACGAGGGGAACCGGGACTTCTGTAAGAGAGATGTTGGTGAGTGAAAGGTTTCCAGAGATTGAAGTGAATAAATGATCAGAGCTTAAGGGAGGGGTTGGTGTTGTCCGCCAGGGGGGACAGGTGAGTCATCGACCGGGTTGCCAACAGTGGTTTCCAGGTAATGTGTAGCTTGATTAGTTTCACTCACACGTTTGTATCCAGAGAGCGTTGAGAGCAATAGTGGTGCTGTGCGAACAGGTCGTGCAGATCTCTGAACCAGGAATGAGCCAGCCTTACAGCAGAATGGAAGCCAGTCATGGGGAGCTGATCCAGAGATGAACTGAGTCTTGGTTTTTGTCACAGAGATCCTCCACAAAGAGGGAAACGAGTGAGCACTGGAACTGGCACCTTTAAACAGGAACAGAAACACAGGGATTGCCATTGGAAACAGAGTTCAAAATGTTCAGGTAAACTCAGGTAGGTTCAAAGGTTGCAAAAAGTCAAGGCGCAGGAGGAGGCTTGGAGTTACCGGTGACGGTTAACACTCAGGCACTGAGTGACTGGCTTCCAGCTCTTTAATGCTGCCTGAAGGGAGCGGCTGATTGCTCATAATGAGGTGCACCTGTGAAGAGGTGCAGCAGGAGACAGCATGTGGAGCCCAGCAACCTGCTACAGGGAGCCCTCTGGTGGATGGCGGGACCGGAAACAAACAGGAAACAGCAACAGGACAACAACCCCATTCTCTGACAGCCTCATGTCTCGTGCTACAGACCACTGAGGATCACTCGAGCCACACTGCTAATATAACTGATTTGTTGACCGGGGCCATAGAGAAATGGGGTTCAAGTTTAAATTGTCCAATTTACAATTCTGCACTTTGTGTTTTCTATGTTGAAGAGAAAAAATAAAGTACATTTGTATTTTATAACACAGGTAAGCTATTTTCTATATTTGAGAGCAGATTAGATCAGATCGAATCGAAATTAATCATTTCAGTACCTTAAGAATCGAAATCAAATCTATTTAGAAAATTGGCCACAATACCCACCTCTACTCCAAAGTAATTATAATAAACAAGCACAATCTCAATGATAAACAGCTTTGGAAAGCCTGTTTATCAAGTAATTTTATTTGTTAGTAAATTGCCAATACATTGTTGCAAATGTATTCATTTCTCAACTGTGTACAGTTCAAATCAAATGTTTGATCTTCCTAAGCAGGCATAAATAAATGTGTATTGCAGGATTAATCACTGCTTACAGAATTTGTGTCTGGGTTTTTTGCTGTTTCTTAAGAGATGACTTTTAGATATGTTATACGTAGTGTAAATATTTTCTGCTTGACACTTCGTTTGTTCTCAAGTTGATAGTTTTCTTATTTTTTGAGAAAATGAAGAGTTTTTGATAAGTTACAGTTGCAGTGTGCATAAATTAGTATTTTACCATTGCAAGTAAATCCAGAAGTCTAAATCATTTTTTAAACCAGTGAGACAAAATGAAAGGGAATCTATCAATTACCTATGTATTTCAGAGATGAGATTACTTTTGCAGTTTGATTTGTTGTATAAAATCAAGACTGTGTATGTGCTTTTAAAAGTGTCTTTTGATTTTCTGCTTTCTTTTTCGTGCTTTGTTCCGTAGTCCACACTCCACAGGATGTTGTGCACAGATACCGTGCTGCTCTAAAACAGTTCAAGCATACTAGGGGCATGAGCCTGAGCTGTAACACAATGAATGTGGACCGAAACACAATTGCCCTCACTGCTGTCATTGCTTAAGTCATAATTGCTGCAGAGGGTTGAAAACTTTGGACCACTCCCAACGTTCACTGATGATGACACAATCAGCAGCTTTGCAAAAACTTGCAAGACCTTCTTGGAGGAAAACAGACCTCTTGAGGAGAAAATCAAACACATGAAAAGAAATTCAGAGCTACTACCAATTCAGTACAAATTCCACAAGTGATGGTAATCCAGTTGCAACCTAGTGTTAAGGTTCTTGTTTAAAATTCAATATTATAGAATGTTAGAGATAGAATTCCAAGGCCTCTGTTCATTTTTTTTATTGATTTGGTATTTAATTTTCAATTTATTTATATGATGGGTAAATACACAATATATTTTAAGTTCCGCTGTAGTTCTTTTTTTACTAGAGCAAATGTTTAAAAAAAGCAAAGTGAATAGAAAACCATACCTGATGACAATTTTCTTTAAGGTCTTGTTTCATAAATCGTGTTATTTCATGAAAAGGTTAAATAAAAAAATTGTCCAACCAAATGTGAGTTACTTAAAGTACAGTTTCACGTTACTTACTGGGTAATTTGTTGTGTTTACTTGGTAAAATTTTACTGTTGCATCCTTTGGTAAGTAGTGGGTAATTTAGAGATGGTTAAACATTAACACCTGTGTTCAGAATGGAGGGAGCAAACGCAGGTGGAGAACTGGACGTGGTAAAATTGGATTTGCAACGTAAAGTCAGAAGTAAGGACTTCTATAAACTCATAGAGCTACAGGATAAGTCCGCAAAATATTACCGAACTTCGGTAGTTGGATGTAGCGGTGTAACACACAGTAATGGCACTGCTTGTAAATCGGGTTTAGTTTGTAATCAAGTAACACCATGGTGTACTGATTACAACTAACACGATTTACAAAGCAGCAATACTGTGTGGTTAAACACCCTTTAACATTCAACTCTCCTGAAGTTCGGTAATATTTGCGACTTTCATGTCAGCTCTATGAGTTTAATAGATAAAGTCCTTACTTTCTGACTTTACTTTGCAAATCCAATTTTACCACGTCCAGTTTTCTCCACCTGCGTTTGCTCCTCCATTTGATACACGGTGTTATGTTTTAACCATCTCTACTACCAACTACTTACCCAAGGATGCAACGTAAAATTGACCAAGTAAACACAACAAATACCCAGTAAGTAACGTGAACTGTACTTTCAGTAATACTCAAATTTGGTTGGACAATTTTTTTATTTAACTTTCCATGAAATAACACCGATTGTATGGAAACCAAGACCTTAAAGAAAATTGTCATCAGGTATGGTTTTCTATTCACTTTGCTTTTTTTAAACATTTGCTCTAGTAAAAAAAGAACTACAGCGGAACTTAAAATATATTGTGTATTTTACCCATAATATAAATCAATTGAAAGTAAATACCATCATCAATAAAAAAAATGAACAGAGGCCTTGGAATTCTATCTCTAACATTCTATAATATTGAATTTTAAACAAGAACCTTAACACTAGGTTGCAACTGGATTACCATCACTTGTGGAATTTGTACTGAATTGTATTAGCTCTGAATTTCTTTCATGTGTTTGAATTTCCCCAAGAAGGTCTGTTTCTCCTCCAGAATGTCTGCAAGTTTTTGGGCAAAGCTGCTGTTGTGTCATCATCAGTGAACGTTGTGGATGCGGTCCCTGAAGTTTTATCAACCCTCTTGCAGCAATGTATGCTTAAGCAATGACAGCAGTGAGGGCAATGTGGTTTCGTCCCCACATTAATTTTGTTACAGGCTCAGGCTCATGCCCCTATATGCTAACTGTTTTTAGAGCAGGCACGGTATCTGTGCCAACATCCTGTGGAGTGTGTGACTACGGAACAAAGGCACGAAATAAAGGAAGCAGAAATCAAAAGTGACACCGTTTATAAGCACATACACGTCCTTGATTTTATACAACAAATCAAACTGCAAAAGTAATCTCATCTCTGAAATACATAGGTAATTGATAGATTCCCTTTCATTTTGTCTCACTGGTTTAAAAAATGATTTAGACTTCTGGATTTACTTGCAATGGTAAAATACTAATTTATGCACACTGCAACTGAACTTATCCAACAACTCTTCATGTTCTCAAAAATCATAAACTATCAACTTGAGAACAAACTAAAGTGTCAAGTCAGAAATATATTTACACTACGTATAACATATCTAAAATCATCATCTTTAAGTAAACAGGCAAAAAACCCAACACAAATTTCCTGTAAGGCAGTGATAATAATCCTCAATAACACATTTAGTTATGGCCGTGGCTAAATAGGAGATCAAACATTTGATTTGAACTGTACACAGTTGAGAAATGAATACATTTGCAACAATGTATTGGCAATTTACTAACAAATAAAATTACTTGATAAACAGGCTTTCCAAAGCTGTTTATCATTGAGATTGTGCTTGTTTATTATAATTACTTTGGAGTAGAGGTGGGTATTGTGGCCAATTTTCTAAATAGATTTGATTTCGATTCTTAAGGTACTGAAATGATTAATTTCGATTCGATCTGATCTAATCTGCTCTCAAATATAGAAAATAGCTTACCTGTGTTATAAAATACAAATGTACTTTATTTTTTCTCTTCAACATAGAAAACACAAAGTGCAGAATTGTAAATTGGACAATTTAAACTTGAACCCCATTTCTCTATGGCCCCGGTCAACAAATCAGTTATATTAGCAGTGTGGCTCGAGTGATCCTCAGTGGTCTGTAGCACGAGACATGAGGCTGTCAGAGAATGGGGTTGTTGTCCTGTTGCTGTTTCCTGTTTGTTTCCGGTCCCGCCATCCACCAGAGGGCTCCCTGTAGCAGGTTGCTGGGCTCCACATGCTGTCTCCTGCTGCACCTCTTCACAGGTGCACCTCATTATGAGCAATCAGCCGCTCCCTTCAGGCAGCATTAAAGAGCTGGAAGCCAGTCACTCAGTGCCTGAGTGTTAACCGTCACCGGTAACTCCAAGCCTCCTCCTGCGCCTTGACTTTTTGCAACCTTTGAACCTACCTGAGTTTACCTGAACATTTTGAACTCTGTTTCCAATGGCAATCCCTGTGTTTCTGTTCCTGTTTAAAGGTGCCTCTCCTCCAGTGCTACAACTCGTTTCCCTCTTTTGTGGAGATCTCTGTGACAAAACCAAACTCATTGCATCTCTGGATCAGCTCCCATGACTGGCTTCCATTCTGCTGAAAGGCTTGTCATTCCGTGTGTTCAGAGATCTGGGGGGGGAACGACCTGTTCGCACAGCACCACTATTGCTCTCAACGCTCTCTGGATACAAACGTGTGAGTGAAACTAATCAAGCTACACATTACCTGGAAACCACTGTTGGCAACCCGGTCGATGACTCACCTGTCCCCCCCTGGCGGACACACACCACCCTCCCTTAAGCTCTGTCATTTATCACTTCATCTCTTGGAACCTTTCACTCACCAACATCTCTCTTACAGAAGTCCCGGTTCCCCTCGTTGCTGTACCACCTGGACCAGATTCTCTACTGAACTGTTTCATTGTAATCATTAAACATCATTTAACTGATTCCTGGTTTTCCTGAGAGTTTATCTTGCATGTGGGTCAGGAACCTTAAACCCGCCAAGACAGAAACTGCTTTTATTTTTTACTGCAAAGATAATGCGAGGGGACAAGGTAAGGTCTTTCTTGTTTGCATTCACAACAGAGATCTGAGTGTATACTGAGGGGTGTGACAATAACAAATCCTCCTTGTATCACTAGGCACTCGTGTAGCTGTGACAGCGTTCTCCAAATCTGTGGATACAAACTGTATTACCACCTATGACCTGCATACTTGGCTCCAACATGTGCACAGCCCAAATAAAACTAAGTCTCTATCCAGACTATGTATGGTATTTCACTACCATTTGCTGCTAAGGCTAGCAGTGGTTGCAGACGGGTTTCGTAGGGTCTTAATGTAGTGCTGTAATGGAAAGTGTTTTCTTTCCTCAGAGCCACCATTTATTAAACTTGCCTCACCCCTGTGGTCCATGGGCTTACCTTGGTACATTATCAAGTTGGCACTAGACCACAAATCTTCTGAGACTGATGACCTTCGTTTGGCCCAGTAAGGGAATATAACTGTTAGACTGTGGAAAAATCAGTGTGTTTTTGGGCTCACCTGGTGGCTTATGCGAGCATTCAGGGTTGACCTGCAGCAATTTAATGTCGAAGCAGGACCTGGAGAGTAGATGGGCCACTGTTGGTCCCCCTTCAGGCACCTCTTCCCGTTTACCTAAACATTTCTTCGCCTGCAGCCACGAGGGAAATGGCCTTTTTTTTTTCCGCACCTGAAGCAGTGCTGACAGGTATTATCCATCCCAGCTTCTCTGCAAGCTGGACCCCTTTAGCCCTGGGGGAATCGTTTTTTTCCCCCCCCCCCCTGCCCAGATACAAGTATAGTTTTTTAATCTCCCCCAAAATCGCTTTGAGGCCTTCAAATTTTTACAGTCTTGGACCGGCCTCTACTTTGTATTGTTTTTTTTTTGTCCCCTCCCCCGGGTTTCCCTGCTTGTAGAGATGGCACACTTGATGATCTGGGTTCCCCCCAAGGTCCATAAATTTTCAATAGTCTCACCCCCATTTGTCCTGTTGACTTGCCTGTCACATCTGGGCCGACATAGGTGTTCATATGCTTATTTTGCACCCGGCTTGTCCAAATTATGTTTCCACCTGGCAACAGACATATTGATGTGTAACAAAAAGTGCCTTATTCGTGAAAACAGGTCAGTTTTTGAATAATGGCCCTTACTTACACTTCCTTGAACGAGCGCTTTAAGTAAGGCTTAGGATCAGTCTTTTATCCCCAGTTAGTAAGTACCAGAAATTAATCTTAAATAACAAGATAAATGAGTCAACCAAACCAAAATGATTAAAATGAAAAGTTGTTGGGGGGCCTTTTTAACAGTAAAACTTTTTGGGGAAGCCACAAGTACAACCAGAACAGCGCAACAGGTACCCGAGCTCTGCAACGACTTTGCCAAAGACAAAATTTGTTTAATACACAGAGAATTATCTTATTTGGAAAAAAAATTTTCAGAAGCAAATAATTACAAATAGTAGTTACGGCCACTTCCGGTGTTCCCAGAAATAAATCCTAATCATTTCTACAGTACTCCTCCCCGGGGTAAGGGGGTTTGCCTAAGCCGGGATCCCCAAAAAAAAAAGCAGGGGTCCACTACCTTTCCATCTAAACACTTGGGGTCCAAACATTTCAATGACAAAAAAAAAATAAAATTAACAGTTCTTGTGTAATGTTAATAGCGCACAGCCCATTTCACTGACTTTGCAGGGGCGCTTTTAGGCCATAGCTTTTCCAACCGCATGGGTCGGGGAAAAAACAATGGTACCGTACAGAGTAGGCCAAAAAACCCAGTGGAGCAAGCCAGCCACCTAAAAGAGCAAAAGGAGAAAGGGGCATTAGAACCGTGTTTCAAGTTTGTTTCTGAATCAGCCTCCCCTGAATACATCCCCCCCAATAAAGAGAGAAACCAAGAGGGGCTGCGAACTTTGATCCCATTTTTTTCACATGTAATATCAGGGTTGGACCAATCCTTACTTCCCAAGTCACAAAATGAGCTTTTTTTGTTNATCCCGTCTCCCCGGGACCCAGACCATTTTTTCCCAAAAAAATTTGTTCCCCAATTACCCAATGATCATGTACCCCACATGGGTTTTTCTGGACACCACTAGACACCCAAAGCGGTTGAATGACAGCATGCGGCTAAACTTTGCCCGTCACTGGGAACCCGGGGAGGGGACCAGAGAAAATTACGGAGCCCGAAAATTGTTTTGGCAAATTTACACCCCCGAAAGCAACACTAACTTTAGTGACCCCCCCCCATTGACGAAACCCGGGGTGTCATTACCGCCAGCGTAAATAACAATTTTAAACTGTATTTACGTTTATCCTTACCAGCATTTTTTCAGGTAGGTTTTGATGTCGCCCGTTTCGGGCCCGGGCAGACTTTGACTATGGCCCTTTGGTGTCTCTAGTGCCACTTTTTCCGATTTATGGAGCGGGCCAAATTTACCAGATTTTGGCTTCCAGGGGTTTGTGCCCGCTGAGGGGGGAAAAATTTCTATTAGAAAACGCAGAGGGTTTTTGGTGGTGCCCGGGGCTGGGGATCAAGACTATGTTCCACGTACCGTCCCCCCAGCCGGCCTGAGCCCCCGGGGGCGGGGGCTCTCCCCGGGGACGCACGGGGTTACCCTGGGGGCTCCGCGGGGCTAAGGGGCCTCGGCTACTGCTGGTTTTTCAAAAAGGGGGGACCCGGGGCCTCCCAAACCCGAAAACCCTTTCGCCTCCAAGCTACAAAAATGCTACATTTATTACACGAAACCTTTATCACAAAAGGAGGAAGAGGAGAAAACTGAACATTTTGACACGGAGCAAGAGAGAGGGGGAGACTCAAAAAGAAAAAACACCCGGAAGGGGGGTTACCAGGGGTTGGAGCTAAACTAACGCTAAGCTAGGCCCCTTACCACTAAAAAAAAAAAACCGTGAAAAACCCCACGGGAGCCCCAAAAACGTTAAAAACAGCAAAAGAAAGATGTTTTTTAACTTTGCTTATTATTAAAAACAAGTAAGAGATATCAAAGAAAGGAAAAAATCAGATGAAACGGGGAAAAACCCTTTTCCACCCCACCCAAACAATCCCCCTTTTTGAAAAAAAGGAAGTGACGAATACGCCTTACCACGCCTCCAACTTTCTGACTTTCTGACTTTCTGTCTCACCTGCCCAAACAAAGTTGCTCACATGTGCACTAAAGATTTTAAGAGCCTTTTTGCCACATTAGAGGGGAAAGGGTTTTATCAAGGGGAGATAATAAAAAAATACGTTGTAAAATCCCAAAAAAAAATAAAATGTACCAATTAAATGTACAATTTTTTTAAAATCAATTAAATATTAAAAGTGTACCACTAATTCGTTATGTCGTCTTTAATTTTAATCCTTAATTTTTCAGTGGAAACCATTTAGTTGCATAATAGTCCTTTTTATGATAAAAGGTACATTTATTGTTTCTAATGATGTATTAAATAAATAAATGGTACCTTTAATTTAATAGCACATTTAATGTTACATTTCTTTCATGTTACATTTACTTCACTTATGGGACATTCACAACATTTATTTATTTAATGATGATTTTATTGTATTAATTTTGTCCAGTTTGACCCTCCATTCTTGATGCCTGTATAGGAGGTCATGTTAGAATTTGAATCAGGTGTGCTGGAGCAGACACACATCTAAAACTTGCAGGGAAGGGGTCCCTGAGGGAAGGTTCCCTGTGAACCATTGAGGTACAGTTTCTAAATTGTGAAGGTTTTGTCTTTTTGCACTAAACCAGCTGATCACACATAAAATCAGCTGTTCAGACGCACAAACATTCCCCACAAAAACACACAAAACAATCCCCCCATAAAACAGAGTGTTCTGTTCAGACATTTATTGATAGCCCCTTAAGCGAACCAGTGCGTTCAGGATGAAGGAAAAGGCATAGAGCAGCTGGCCGTAATCAGATCACTAACATTGGATCAGACGGGAGGAAGACCCCACTGATTCCATGGAGCATGAATAGCCAATACAGACAAAACCACCATCAAAAAGCCCAAACTTGAAGCTCCTTCAGCAAAACTTTGGAGCTTTACTAGTCGAGATAATTATCCCAGTGAACAATTTTATACATGAAAAAAACATATATAAGACAGTCTTGCATATACAATATTTATTTATTTATTTTTTATCGTTTCGTGCAGATTACAGGGTGCAGGAAGCAGGGTCGTAGTTTAATACTCCTCTCTGCAGCTTATGTACTGCTACCCACCCATTACCCTATTAAGACAGTGTCTCGCCCACGGCCAAAATTGAATAGATTAAAAAATATTCTAAAAGGGGGAAATCAGGAAAATCTCATAAAAACACAACTCAGACTAAAAAGAAAAATAAAACAATTAAATGTGGGCTACTGAACATAAGATCTCTCTCTTCAAATACATTGCTAGTTAGTGACCTGATTTGTGACAATCAGATTGATTTATTTTGCCTCACAGAAACCTGGCTGCAGCAAGAGGATTATGTTACTATAAATGAGTCAACTCCTACTAATTATTTAAATTTTCACATTCCTCGAAATACTGGGCGAGGAGGAGGAGTAGCAACCATCTTTCAGTACGATTTATTGATTAGTTCCAGACCAATCAATAGCTACAACTCTTTTGAATATTTAATCCTTAGTTTTTAGTGATAGCCTAAATATAGCATTTAATGCTATCTTAGACTCAATTGGCTTTGCTCAAAACATTAACAAACCTACCCACCTTTGTCTTCATTCTCTGGACCTTGTGCTGACATATGGCACTGAGTGTAAAGACATATATTTTCTCATAACACTGTCCTGTCTGACCATTTTTTAATAACCTTATAACCTATAACCTATAGTAGATCATTATCAGACGATGCTGTAACAACCTTTAAAGAATGTGTTCCACTTTTAATTTCCTCATGATCACAGGAAAACACAGTGGAGGGCAATAATTCTGTTTCTTCCCCTTCACAAATTGATTCTCTTGTTCATAGTGTTCCTTCATCATTGCGTGGTGCATTAGACAATGCAGCCCCCTTGAAAAAGAAGGTAATTATTCATAGGAGGCTGGCTCCTTGGTTTAATTCAGAGGTACGTACTTTAAAGCACAATGTTAGAAAATTGGAGAGAAAATGGCGCTCTGTGCACCTAGAGGATTCCTACTTAATCTGGAAAAATAGCCTACTGTTGTACAAAAAGACACTTCGCCAAGCCAGATCAGTTTATTTATCATCATTAATAGAAGAGAACAAGAAGAAGAGAACCAGCTCCCAGTTTTAGTCCGTGAGACAAATGCCCTGTCTACTTTTAAGGCTTGGCTTAAAACTTTCCTTTTTGATGAAGCTTATAGTTAGAGTGGCTTAGGTTATCCTGAGCTATCTCTGTAGTTATACTGCTATAGGCTTAGGGTGCTGGAGGACATAATGATCACTTTCACTCTCTTCCCTACATTCTCATACTACTCTCTAATTTTGCATTATTTGCTGTTATTTCAGCTTTTAACTTTATGTTCTCTCTCTTTTCTCTTCCTAGAAGCTACACCTGGCCTGACTCTGTGTCTACCTGTGACACCTTCATGGAGGGGGGAGTTTACAAGCAAAGTTGTAAACTCAGCTTAGACAAAGAGTCATAAACCTTTTGGCGGCAAGTTAGCAAGCAGTGAAGTTGGAACTTCAAAGAAAATGGTGAATTTCACCATGAGGTTGCTGTCGTATTCCAGTATTACCAGCGCTCCGGTGTTCGCACGGTAGAGACACAAACTTGTGAGACACGGCGGCCTCAGCGGTCAATACAGCACATCAGGGTTCAATACAATGTTGCATGCAAATACAATTTCATAACATCAGACTATAAGTGGCGATTCTGATCGCACTAAAAAATCCTATCTCTCTACCCTGCCCAGACTACTCCTAATAAAGAAATCAAAGAAAATAATAAAAGATGGGTATTACTTTGTGGAGCAATTCTTCAGGGCTGCCAGTGTGAGGGGGAGAGGAGGAGGGGGAAAGTTGGAAGTTAACGTGTGTCCATGGTTAACTTCGGGAAGAGCGGTCAATCTTTGTCCTTTGGCCTCCTTGGCGAAAGGGAAAAATATAATCTGACCGTCAGCAGTTGACTAGAACAAAAAACAAGGTGGCGATCCGTCTCCTTGAAACTCCATGGTTTTTTGGTTATGTGTTAAACTAACACCTTCGATCGGTAAAGTTGAAATTTCTGGCCTTCTTATTCCAGGAATTTCTGTCATGAACGTTCTTTTCGTTGGCCAACGGGAGAATGTAAGTCCACTCGGGATCTCGTCTCCAGAGTTGCTGCTCCAGTTGCGTGGTCACCGTGTTGAGGTCCCCAGCTGAAAAGCAACGTTTAAAGCGTCCGCCTTCCATATATAACCTCGTGTAACGTCAGACTGTGCCCACTGGGATCGGCTGCGTGGTCTGTTTTGGCTGTGTGGCCTTTTTGGCTTACCACCGTAAGCTGCTTTTATTTTAGTTTTGTTTTTGATATACCTGGTGACGGCAGCGGTGTTCGCCCCCTCTCCCAGTGTGCTTGACCGTGTGGTCCGTTTCGGCTCACGGCGTTAAGCCTTCCTTAAACTGTTTGATTTACGAAATTGTTTGATTTTTATAACTGGTGACGGCAGCGGTGCTCGCCCCCTCTCCCAGTGTAACAGACAGTGCGGTGCCTGTTTTTCTTAGTTCTATTGCCTGCTCTGCTATAATTGGTGATGGTAGCGTTAGCGTCCCCTCTCCCGATTTTGGCGTATTTATTTTCCCATCTGAATTTGGGTGAGTCTTGTTTTCAGTCTTGGACGTGGATGGCTCCCACTGCTGCATTGATTGTGGGGCTGTGCTTCAGGCAGACGATGGCCATGACCTGTGCCCTACCTGCCTTGGACTTGATCACTTGGTGGAGGCGCTGTCTGAGAACCCCTGCATGAACTGTAGTTTCATGCCCCATGCATTGAGGGTGGCTCGGTTGGCCCAGTTGTGCCCTCAGGATGATGCTAAACTCCCACCCTCTGGGCAGGTGGCCCCCCTTAGGCTTTCAAAGCGCCATGGTGAGACCACAGTATCTGTGCCCCCCTCTGGGAGGAAGCGAGCCAAGTCTGACCAGGGGCTGGCCACAAGGGTTGAGCAGCTGTTGACAGAGTTGGCAGAGATGAAGTTGTTGTTGCAATCGCGTCATTCTGATGCCTCACTTCCAACTGCTGGGCTCTCTTCCCCACCCATGCCTGATTTGTCTGTGGAGGAGGATGTTTTGTCTCTGGCTGCGTCGGCGTCTCAATTTAGAGATGAGGAGGAGGCGCAGTCCTCCCTAGCCTCTGAGACCGGCTCATTTTCAGCGCAGAGTGCAGTTGGTTAGCCCAGTGACGGCTCTATGCCGGAGGTCATGTGTATGGCCTTGAGGCAGCTGCAGCTGGAGCTCCCGCTAGGAGAGGGGTCTGCTGCCGGAAGTGCCTTTTTCAGGCATGGACAGTCTCCTACTCCCTTTTATGTCCCTCCGTCAGAGGAATACCTGAGGGAAATGCACGCCTGTTGGCGGGACCCAAGAGCGTTGTCGCTTCTCTCCACAGATGGCCAAGTGTTGGATGCCATGCACGAGTCAGTCAAGGCAGGCCTGGACCGTATGCCAGCAGCTGAACCCGCTGTTGCTTCACTGATTGTGTCACCAGATGAAGCCTTGCGTCCTGATGTCCGATGCCCAAGTACTCAATGTCGGGTGACTGATGATCTCCTGTGTAAAGCATACAATGCAGGAGCGCGTGCTGGCCGCCTTGGCAATTCCATGGCACATCTTATGTTTGCCCTCTCTGCATTCCTTCAGGACGGTGGTGGTGCAACTGCGGCAGTTGGGTTTAGCGACGCAGCATTGCAGGTCTTTGCGCTGATGACTAGAGAGCTCGGCCGTGTCATGTCTTTTCTCGTGCAAGCTCGTCGACAGGTCTGGCTGGCGCAGTCTCCTCAGACGGAAACATGCCGTCGGACCCTCAGGGGTGTCCCAGTCGTGCCGGGGGAGTTGTTCGGATCAGCAGCTGTGGAGGCGCTGCAGTGAACTGTTAAGGCGCGCCAGACTGGTCAGCAGCTTTCTGGCCTCCGCAGGAGTATGCCCCCTCCTCCTCCTCAGCGCTCGAGCCGTCCTTCCGTTAGCCCGAGTGCTCGGCCACCACCTAAGCATGGTGATAGGTCTGTGGGGTTCTATCCTCGAGAGGTGCGGCAGAGACCCGGCAGGGACTTTCGTCAGCCAGTCCGCCGCCCAGTTAGACAGACCCAGGATGCTGGTCGCCCCCACCCCAGGGCTCCCAGGGCCAGTGGGGGTCGAAGATGATGCCACCGGGCCAGCCATCGGACATTTTTCCCATCAGCAGCTCAGTTTCTGGGCTGCTCATACTGTGGATCAGTGGGTGGTTGCCACTTTGACCCACGGTTACAGGCTACAGTTCCGACGGAGGCCCCCCTTCTCACGGCGGGTCAAAATGACCATTATCGCCGACCCGGTGAGGTCCCAAGCACTGGACCACGAGCTTTCCGCCCTCCTGGCCAAGGGTGCAATCGAGGCTGTAGACCTTCTGCGGCAACCCAGGGGCTACTATTCGATGTACTTTGTCGTGCCAAAGAAAACAGGCGGTTTTTGCCCCATTTTAGATCTCAGGGGACTCAATCAGTTCCTGAGGGTGCTTCCCTTCCACATGCTTACGACGTCAGAAGTTCTTCAGGCTGTTGCGAAGGGGGACTAGTTTACGTCAATAGATCTGACAGACGCCTATTTTCATGTGCCTATCGCGGCAGAACATCGCTGCTTTCTCAGGTTTGCTTATCGGGGTCGCCATTGGCAATTCCGGGTTCTCCCGTTCGGCTCGGTGCGTGCAAGCGGCCCTCTCTCCTCTGCAGGCCTCCGGAGTCAGGATTTTTCCGTATCTGGACGACTGGCTCCTTTGCGCCCCCTCTCAGGCAGGTGCCGTCCAAGATACGCGCCGCCTTCTTGCCCATGTGTCGCAGTTGGGCCTCAAAGTCAACTTGGCAAAAAGTTGCCTGGTTCCATCCCAGACGACCACTTTCTTTGGGATGCTTCTGGAGTCTACTACGATGAGGGCTCGTCCATCTGTTTTCAGGGTGGCAGACATACTTCAGTTGGTCAGTCAATTCAGGCTGGGCAGGCGGTTTCCCTACATCACTTTCCTGCGGCCGCTAGGCAAACTGACTTCAGTCACTCGTGTTGTGCCCTTGGGTTTACTCCTTCTGTGTCCCATTGCAGAGGTGGCTCAACAGCTTTTGCCTGGATGCCAAGTTGCACAGGCGTCGCAGGCTCACGGTGACGTGGACTTGCTTCTTTGCCCTAGCTCCATGGCGAGACGAGGCTTATTTGTCCAAGGGCGTCCCTATTGGGTTAGTGGTGTGTCGCAGGGAGGTGGTCACAACAGATGCCAGCCCCATGGGCTGGAGCGCTGTGTGACAACAGAGAGCGGTCCAGGGTCTCTGGCGTCAGCGGGAGCGCTCCGAACACTTAAACGTGCTTGAGCTGCGGGCTGTACACATTGCCCTCAGGCGCTTTCTGCCCCACCTAGAGGGACGGCATGTGCTATTTTGAACAGACAACACCTCTGCCGTTTACCACATCAACCATCAGGGGGGCACCAGATCGGCGCGCCTCCTGGAGGTGTCCAGGGATCTTCTGGAGTGGGCCTCTCTTCATCTGTCCACCCTACAAGCGATGTATTTACCTGGGGAGCGCAATCGGGTCGGGGACTATCTCTCTCGCCAGGCCCCTGCTCCGGGAGAGTGGTCCCTTCACTGCGATGTGGTGCGCATGATCTGGGGCCGCTTTGGTCAGGCAGAGGTGGATCTGTTTGCCACGGAGGAGTCAACCCACTGCCCCTTGTGGTATTCCCTAATGGGGGCATCAGGCGGACTGGGCCAGGATGCGCTAGCTCATCCCTGGCCTCGGGTCCTCCTGTATGCTTTTCCGCCCCTCTCGCTGACTTGGCCTACTGTACGGAGGGTTCAGGGAGAGGGCCACAGGTTGTTGCTTATGGCCTGTGCGACCGTGGTTCCCGCTGCTTTGGAGCCTGTGTCACGGCACCCCATGGTGTCTTCCACCCAGGAGGGATCTGCTGTCCCAGTTGGGCGGATGGATATGGCAACCCGACCCTCAATGTCTCCCGCTGTGGGCATGGCCACTGGGAGGCTGACTGGGTGTTTGGACCCTGTCAGGCGCACTATACTGAGTGCTAGGGCACCCTCTACTCTTCAGCAGTATGCCAATAGATGGCGTCTTTTTTTGCGGTTGTGTTCCGGCTGCAACGAAGATCCGGTTTCTTGTCGGTGCCCACTATTCTGGAGTTTCTCCAGTCCCTGGTTGATAAGGGCCGCTCTCCTTCGACCCTCAAGGTATACGTCGCTACAATTTCATGTCATCCTGCATATGTTGACGACTGAACGGTGGGGAGCCACAATATGGTCTCTCTTTTTCTGCGCGGTAAGCGTAGGTTGCATCCGCCGCTGGTTCAGAGAGTGCCCGATTGGGATCTGTCCTTGGTTCTCGAAGCTTTGTGCTGCTCCCCTTTCAAGCCTTTGGTCCAGGCGGACCTCAAGTGGCTCTCTTATAAGACTGCCTTTTTGTTGGCTATTGTTTCGGCTAAGAGGGTTGGCGAGCTGCATGCTCTTTCTGTCAGTCCCTCATGTCTCCGATGGGGTCCAGATGGTTCTGGTGTTGCCTTGTGGCCTAACACTGCGTTTGTGCCTAAGGTGTTGTCCAGTTCGCACCGTAACCATCCATTGAGATTGGCTTGGTTTCGGCCTCAGTCAGGTCTGAGTTATTGTGCCCAGTACGGGCGCTGGAGGCATACGTTGTTGCCACTGAAGCTGTTAGACGCTCAGACCAGCTTTTCCTGTGCTATGGCGGCCCCAGGCTGGGTTGTCCTCTTTCTAGACAACGTCTCTCCCACTGGATAGTGAATGTCATCTGCCACGCCTACAGTGCAGGACACCGTCTGCTGCCGGTCCATGTGAAGGCCCACTCTACCAGGAGTGTCTCTGCCTCCTGCGCTGCTATGAGAGGGGTTCCGCTGGGGGACATATGTACTGCTGCATCATGGGCTTCCCCAAGCACGTTTGCCAGGTTCTACAATGTTAATGTGGCCACCCCTCATCCCCTTGGCCAGGTTCTTTTGCGAGGCTCCGCTGGGCCCTCTCAGTGAGGTTTGTGCTCTGGATTCCTCGTGACATGGTTGGTATTAGTCATTCAGTGCTTTCAGCACTGCCCTCTGGTGGCCAGTAGGGAGGAAATAGAACGAAAGTTACGTATGTAACTACGGTTCTATGAATCCCGGATGACCGCCAGAGATTCTCTGTCACTCAGAATCCTTGCTCCCGCGAGAAGATTCTGTAGGAACAGAGCCTCGGATGCTGAGGCATATATAGCCTCTGGTCATCGGGTGTGTCACAGATGTGACTCTGTTGGTATAATTACTCGAACTGCGCATGAGCGAAGGGAACATTCAGTGCTTTCAGCACCGCCCTCTAGCGGTCATCCAGGATTCATAGAACCGTAGTTACATACGTAACTTTCGTTTTAAACATAGGACAATAATTTTAATTTTGTGAGAAGGCGATGGTAGGTTTATTCCTTTCAAAGTATATAAAGTTAACAGCATTTTTCCTCCTGCTGTAAGTCTTAAATGAGTGAAAGTTTTTCCAAGTTTAATCACTGCCATTATTTGTTGTACAGTTTTCGAAAAATCATCTTTTGGAGTCGGTCGAGCTAAAATCCTAAATTTAAATATTTTTTTGAAAGCCTGTCCAAAAATTGTACATATCGTTCTTTAAATTTTTTTTCCTTCCAGCTCGAAAAGGTTTTCCAAACGGGTGGCCACCAAAACCGCGGGGTTTATTAAGGCCATGCCACAGAACTAATCTTCATTCCTCAACTTGAAATACCCTATTTAGAATGTTAATCCAAATTTAAATTCAAAATTTGGCCCTGAAAAACACTGATCTTTTTATCGTTTTGTGTTTTACCCAGAATTAGAAATTTTTTGAGTTTTGCATTTCAGTTTAAAGCTACATCGCTTGGAATCTTTCCCTCATTACTTAGCTGTATCACTGCTTTTAATTTCTAGTTGCCTTTACTTCTTTTTTGAAAAAACATTTTGCTCTTGCTTTCAGTAAGAACAAAAAGGTTCATTTATTTGGCTTAAACTCACAGAGAAAATGCACATGACTCGCATTGTTGTGTTGTCTTTTTTTGTGTTTTGATGTTAAGTTAGTGCCTCAGGCTAGTGTGGGGGGGGAGTGTGTGTGAAGTTTTTGTGGGTCCCTTGAAATGGGGTATTTTTTTGTGTGTTTTTTTTCATATTTGGTTGTTCGTATTACGTTGTTTCTTCTGTTCTCAAAGGGCCCTCTCAAAAAATTGATGGTCATCTCAAGGGTTCCCTTGAAGTAATCGTTTGTCAGCCTGCCAAATTATCCCTTTTTTTTCTTTCTATACATAATTGTGCCATGATAGGGTTAAAAAATCAAAATCGGGTTTAAAAAAAGGAAAACATTGGACCCTTCCCTGCAAATTTTTTTCTGTTTGGCCATGATAAACCCTGCTCTCTTGTAATCATCGGGTTCCAAAAACAATTTTTGGGGGTTTTCCCTTTCGGGCAAGATTTTTAACGCCCCTAAATGTTCTTTCTAATCTAGCTTTTTTTTAGACCCTTTTTTTATATTTTCTAATGCAGTAAGTCCTTTTTTAAATTTTTAAAAATTTGGGGTCACTGGGTTTTTATTAGTTGCTATTATTCAAATAATCCCAAGGGGCTAATTTAAATTATTCTAGTCTTGTTTTATTTGTTTTTTCCATACCTCGTTTGGGCCCCCTTTTTAGTGTAGGTTTCCCAGAAGAGTTTGTGTTTCATTAATTTTTTAAAATGTAAGTATTAAACCCTAACTATAGATACCTTTTTTAAAAATTTTGCTTAAATTACTTTTAAAACTGAAACTGAGTCCTGGGGAAAAAAACCCAAATTTCCTTATATTTTTAGAAGGCTTAAGGAAATTGATGAACAAAAAATAAAAGGGCAGGGTTTTTGTTTTTAAAATTTATTAGTTTGTCTTCCCCCAGTTTTTAAAAAAACACATACATTTCCCAGTCACTATGGGTCCTGTTAATTACATTTTTGTTTTTATTTCAAGTAACGAGTTTGTTTCATTTCCCCCAAAATTTTTCCCTCCATTTCATCCAGCCCAGAAATTTCTTTTTAAAGGGGGTGCTTTCTTTTTGGGGTTTTAAAATTTGAGTCTAATTTAAATCATTTTTGAACCGGGACTAAAAAAAATTTCCAAACCTCTGTTAAAATCTGTTTGTTTTTTCATAAAGAACTGACCTAATAATATTATGTTCCCGTTTTAGGATCCCCCACTGCCTTTAGTCCCCTAATTATTATTGGGAAACAACCCTTAGGGCATATAAAATAATACCCTTTTTTAATAAATAAAAACTGAGCATCAGACCCCCTTTAAAAATTTTTTTTTACCCTTCAAGCAGGCGGTTCCCCCCCCCCCCCTGGGGGGCCCGGACTGCTTCCCCCGTTTACCTCTTGTTTTGGAAACTGTTTTCCCAAGACCTAAAAACTCAAAATTCCAATTAGTTTTATATCAGAAAACAAATTTTAATTAAATGTACCCTGCCCCAAAATACCTTAAATTTTTAGTAAAAAATGAATGTTTTACCTTTCGCGGGGGGGGAAGAGCCTGAGCTTGTGCGGGGAGGTCGAGAGATTAACTAGAAATAGTTGGGCCCCGCCTCCCCCGCACAGCGTGGGCTCTGGAACCCATCTCCTTGGAGGGGCTGGGGGTCTCTTCTACCCTTTGGAGTGGCCCACGGGGGGAGGCGGGGGGCCCCGGGGGGGGTTTGCCCTTGTTGGCCCCCCAGCTCAGCCGCTCAAATTTGGGGTTTTTCCCCGGTGGATGAGAGGGTCGCATCCCTGCGCCTTCGGGTCGGGGATAGGTCTCTGACTGTTGTTTCGGCCTATGGGCCGAGCGGTAGTGCGGAGTACCCGGCCTTCTTGGTGTCCCTGTCGGGGGTGCTGGATAGTGCCCCTCCCGGGGACTCCATTATTCTGCTGGGGGACTTCAACGCCCACGTGGGAAACGACAGTGACACCTGGAGAGGCGTGATATGGAGGAATGGCCTCCCCGATCTGAATCCGAGTGGTGTTTTGTTATTGGACTTCTGTGCTAGTCATGGATTGTCCATAATGAACACCATGTTCAAGCATAAGGGTGTCCATCAGTGCACTTGGCACCAGGACACCCTAGGCAGGAGGTCAATGATCGACTTTGTTGTCGTATCATTAGACCTGCTGCCGCATGTTTTGGACACTCGGGTGAAGAGAGGGGCTGAGCTGTCCACTGATCACCACCTGGTGGTGAGTTGGATCCGCTGGAGGAGGAGAAAGCCGGACAGACTTGGCAGGCCCAAGCGCATAGTGAGGGTCTGCTGGGAACACCTGGCGGAGCCCTCGGCCAGGGATGTATTCAACTCCCACCTCCAAGAGAGCTTTGACCAGTTTCCGTGGGATGTTGGAGACATAGAGTCCAAGTGGACCATGTTCTCCGCATCTATTGTCGATGCTGCTGCCCGTATCTGCGGCCATAAGGTCTGCGGTGCCTGTCGCGGCGGCAATCCCAGAACCCGGTGGTGGACACCGGCAGTAAGGGATGCTGTCAAGCTGAAGAAGGAGTCCTATCGGCTGTGGTTGGCTTGTGGGACTCCTGAGGCGGCTGACGGGTACCGTGAGGCCAAGCCTGCTGTGGCTCGGGCTCTGGCAGAGGCAAAAACTTGGGCCTGGGAGGAGTTCGGTGAGGCCATGGAGAAGGACTACCGGTCGGCCTCGAAGGGATTCTGGCAAACCGTCCGGCGCCTCAGGAGGGCAGGAGGGGGAAGCAGTGCTTCGCCAACACTGTTTATAGTGGGGGTGGGAGGCTGCTGACCTCGACTGGGGACATTATCGGGCAGTGGAAGGAGTACTTCGAGGATCTCCTCAATCCTGCCATCACGCATTCCCTGGTGGAAACAGAGGCTGGGGACTCGGGGTTGGACTCTTTCATCACCCAGGCTGAAGTCACCGAGGTGGTTAAAAAGCTCCGCGGTGGCAAGGCTTCAGGGGTGGATGAGATCCGCCCTGAGTACCTCAAATCTCTGGATGTTGTGGGGCTGTCATGGTTGACACGCCTCTTCAACATTGCATGGCGGTCAGGGACAGTGCCTCTGGACTGGCAGACCGGGGTGGTGGTCCCCCTTCATAAGAAGGGGGACCGGAGGGTGTGTTCCAACTACAGGGGGATCACACTCCTCAGCCTCCCTGGTAAGGCCTACGCCAGGGTATTGGAGAGGAGAGTCCGGCCGATAGTCGAACCTTGGCTTCAGGAGGAGCAGTGTGGTTTTCGTCTCGGCCGTGGAACACTGGACCAGCTCTATACCCTCTACAGGGTACTCGAGGGCTCATGGGAGTTTGCCCAACCGGTTCACGTGTTTTGTGGACCTGGAGAAGGCATTCGACTGTGTCCCTCGTGATGCCTTGTGGGGGGTGCTCCAGGAGTGTGGAATCGGGGGCCCTTTATTAGGGGCCATCCGGTTCCTGTACGAGCGGAGCAGGAGTTTGGTCCGCATTGCCGGTGCATGTTGGACTCCGGCAGGGCTGCCCTTTGTCACCGGTCCTGTTCATAACTTTTATGGACAGGATTCCTAGATGCAGCCAAGGGCCGGAGGGAGTCTGGTTTGGGGACCAGTGGATTTCGTCTCTTCTTTTTGCAGATGACTTGGTCCTGCTGGCCCCCTCTAGCCAAGACCTACAGCATGCGCTGGGGCGGTTCGCAGCCGAGTGTGAAGCGGCTGGGATGGATATCAGCTCCTTCAAATCAGAGGCCATGGTACTCAACCAGAAAAGGGTGACTTGTCCTCTTCAGGTTGGAGGGAGTTCCTGCCTCAAGTGGAGGAGTTCAAGTATCTCGGGGTCTTGTTCACGAGTGAGGGAAGAATGGAGCGGGAGATTGACAGACGGATCGGTGCGGCTGCCGCAGTAATGGGGCGCTGTGCCGGTCCGTTGTGGTGAAGAGAGAGCTGAGCCGAAAAGCGAAGCTCTCGATTTACCGGTCGGTCTACGTTCCCACCCTCACCTATGGCCATGAACTTTGGGTCATGACCAAAAGAACGAGATCCCGGATACAAGCGGCTGAAATGAGCTTCCTCCGTAGGGTGGCCGGGCACTCCCTTAGAGATAGGGTGAGGAGCTCGGCCATTCGGGAGGGGCTCGGAGTAGAGCCGCTGCTCCTCCACATCGAGAGGAGCCAGTTGAGGTGGCTCGGGCATCTATACCGGATGCCTCCTGGACGGCTTCCTCGGGAGGATTCCAGGCACGTCCCACCGGGAGGAGGCCCAGTGGACGGCCCAGGACACGCTGGAGGGACTATGTCTCTCGGCTGGCCTGGGAACGCCTTGGGCTCCCCCCAGAGGAGCTGGAGGAGGTGTCTTGGGAGAGGGACGTCTGGGTGTCTCTGCTGAGTCTGCTGCCACCGCGACCCGGTTCCGGATAAGCAGAAGACGACAAGTACGAGTACGAGTACTTATCGCCATGTAAATGTAGCAATTGATCTGCGATTCGGCAATGCACTTCAAATCTTTTCTTGTTTGTACAATGATTCCAGGACCAAATCCACCTTTCAACACTCCTCTCTTCTCCACCAACTGTGCCAGCAGCAGGGTCTGCTCCTCTGTTCGGTTTGGTTTTTTCCATCTTTTATATCTCCAGTTTGTTTTGGCCATTTTACCAAATCAAACCTCTTTATACAAGAAGGTAATCACAGTAAAATGCTGACATGTGTGTGTCCACTTTAATATCAAATAGATGAAGTAGGAAAAATGACCAGCATGGTGAGTAACAATATTTATAATAATGAAAAGCATGTAAATAAGTGTCAAACCTTTTGATGCTGTGTGACAATTGATTTAATTTTGCTAAGCTTCATCATCAGGACTTAAACATTTCTTAATAAAGTCTATTTTCTATTTTCTAAATTCTATGATCGGTTAATTTCTCTTTGGAATTTCTCTTTAGAAGATGTTCAGTACGGAGAGATATTCGCCATACAATGAACAACAGTGAATTAATAAAACACAACCAGTTCAATGTTGCGGGGATCAACCTCTTAAACAGTCAAATAAATTAGCACATAATTGCTTCTTTAACAATCATTCATTCATCTGCTTATACCATAGTGGGTCACAGGGAAGCTGGTGCCTATCTCCAGCAGTCTATGGGCAAGAGGCAGGGTACACCCTGGATAGGTCGCCAGTCAATCGCAGGGACATACAGGACAAACAACCATGCACACACTCATTCACACCAATTTAGAGAGACCAATCAACCTAACAGTCTTGTTTTTGGACTGTGGGAGGAAGCAGGAGTACCCGCATGCACGGGGAGAACATGCAAACTGCATGCAGAAAGACCCCTGACCAGGAGTCGAACGCCTGCCTTCTTGCTGCAAGGCAACAGTGCTACCCACTGTGACACTGTGCAGCCCTCTTTAAAAAGAGAGAGATTAACCTTATCGTCTTGCTAGTAGGAAATTCAATAGTTTCAGCAGCAGGACATGTGAAAGGTGAACCTCTAGTAATGTAATGTTAGTAAGGATAATTAAATAATAGAAACAATAATAAAATAATAATGAATAAAAAGTGAACAAAATTACAAACAATATAGTACAAAAGAATTGTATTATTTACAGTAAAATCTGTTGAAAAATAAACTTTTGAACAAATTGGAAAAATATGGAAAAAAGTATATAAATAAATACACTCTAGATAAGATACGGTACAATGATATAAATACTATATACATAGAAGGATGATGATAAAGTGAATAAGTATTTGCTGTATTGTACATGATGACGTCAGTAGGTAAATGATCATCATCACTGCCCTGTCTGTGGTGAAGTTCGTTTGTGTGATGCACTCTTCTCTCTAGCTTCTGATTGCAGCAGATACCAGCTCTTCTCACATTCCAGACAGAGGTTAATAGCAATTTAATTACTGCTAAAGGTGGGTCTACAGGCTATTGAATGCTGATATGAACCTTCACACAGGGCTTTTCCATTTTAGAGTCTTTTTTTTTTGTTTAAACAATGACAGCATGAAATCCTTTGTTTTGTGTTTAGTAAATGCCCACTAGAGGGAGGCATTGTTCAGTCAACGGCTAATCTTATGGGTGGAACATGAGTTTGTGTGAGAACAGTTTTAGGCCTCTCTGTGGTACTTGGCATAGTGTGAACAGTGTGCTAGACACACGCTGTGTTTTCTTCCCATTAATGACCCAAAATTCTGAAGAGGCCATAACAGAGTGGGTGAGTCTCCAACAGTTTCTGGATTTATAAGTGTGTGTGACACCACATTATTCTGAAGCTGCCCTGTTTTGCCAGTGAATCAATACTTTTTAAAACTGCTTCTGGTCTTGTGATCTAATCCATGCTGTAGAATAACATGTGGCTCTCTGCTACCCACTTGAGCCCATGGCCAAATGTCAGCACTGATTACATGCTGGTTTACGTTCCTTTAAATGTGCAGACGTAAACCTCCAACATGAATATGTTCAGCTCATCATTACACACTGACAAGCTGTGCCAGGTCTGGAAGTGGCACTGGACTTGGACAAATACACAAAAGCTAAAATATTTCAGCGTATTAAAGCAGCAGATTGCTTTAAACCTACATTTGGAAACAACAGATGGGGTCCATCATAATTATGACATAATCATACAGTGAGACCAAAATTAGATATTTCAAAACTTTTTGACTCGAAAAGATCTGCCAACTCTAGTTGCAAAAGTTCTTCAAATTCAGATTGTGAGAACATCTCTGGTCCACAGTTGGCTCCAGCCAGTTACATTTTTGTCATGATTAGTTCTGGACTCTGGCCCAGTCATTCCAAACTTTTTAGTTTGGAATGAGTTTTACTCTTTTGACATCATTATTTTTGTTAATTTGGGTGTATGCTAGAGATGTGACGCTAACTATGAGAAAGACTCTTCACCGTTAGGTTTCAAGCAGAGATCTGGGCCTTTATTACAAAGAATTAAAAAAGTAGTTACTAGTGACATCAAAATCTTGGAATTTTTTGAATTCTAAGATTTTTCTTAGAAATTTCCCTTGGTAAAATAAAAGTGATTCACGAACCATCTTAGGCCTTAAGAGAGCTCCTAACATGAGAAAATATTAAGAGTAGTGAGGAGGACTTTTATTGAGCTTAAGAGTGCCTTAAACAGGCAAGATGGCAGAAAGACCAAGAGAAAGGAGAAATATTCTCCGAACAATGAAGAACAGTAAATTAATAAAATGCTACTGGCTCGATCGCACAGGAATCCACCCCCTAAACAGTCAAACAAATTAGCTCATAAACTTCTATAACAATAATTCAATTATTAATACAGATAAATAAATGGGTCGCGGGGGCAGCAGACTCAGTAGAGACACCCAGACATCCCTCTCCCCAGACACCTCCTCCAGCTCCTCCTGGGGGAGCCCAAGGCGTTCCTAGGCCAGCCGACAAAGCATGTCCTGGGCCATCCCTTGGGGCTCCTCCCGGTGGAATGTGCCTGGAAAATCTCCTGAGGGAGGCGTCCAGGAGGCATCTGATATATATGCCCAAGCCACCTCAACTGGCTCCTCCCGATGTGGAGGAGCAGCGGCTCTACTCCGAGCTCTACCCGGATGGCCGGGCTCCTCACCCTATCTCTAAAGGAGGTCCCGGCCACCCTACGGAGGAAGCGGACTTCAGCTGCTTGTATCTGAGATCTCGTTCTTTCGGTCATGACCCAAAGTTCATGGCCATAGGTGAGGGTAGGAACGTAACCTCTCTTTTCGGCTCAGCTCTCTCTTCACGACAACGGACCGGCACAGCGTCCCCAGTACTGCGGCAGCCACACCAATCCGTCTGTCGATCTCCCGCTCCATTCTCCCCTCACTTGGGAACAAAACAAGACCCCAAGATACCTGAACTCCTCCACTTGAGGCAGGAACTCCTCTCCAACCTGAAAAGGGCAAGGCACCCTTTTCCGGTCAAGAACCATGGCCTCGGACTTGGAGGAGCTGATCTTCATCCCAGCAGCTTCACACTCGGCTGCGAACCGTCCCAGTGCATGCTGTAGGTCCTGGCTAGAGGGAGCCAGCAGGACCATCTGCAAAAAGAAGAGACAAAATCCACTGGTCCCCAAACCAGACTCTCCTCTCCAATACCCTGCCACAGGCCTTACCAGGGAGGCTGAGGAGTGTGAGCCCCCTATAGTTGGAACAAACCCTCCGGTCACCCTTCTTATGAAGGGGGACCACCACCCCGGTCTGTCAGTCCAGAGGCCCTGTCCCCAACCGCCACGCAATGTTGAAGAGGCATGTCAGCCATGATAGCCCCACAACATCCAGAGACTTGAGGTACTAGGGGGATTTTATCTAACACCAAAGCCTTGCCATTGTGGAGCTTTTTGCCTTGCCAACCTCCCCCAGAAGTTGGTCAAAGCTCTCTGAGAGGTGGGAGTTGAATACATCCTTGGCCGAAGGCACCGCCTGACGTTCCCAGCAGACTCTGACTATACGCTTGGGCCTGCCAAGTCTGTCTGGCTTGTCTCCAGGTGGTGACCAGTGGACAGCTCAGCCCCTCTCTTCACCCAAGTGTCCAAGATATGCGGCCGAAGGTTGGAAGACACAACTACTAAGTCAATCATCAATCTCTTGTCATTATGGGTGGTTGAACGGAGCTGGAGTGCAGAAAGATGCTTGGAAGCAGCATGGTAAGTTTAAGAATAACTCTTCTTTAATAACAAAGATAGCGGAACGTACACGAATCTCCAAAAATATAGACAGCCATATAGAACAGGAAACAGCAGAGAAGTGAACAAGAGGACCGAGCGAAGAACAATGAAACCAGTAACTCTTTTAAACAGAAGGGAGAGGAGTATGAACCAATGAGAAAGCGAAACAGGTAATCAGACGAAACATGAAACAGGTGTGGAACTGGGTTGCAGGGGAACTGAGGGAAGGTGACTGATTACACTAACGAGGCTGGGCTGCTGAAGGGAAAATTAACAAGGGAACAGAGGAAACTAGACTAAATAACAAAAATAGAGATAACAAAAACCTGATCTAAAGGGAAACAAAAACATACACATAAACACAAGAATATAGAAAGTAATAACTAACAGAAGTAAACAACAAGTCTAAAGGACCAGAAAAAAACACCTAACAAGGGAAAAGGTAAACAAAACACAACCCCAAATGGCAAAGCATGACATCTCCTGCATAGGGTGTCCTCGTGCCAAGTGCACTGATGAACACACTTATGCTTGAAAATGGTATTTATTATGGACAATCCATGACTGGCAGAGAAGTCCAATAATGAAACACCACTCGGGTTCAGATCGGGGAGGCCATTCCTCCCAATCACACCCCTCCAGTTGTTGTTGTCATTTAAGTCCCCCAGCAGAATGACGGAGTCCCCGAGAGGGGCTAATCCAGCACCACCGACAGGGATGTCAAGAAGGCCGGGTACTCTGCCGGGTAATCTGAGCACTATATACGTAGAAGGAAGATGTAAATGAGGTGAATAAGTATTTGCTGTATCATACATGATAATGTCAGTAGCCTAAGCCTAAATGATCATCTACAGCACTCTGCCATCTGTGGAGTTTGCTTGTGTGCTGCTGTCTCCTCTCCAGCTTCTGATTGCAGAAGGTACCAAAGCTGCTCACGTTCCAGGCTGGTGCTGAAAGCAGATGGAACGATGCACTGATCTGCTTGGGCATGCCTGTTTGTTAGCATTTTGATCCCAGGACCAAATCTACCTTTCAACACTCTGTGGGCTCTGCTCTTCTGTTCATTTGGATTTTCTCCACCTTTTTTTCTCTGTTTTGTTTTGTTCATTTTACCAAACTAAACCTCATTATACAAGTAGGCAATCACAGCAAAATGCTGAATTTTAATATTAACATGAAAATAATTAATATGAAATAGATGTACAATGAAAATGACCAGCATGTTGAGCAAACATAATAATAAGAAGCCAATAAAAATAATGACATGCATGTAAAAATAAGCTACTTTCCAACATGATGCTGCGTGACAATTTAATCTTCCTAAGTTTTATCATCATGATTTACACAATTCTGAATCCAGTCTAAATTCTATCATTGGTTAATTTCTCTGCATTGATTACTAGTAGCACATTTGTTTTCTTTTTTTTTTGTTGTAGTTTTCTTTTAACAACCAATCACAGCTCTTAGAAGACAACGTCACACCTAGCAACAGGGTCAACCACACCTCCTCACTAATATGGGAATTTCTATTGTGTTCTTGCTGAGAGTTGCTTTCAGCAGCTAGCTGAATCAGTCTAAGGCTAGGACTCTTTGCCAGGAATTTTTAGGCTAAATTAGGAGCTCTCTGAGAGGACTCTGAGAATATTTGTGAATATGGGCCCTGAAGTTTTTGGGCCAAAACTGGAGACACAAACCTCTGTTTCATTTGAAGAAAAGTCATCCCAGAGCATGATGCAGCCATCACCACATTTCAGGGTGGGTCTGGTGCTCTTTTGTGCTTTGTTGTTTTTGTGTCAAACTTAACTTTTAGAATTATGGCTCAAAAGTTCAAATTTGGTTTCAACAGAGTTTAACAGCTTATCTTAAAAGGTTTTGGGAGAAAAAGCTTTTTTGTCTTTTGTCTTTAGTCCAGACATACTGTATGGGCAAAAGAGATAATTGTCACATGTAGAACACGAATGATACTTCAATTCAATTCAATTCAATTCAATTCAATTCAATTCAATTCAATTCAATTCAATTCAATTTGGGCAGTTGGATTCAGTTTATTATTCAAAAACGGTTAAAAGGTTGCATTGACTTTGCAGCAATCCCTCATACCGAGCATGCATGTAGCGACAGTGAAGAGAAAAAATCCCTCTTTAACAGGAAGAAACCTCCAGCAGAACCAGACTCAGTGTTAGCGGCCATCTGCCACGACCGACTGGGGGTTTGAGAGAACACAGTAGAGACATACAACAAATAGACTATTTTTCCAGATTAAGTAGGAATCCTCTAAGTGTATAGAGCACCATTTTCTCTCCAATTTTCTAGCATTGTGCTTTAAAGTATGCAGCTCTGAATTAAACCAGAGAGCTAGCCTCCTATGAATAATTACCTTTTTTTTCACGGGGGCTAAATTGTCTAATGCATCACGCAATGATGAAGAAACACTATGAACAAAAAAATCCTTTTGTGAAGGGGAAGAACCAAATTATTGCCCTCATCTGTGTTTTTCACTGATAATGGGGAAATTAAAAATGGATCAGATTCTTTGAAGGTTGTTACAACATTGTCTGAGAATGATCTACTATAATCAAATTTTCCTTCAGGTGTTGAGAGGTCAGTTAAATTAAATTAAATTAATTTAAAATTGAGAGGAAGAGCCTGGTGGAAGGTACAAGACAACAAACAGAAGTGGTTTTAGTGCTTTGCATTTTGGATGAGGAAAACTAAGGATTAAATATTCAATAGAGTTGTAGCTATTAATTGGTCTGGCACTAATCAGACTGAAAGATGATTGCTACTCCTCCTCCTCACCCAGTATTTCGAGGTATGTGAAAATTTAAATAAATAGTAGGAGTTGACTCATTTATAGTAACATAATTCTCTTGCTGCAGCCAGGTTTCTGTGAGACAAAATAAATCAATCTGATTATCACAAAAAAAGTCATTAACTAACAAAGTCTTTGAAGAGAGAGATCTTATGTTCAATAAGCCACATTTACTTGTTGGAAATCGCAGCAGCTGACAGTCTCTTGGGAGCCTCCCTGACATGTTTTGGCATCATCTTTTTATAATTTTGGGTAAAATGTGCAGTTTTTTGGAATGTCCCTTTTGATCAGTATTTTCTCCAGTTATTGGTGACTATCTTCACTACAGTACATACAGGCATGTGAAAGAGTGTTTGGCCCCTTACAGATTTCCTCTGTTTTGCTTCATAGTCACTCTAGTTAGTAATATTGGATAAGGATAATCTGAGTAAATTCAAAATGCACTTTTCAAATGAAGGTTTCATTAAGGGAAAAGCTAACATTCAAATTTAATTCTCTATGGTTTTGGTCTAATTACTAAATTCTAAAACATCATTATTTATTGATTTAAATAATGTTGAGTCTTTACCAAAGGTTTGAACACAAATGAACATCTGAGTATAGTTTATCACTGATGATTGCTGTCTCATTAGCTCAACTTCTGCTTCAACACCTTGTGTAGGTCAGATTATACACTTCTGTGCTAAAGTTTAATTATCCCAGCTGTTTTTGTCAACAAGTAAGACCTCATTGTGATCTTTTAAAGTGCAAAGTCGTCAAAGTTATTTCATGTATTTACTTTTTTACCTGTTTTTTTTCTGATCTGTAAGGAATTCATGGACAAAGCACAAAAAGTACATTATTAACTGAATTATTATGTTTCTTTCAAGTTATGTGTCAGGATTTTTCTGTATTTAACCTGATTTTTCTTTTGTCCTTTTATGGTCAGTTAAAAACAACACACTGCTCAGCATGTTGCCATGGTTGGGTTTTAAGAATTGGACAGAAAATCAGTAAAAAAGTACTTTGGATTGAGATGAAAGCTTATGATGGTGTTTCAAAAGATCCTAATTGTTTTCTATAACTTTCAGTATTTTGGCTATTTTATCTTAAGTGGTTTAATCTGCACTTATTCAATTTCATCTGCTCTTCAGGTACTTTCATAGATTGTTTCAGGTAATGATGAAAAGAATGTTTAGGTCTCCCTAATTCCAAGAGCTGAGTAGAATCCTCCCAGCCTGTTTCTGTGGTCAGGCAGCTCAGTTCTGCGCTTACTGCAGCAACATCAGGAAATATTTTCTTCCACAAGTCCCAGATTCACATTTTCGGCCCATAGTGTGCAACTTTTTGTGCAGCCGATATTATCTAAAATACAGCAAAAGTGCAAATGAATGTCTGTTTTTATTATTGCTGCATTTTTATGGATTTTAGGCTTTTTTTCACACTTAAGTATGTTAGATCATCAAACACATTTTCATATCAGACAAATATAACCAGAGTAAATACAAACTTCAAAAGAAACAAAAAAGCTTTCCAAACCAATGTAAACCTATCTGGAAATCATGATTCAACTATCAGTAAACACCTTTTAAAATTCAATTTCACTAGCCACACCCATCCCTGAGTACTGGCAGACCTAATAAAGGAAATACTTAAATAGAACCTATCATGAAGTAGAAGGCTCTCAATAGGCAAAATGTCACCTGCCTCAGTTATGGTCAGTTTCCATTATTTAACAATATAAAGGGACCAGGCACAAACTGTATCCATGGGAGTCTTCCAAGGTGAAAATCACCCACTGACCAAAAAGAACCCAAAGGCCTATCTCATATTCCAAAAGGGAAGTGTGTGTTCTGTTATATATGGCATAGATATGGCATTAACACAGCAGTTCAGAGAAAGATCACAATATCGGCAGTCAAACATGGTGGTAGAAATGGTCTAGCCCTGCTTTTTCAATTCAATTTAATCAGTTTTATTTATATAGCACCAATTTACAACACGTCGTCTCAAGGCACTTCACAAAGTCAATTCAATTGAATCATACAGATTTCAAGTCAGGTACTTACATTCTAATTAATCCTGACTATCGAACAGTGCAGTCACATTCAGTTTATTATTCAAATTGGTTAAAACGTTTTTCTATCTAAGGAAACCCAGCAGATTGCATCCTGTCTGTGACTTGCAGCATTACCTCCTCCTGGATGAGCATGTAGAGACAGTGGACAGTTGCTTGGATTGACTTTGCAGCAATTCATCATACTGAGCATGCATGAAGGAACAGTGGAGAGGAAAAACTCCCTTTTAACAGCAAGAAACCTCCAGCAGTACCAGGCTCAGTGTGAGCAGCCATCTGTCCCAACCGACTGGGGGTTTGAGAGAACAGAGCAGAGACACAAAGAGAACAAAGAAGCACTGATCCAGGAGTCCTTTCTATGGGAAGGAAAAGTAAATGTTAATGGATGTAGCTCCTTTAGTCGTTTCATCTAGAAAGAAAAAACAGATAAACTCCTAGCCTGTTTTTAAGTTTAGAGTATGAGAGAGAGCACATACAGTTAGTCACAGTAAAAGCTCAGTCAGTAGCTATATGTCTAGGAGAAAAATAGGGTTAAACACTGAAAGACAGGGCCACGTGTATCTTCTGTAGAGGGTGAGCATTAAGTTGTTGGGAGCAGAAGCTTGGACGATGCCCCCCTCCAGGAAGGTGTCACAGGTAGACACAGAGTCAGGCCAGGTGTAGCTTCTAGGAAGAGAAAAGAGAGAGAACATAAAGTTAAAAGCTGAAATAACAGCAAATAATGCAAAATTGGAGATCATGAAAATGTAGCAGAGAGAGTGGAAGTGGTCATTATATCCTCCAGCAGCCCAAGCCTATAGCAGCATAACTACAGAGCTAGCTCAGGATAACCTAAGCCACTCTAACTATAAGCTTTATCAAAAAGGAAAGTTTTAAGCCTAGCCTTAAAAGTAGACAGGGTGTCCGCCTCACGGACTAAAACTGGGAGCTGGTTCCACAGGAGAGGAGCCTGATAACTTTCTCCTGCAGGACTTGGATGACTTGTTGTAATTGTTTGAATTCTTCTCAGTAGCATAAAATCCTGAAGGAGGATGTCTAGCCAACAGTTTCTGACCTTAAGCTCGAGCATCCTTGGGATATTCCCAAAGACAATACACCAGCAAGTCCACCACTAAGTAGCTTTAAAAAAAGCCAAAAGAACAAAACAAAATTAAGATTTTGGATGACCTACCCCAAAGGGAGGATAAAAATCTGACAGATTGGGGATGGGTTTGGGGTTAGTTTGAAAGTTTTCCCGGTGTGTTAATAAAATTTTAAAACCAATTTTTAAAAAAGGGCCCAAAAGTCCTACACGGCAAAAAAATCAGAAAATCTCCGCAACAAGATCTTTTTGCAATGACTGTAATCATGACTTACTAAAACAACATGGATTTATTTTTGGAACAGAATTTTGAGAATTACACCCCCAACCTATGCTCATTTTTACCTCAGAGGCATATAAAGTTTTTCCCAATGTTTGATCTTATGGCCTCGGGAAAGAAAAATCTTCGGGGAGACTCAGGAGCAATTTCCTTGTTGTTAAGGGGATGATTTTCCAACACCCCAAATCAGTGGAAACTATTTTTTTCTCTATGCAGCTCGGGGCAAAATACAAAGGGGAACTGTTAAAAACCCCATACATGCTACACCTGAGGGTTTTCCTTCAAACTTTGTTTCTTTTCAGAACTGTGTCCCATTTATCTGAGGGGAGAATCATGTGAAAGCTTGGAAACCATTAATTCTACTCCGAGGGGTAAAGGTCTCCCAGTCTGAAACAGTTTTTATTCCCAATCAGTTTTCTAACAAGCATTACATATGCTTATGATGGAAAAAGTTCAAAATTTTTGTTTTCATGCGTGCTGGAGGGGGTTTAGTTCGCTGTTAACCCTCCTCAGATTTTAGCAATTTTGTTTTAAACTGTTTTGCTCATTGTTTTGGGCCTGACAAAGAATAGAGAAGCTTGGTCCAATTTCTTTTGAAAAAAAAACCATTTCTATGCTGTATTGGGAAGCTAAATAAGCTGGCTTGCGTTTGTCTTAACTACAAACCCCCTGCAGTTTTTTTTAAAAGGAGATCGGCCCACACATTCCTCTCAAAAATGTATTTAGGATGGATGAGTTGGTTATTTTTGGGAAGGTGAAAAAGAATCTGATTGGACAGTGGTACACCAAAAAATTAACTAATCTCAGGTTCCCCCCAAAGATGCATAGAAAAAGGCCTTTGTCCAGAATTGGGGAATTTTTTCCCCCCACAGTACCAAATAATTTAAAACATGCTTTTTTTTATTTTAAAACAGATCTGTGTTTTTTTTTTTGTTTTTTGGATTTTTTAGCATAAGTTTGTCAGAAGTTCTTTGAAAAGGGTTAGTAGCAAATTGATGTGGGGGGAAAATAGGGGCTGTAAAAATGATTGCAATTTTTAATTGACTATTGTCCAAACCCCGAAATAATAAACTCTTAGATCTGGGATATTTTGCAATCCCTTTAATCAATGAGAAAGCTAGCATCATTGTTTAGTGAAGGTCCTCAACTGAGGGTTCTGGGCTCCGAAACCCCTGAGCCCTAGGTTTTGAGTCCCCTAAAATAAAAAAAAAAAGGAGAGAACCCACCAAAACAACAAAAACCCTTTAAGTCCCTTTTTTTGAGGGCTTTTAATGCATTAATACTCAAAAAATTTTAAAATCTCACGATGGGGGGAAGATTTTTTTAAAAACTGACATAAAATAAAAAGAAGTAATTTTTTTTTAAGGGGAAAAAGAAAAAAAAAAGGGCTTTCCCCCTGGGCCCCCGGATAAAAACCCCCTTCTTTTTTTTTTTTTGGGTTTAAAATTAAAAAATACCCAGAGACAAAGAAAACAAGGTAACCTTCTAAAAATTAAAAAATTTTTAACTTTACCCCGATTTAATATAAAAAAGGGGTCTATAATAATTTTTCCCCAAAAATTAAATTAAAAACCCAAATTAAAAAAATATTTCTTGTGGGGCAAAAACCCCGTTTGGGGAAGCCTTTTTTCCCCTTAATTTTTTGGTAAGTTTAACATGCAGTTTTGTTTGTTTGGGATGGCATAAATAGTCAACACCCACAAAAAACTTTTGCATTTCCGGCGAAAAAATTGGGAAACAGTGCATCAAAATTAGAAAACAAGGAGAATTAAAAACAAAACTCCGGATTTTTAAATTTTCATTACAGAGTTTCAGTATTTAAAGAATTTGGCAAAGGGGGTTTAGCATCAGTAAAAATTTGTATTCATTTAAGAGAAAAACGTTCTGGTTCTAAAAAAATTGAGATCTTTTGGAATATGGCAAATTATCTTAAAAAAGGATCCCGAAGATTGTAATAAAAAATTGATCAAACAGCATTAAAAGATAGACAGAGAAAACATTTTTTTTGAAAGAGATTTTAAAATTTCTTAATTCTGAAGCTTCAAATTTTGGGCCCTTTGTCTGTTTGAGTTTTTTCTTTGTTTTGTTGGACTGAAATTTTGTTAGTGTTTCAGACAAATAAAGCAGTTTTGAAAAATGTTTCCCAAACCAGATGATTTAAAAACCCTTTAGTTTTTAGGGAATTTGGGCCCCTCGTTTTAGGAAAATTTTTTAACATTTTCATTCAAGGTACAAAAGGGTTGGGAAAGAAAAAATGTGGGTCCCGCCCTTTGGGCCCATAAGAGGCAGTTTTGCCTGACTCGCCTCATCAGGTTTGTTTTTGCCTTTCTTCTGGTGACGCTCAGACCTCCCCTTCCTGAGTTTTAAAAAGTTTAAGAGACAATAGAACAAAAGGTTGTAGTGATTTACCCTTAAAAAAAAATAAGATTAAGGATGTAGCAGACATTGATTTTCGTGTTTTTATTAAAAAGGGTTTCATAAATAGTTTAAAAAGTTTAAAGAATTAGTTTTTTCTTGCAGAATCATTGGGATTTTTTAGATTGAAAGTTTTCCCCGGGGCCATTAAAACTAGGGCAGTCGAGATATGCCAAAAGTAAGGGGAAAATATTTTGATAAAAAACAGAGTCATGACTTTTTTACTTTGGGGGGAATTTTTTTATTAAATTCTATTTGTAGGGTTTATGATCAAAATTCATTAGATTTACTTAATCCAATATATCTTCAAAAGACAAAAAGGATGTATTGACTTAAATTTTAAGTGAGACATGATGTAACTTCAACAACTGAAGTTTGCATTTTGTTTTAATGGAACTGAATTGTAGTTAAAAAACAAAATGGATTTATTTATGTTACTTTCGGTAAATTCATAGTGACACATAGTTATGTCAGAAAATTCATTTCTTTGGTTCTCTGTAATGTTATCTTGGTTTTCAGAACATTTTTTGTTCAAACTTTTTGCTGGATTGTCACATGGGTTGGACCCTGCATCAGAAGAGGAGAATGTCAGAATAAAGTAACATGAGGTTACAAAAGTTTTAGCACTCATGGAAAAAGGGTAGCTCATATCTCCAGTGAGGACTTAGTGACAATGTGAGAGAGACGTTGTACTTTGTTTTATATAAATGGTGCATAGCTCCCTAAGACCACATTCTGAAAACCTGTCTGAAAGTATGGTGTTAATTCTTTTGTGAAATTTTACATCTCCACAGATGAGACCATTTTTGAAATTCTCTTTGGGTATTCTGAAACTATGGAAATAATGACCTGCAATCAGGCCTTCCTCAAACATCATATGTCACATTTTTAATATTGAGAATATTTAGCTGATGATCACTGCTAGTATACCAGGTGGAGTGAGAAGATGAATTATCTTTGCTTTGGCTGGATATTTTGATGAAGTTCCATGTAATTAAGCACCATAGGGTAATAATTAACCACTGCATTTAAATAGCAAAATCCAGACGGAAGACATAGGCTTCATTTTGTGTGTTTCTTGCGCTGTTGAAGGCCATAGAATGGTTGTGATTCCTCTGTAGATGGAGGAGATAAGTTTTTGGGCTAAAAACACACTGTGCATATCACCCACACAGTGATGGAGATGTGGAGTGTGAGAATGGGACTTTGAAATTAAAATTAGCCAAGTGTTGTGAAGGCTCTGCCTATTGTTCTCACTTACATGAGATTGAGACATAGGACACGAGCAAACCTCAGTCCTTTTGAAGTGCTATTTGTCAGGTCTCCTAATTTAGGCATGGGAGTGTTGCAGAGACCATTGCCTTCCACATCTTTGTGTGAAGATAGGATGTTGTTTTACTGTCAAAACCTCTCGCCTGTGCTTTCTGAAGTTTCACAGACGGTGAAGGCTGCATTACTGGAAACATCCACTTCCAAACTCCACTCCTTTGTTCCTGGCTACTGGATCCTGGTCAGCGAATTTAGGAGAAAACACTGGAAGTCGAGGCGCTGGAATGGCCCATATCAGATCCTACTAGTCACCCACATCGCTGTCAAGGTAGCAGAGCATGTTGCCTGGTTACATGCATCACACAGGAAAGCTCCAGCTTCATCTGGCTTCCAGGACACAAGTCATCTTCCAATTGGATCATCCACAACCTAAAAGGTGTGAGGACAGTGGACCACCACAAGGCAAAGAACTGTAAGCTGATCACTGGCGAGTGATTGAAGAGGTGGTTGAAGAACACTGTTCTTACAAGGGCACAATAATTCCTTGGGCAGTGCAACGTTATTTCCGAATCTACTTAAGGCCATTGCATTGCCTGAAAGTTAGAAATCATAAGGTCCTTTGCCTCACTGCGCACACACCACAGTGAGAGACACATAGGAAACATACAAGGAAGACCTCTACACATTTGCACATAACCTTTCTCCCCAGATGATGGACTGGCGACGTCTGCAACAGAGAGACTGTCAGACATGCGTCACGTTGCTTATTCTCCATAATTTCTTAACATTTGGTGGCTACTAGGCGCTCCTTTGCCTGGACTGCAAGGGTCAGTCTAATTCTTTTCTCCCACTTTGACAGCGAAACTGAATCTGAGGAGGATATCACGGATGCTTTTATCTAACTTTCACGTGTATTGCTTGATAACTATCATTATGGTTTTATTGCAAATTTGAAATGTGTTCATTTCCACCTTTGTTTAGTTGGACTATGGAAGCCTAATTTCCAGCAGGTTAGAGTTTCTGTTTCTAAAAATATTTCTGAAGGGGGTTCCTTATGGCCCTGATGACTCAGCTTCAATAACTCATGATGGTGATTTTACCACTGTTTAATCTCCATTTATTCAAACGATGATTTTGTTCCTGTTTAATGAACATTACATCATTTTTGATGTTACTTGATTCTAATGATGCTTCTGTAAGAATAATGAAGACTCAGAGTGTTGATGATTTGAGTATCACGTTTTTTTTTTATTTTTAAAAAAATTTTTCTTTCTTTTATTTCCGGTCATTCCTTTACCATGTCGGTGACCGCCTTGGCGGAGGGGTCGTGTGAGTATTTTCCTGCCTGATTGTTTGTTGATACACAAATGTGTTTTAATTTCCATCTGACAGGTTTTTCGCTCACACAGAGGATGACTGTTTTTGTTATTTTTATTTCTTCCTTTTATTATATTATTCAGTTTCTTCCTTTTTGGTATTATTCTTTTATTTTTTACTTTTTTTATTTCCTTAAATAAGTGTCGATCACACGTGAAACGAGTTTCATTTATAATCGCAAATGTGGAAATGTTAAGGAAATAATTTGAATTGCTTCTGTCCTTCCGAGGTGATGACCAAGTCTGAACTGACAATGGCTTCCACCTTCCTTTTTGCCCCCTCTGGTTGGTCATCCCAAGGCATTTACAAGCTGAAGGGGAAATGCGCCTGAACAAAAGGTGTTTTGTTTCTCTTCCTGTCCCTGGAACCCCTGCTGGTCCAACAAACAATTTGTTGCAGAGGAGCCGAGAGCCGAGATGTCTGCGTGAAAGTTAGGTTGATTCTCACCTCTGCTCTTCCTAGAGGGGGTGCCAGGCCACATGGGTTTTTTTGCCAAACTGATATAAGGAAGTGGCCTTCAGCTAACCATCATTAGCAAACAGCTGAGTGCACATCGTTTTTTATAATTGCAAGAGACGTCAGCCAAGCAAGTCTAAAGATTGTCCTCCTAACATTTAGTCAGAATGTTTTCACTGCACTATAATTTAATTAGAATTTTCTCAAATTACATTTTTAAAATGTACTTAATCTTCTTTGAGTGAGTGTAATATTCTGAATTAGTTTGTTTTATTATTGTTATTATTAATATTACCGAGGTTGTATGCTGACGCAGCCATTGAACAGTATGGACTACCATGTAGAGTACGGTCTTATAAGGCAGGGGAAAATGTAAAGGTTGCAGAATTTATGATCATGAACAGAGGAGTTGGAAGGAACTTTCACAACACAGGGAGACGTTTTCATAATCAGCGATAAATACAATTTCTATTGGACAAATTTTCAAATCTTTAAGATATACATAACATGAATTACCATCGTCAATGTTATCTTTATCACAGAATAGAGGATGTGGAGAGATGTTTACAATCATGCCTTAGACCCCTTCTATCAGGTTTTCACTTTAGAAAATCAGGAAACACTTGACCCAGATAGTGAAGTCCACCTTTATGCTCTACAGCGCAGCTTTTTCCCACAAATCCAGCAAAATCTTGACTCTTTTAAAGATGGTTGGAACTCCCCTGGTCTTAGAACTGAAAGGAATCAGTCACTGTTGCAACTCTGGACTAGATACAGAGCGAAGCACCATGGTGGATCCTGCTTAGGTTAATGATCCAGTCTTTAAACCATTTTTCATTTGTCTCAGTATATTCTAGTAAAAATGTTGATTTTTAGCTTAAGCAGTGGTGTTTAATCAACTTTAACAACATGATTAATTATGTTTTTCTTTAATGTAGGTTCATGAAGACTGAGATTGACTGGAACAGGCCTCACACTCATCAACAGTATCAGGCCCAGATATTCAGCTGCCCCGTCAGCTCTCAGATGAAGAAGTTGCCATTTTGCCTGTTCCAGGAATTTCTTTAGCTGCAGCAATCAACTCATTCTTGGAAATGGTGTTTTGTCAGGAATCATAAGGGATTAATATTCAAACTAGACTTTTTGTTTAGATTGAAGGTGAAAAAGATACACCTGAATGTACACTTTGCTTTTTTATTGAAAATAAGAGAATGTGTTTAAGTCTGTTCATTAAATGACACCTGAAGAACAACTAAGCAGTTTTGTTAAGTAAAGCTTTTTAATAAACAACTTTGCCCAAAAAACATTGTGCCTGAAAGTACAACTTTCTGTGTATGTTTTTTATGAGACTACAAACTCGGTTAATAAGGTTATCAAATCTATTTCTATAAAAAGAATTCACCCATTTGGTTGGATTATTTTTTTGTCATAAATCGATCATGGTCTTTATAAATGGGCCTTTTTCCCCCACAAATAAACCTCTTCAATGTCAAGGTCAAATCAAATGTCTACAGAGCATGCAAGCACTTATTTTTCATTAAATATTTTTATTCAAATTGTATATCTCTGTACAAATTTAATATAAAATTGACACAATGTTTTTTCATATTTCTTTGTAAACAAAACCAATTTACATGGACCATAAGTGTTTTTACTGAGGCCAAGCGTGCTGCGGCCCGGGCTGTGGCAGAGGAAAAAACTCGGGTCTGGGAGGAGTTCAGTGAGGCCATGGAGAAGGACTACCGGTCGGACACGAAGCGATTCTGGCAAACCGTCCGGCGCCTCAGGAGGGGGAAGCAGTGCTTCAACCAAAACTGTTTATAGTGGGGGTGGGAGGCTGCTGACCTCGACTGGGGACATTATCGGGCGGTGGAAGGAGTACTTCGAGGATCTCCTCAATCCTGCCATCACGCATTCCCTGGTGGAAACAGAGGCTGGGGACTCGGGGTTGGACTCTTTCATCACCCAGGCTGAAGTCACCGAGGTGGTTAAAAAGCTCCGCGGTGGCAAGGCTTCGGGGGTGGATGAGATCCGCCCTGAGTACCTGAAATCTCTGGATTATGTGGGGCTGTCATGGTTGACACACCTCTTCAACATTGCATGGCGGTCGGGGACAGTGCCTCTGGACTGGCAGACCGGGGTGGTGGTCCCCTTTCATAAGAAGGGGGACCGGAGGGTGTGTTCCAACTACAGGGGGATCACACTCCTCAGCCTCCCTGGTAAGGCCTACGCCAGGGTATTGGAGAGGAGAGTCCGGCCGATAGTCGAACCTCGGCTTCAGGAGGAGCAATGTGGTTTTTGTCCCGGCCGTGGAACACTGGACCAGCTCTATACCCTCTACAGGGTACTCGAGTGCTCCTGGGAGTTTGCCCAACCGGTTCACATGTGTTTTGTGGACCTGGAGAAGGCATTCAACTGTGTCCCTCGTGATGCCTTGTGGGGGGTGCTCCGGGAGTATGGAATCGGGGGCCCTTTATTAGGGGCCATCCGGTCCCTGTACGAGCGGAGCAGGAGTTTTGTCCGCATTGCTGGCACAAAGTCGGACCTGTTCCCGGTGCATGTTGGACTACGGCAGGGCTGCCCTTTGTCACCGGTCCTGTTCATAACTTTTATGGACAGGATTTCTAGACGCAGCCAAGGGCCGGAGGAGGTCTGGTTTGGGGACCAGTGGATTTCGTCTCTTCTTTTTGCAGATGACGTGGTCCTGCTGGCCCCCTCTAGCCAAGACCTACAGCATGCGCTGGGGCGGTTCGCAGCCGAGTGTGAAGCGGCTGGGATGAAAATCAGCTCCTCCAAGTCAGAGGCCATGGTACTCAACCGGAAAAGGGTGGCTTGTCCTCTTCAGGTTGGAGGGGAGTTCCTGCCTCAAGTGGAGGAGTTCAAGTATCTCGGGGTCTTGTTCACGAGTGAGGGAAGAATGGAGCGGGAGATCGACAGACGGATCGGTGCAGCTGCCGCAGTAATGGGGCGCTGTGCCGGTCCGTTGTGGTGAAGAGAGAGCTGAGCCAAAAAGCGAAGCTCTCGATTTACCGGTCGGTCTACGTTCCTACCCTCACCTATGGCCATGAACTTTGGGTCATGACCGAAAGAACGAGATCCCGGATACAAGCAGCTGAAGTCCGCTTCCTCCGTAGGGTGGCCGGGCACCTTTAGAGATAGGGTGAGGAGCTCGGCCAGTCGGGAGGGGCTCGGAGTAGAGCCGCTGCTCCTCCACATCGAGAGGAGCCAGTTGAGGTGGCTCGGGCATCTATACCGGATGCTTCCTGGACGCCTTCCTCGGGAGGGAGGTGTTCCAGGCACGTCCCACTGGGAGGAGCCCCAGGGGACGGCCCAGGACACGCTGGAGGGACTATGTCTCTCTGCTGGCCTGGGAACGCCTTGGGCTCCCCCCGGAGGAGCTGGAGGAGGTGTCTGAGGAGAGGGACGTCTGGGTGTCTCTGCTGAGTCTGCTGCCGCCGCGACCCGGTTCCAGATAAGCGGAAGACGACGAGTACGAGTATTTGTCTAAAAAAGTAATGTTCACTAAATAGTAACTTTTAGAAAATGGAAAAAAATATTTTTTCTTAATTCAAAACTAATTAAGGATGACGAAGACACTAATGATATAATAATTACTTTCTTTTAGATTTTTAGTGAAAGTAATTTTGGATTAGAGGTCAAAGGGTGTTTAATGAATATTAAGATATCAGTCAGGTTAACAACTCCAAAAAACTATCTTCCTGCATTTGAAGTTTTATAACAATTCTGTCAACCTCCGGACCGTAGCCCTCCCAATTGACAAGGTACTGCCAGCCTCTACCCCGCAGGAGTGGAGGGGGCTGGAGGGCACAAAGTGCTGGTGAGCAAGGGTTTCAACTGGGAGACATGAAAAGTTGGATGAATGCGGAGGCTGGCAGGGAGACGGAGACAGACTGAGGTTGGGCTGATTATAGATTCGATCTCATAAGGACCTATGAATCTGGGTGACAGTTTTCTGGACATGGATATTAGGGGTATGTCTCTGGAGGACAACCAAACCTTTTGTCCGGGTTGATATTAGGGAGCAGGAGACCGTTTTCTGTCAGAAAATACTTTATTTTGTTGAGCGGTGTGATGGAGTGCTTGAATGGTAGATTTCCAGACCTGTTTACAGCGGCGGATATGGTGGTTTACAGAGATTACGGCAATGTCTTTTTCATCGGTAGGGAAAAGAGGGGGCTGGTAACCAAAAGAGATTTTGAACAGGGAGAATCCTGTGGTAGAGGAAACGTGCATTGTGGGCGTATTCCACCCAAGGTAGGTACTTATTCCAATCTACAGGGTTGGTTGATGTAAGGCATCTAAGATTTGACTCAAGTTCTTGATTCATACGCTCGGTTTGACAATTGGACTGTGGGTGATAGCCTGACGTGAGTGATACCTTGGTTTCCAGCACTGCCCGGAACTGTTTCCATACTTGTGAGATGAATTGGCGTCCACGATCAGAGAGGATCTCCTGAGGGATGTCGCGTAGCCGAAAGACATGCTTGACCAGAAGCTGGGCTGTTTGCATAACCTGCTGGGGGTTGATTTGTTGACTTGTTCCAGGCAAAAACCGAACAGGCTTTGACATACTCCTTTACATCCTTATGAATGGATGGCCACCAAAACCTCCTAGATATGAGGGCTATGGTTCGACTGGTGCCATGATGGGCTCAGAACTTGGAGGTATGAAAACAATAAATAAGTTTAGAGCGGGCTGTTGATAGTACAAAAGTATGGTTAGGCGGACCAGTGCCGGGGTCTGGCTCAGAACGTAGAGCCTGGTTAACAAGAGAGCCTGCAATGCAGCAAGGAGGAAGTATGGTGGTGGGTTTATTACCTGAGTCGTCGGGAGAATATTGGCGAGACAAGGCATCGAGTTTCACATTTTTATCTCCTGGTCTGTAAGAAATGGACAGGTTAAATCGGGAAAAGAACATGGACCAACGAGCTTGATGGGAGTTCAACCGTTCTGCTGATTGAAGATAGGCTAGATTCCTGTAATCGGTCCATACTAGCACCGGGTGTTCCACACCCTCCAGCCAGTGGCGCCACTCTTCCAAAGCCAGTTTAATGGCTATAAGCTCACGATCCCCCACATCATAGTTCCGTTTGGCATTGGATAGTCTGCGGGAGAACAAGGGACTTGGGTGAAGTTTGCCATCCAAATCAGAGCATTGAGATAGCACAGCCCCTACACCCGTGTCTGAAGCATCCACCTCTAATGTAAACTGTTTAGAGGGATCTGGGTGAGCGAAGATCCCTCTTCCACTGTCCACTTGAGTTGTTGCTTTGTTGAAGTCAGTGTGGTTAGAGGGGCTGCAACCAGACTGAAGTTTCTTATAAATCGTCTCTAGAAAACCTGCCCACCCTCTAGAATGAAGCCCAGGAAGGTGACTGATGATTTGTGGAACTCGCGCTTCTCAGCTTTTACAAAACATCTGTTCTCAAGAAGGCGCTGAAGGACCAGGCGGACATGACGTTGATGTTCAGTTATATCTTCGGAGTAGATGAGAATGTCATCTAGGTATACGAAAACAAATATTTTCAAAAAGTCTCTTAATACATCATTCACCAATGCCTGAAATACTGCTGGAGCATTGCTAAGTCCAAAAGGCATTACTAGGTATTCGAAATGGCCAAGGGCGGTTTTAAAGGCGGTTTTCCATTCATCACCTTGCTGTATTTGGACCAGGTGGTAGGTAATGCGGAGCTCTAGTTTGGTAAAGTGGCTTCTTGGACTGGTTCAAATGCTGATGAAAGTAGGGGAAGAGGATACTTATTTTTCACAGTGATTTGATTCAGTCCTCTGTAATCTTTAAAGGGATGGAGTGAGCTGTCCTTTTTGCTCACAAAGAACAAACCAGCTCCTAATGGGGAGGATGACTGGCGAATTATCCCTGCAGCTAATGACTCAGAAATGTACTTCTCCATGGTTTGTCTTTCGGGCCATGAAATATTGTATAACCGACTGGATGGGAGTGGTGCACCAGGAAGAAGATCTATAGCGCAGTCATATGGACGATGAGGCGGAAGGGATGAAGCCTTTGATTTACTAAAAACTTGTTTTAGGTCAGAATACTCCTCAGGAACCTGCGATAGGTCCGACGGCTCAGTTTCCTCTGAATCCATATGAGGAGACAAAGGCGAGACTGCGGACTGAAGACAAAGAGATAAACAGTTAGTGGACCAAGATTCAATGCAACCTTCCTTCCAGTTCAAATGGGGGTTGTGATGGTGTAACCAGGGAAATCCTAAGACCAGAGAGCTCTAAAAAATGGGGAAAACAAAGAATGTTATTTTTTTACTGTGGTTTTGGTGCGGTGAGTGACTCGGTGGAGAGTTTTTCTGTCCAATGCAAGGACCTGATGGGGTGGATCTAGTGACTCTACTTCTATGTTTGCTTGCTGAACTAATGAGGCAAAAAAATACTGAAAAAAACCCCGCTCTGACCTCCCCTGCAACAACCACAGTTTGTGAGATTTAAAGGGGTTTGTGTAAAACCGGGTAGTCGCGCACGGGAGCCCCACGGGACTGACTTCACCATTCCTTTTCACTCTGTACCCTCAATTCCGTACAAACAGACTCGTCATCTGCAGAAATACTCGGATTCGGCATTGTGGGGGGGATCAAGATGGACAAAAAGATGGCTACAGGGGCGGGGGGACTGTTTGGGGGCTGGTGTGAAACAATCATCTAATCTTAAATGTGAAAAAAAAAAAAGGGAGATGATTTTGTTTTTTTAAGGAAAAACGGGAAAAAAGGCAAAACTGTTTCCAATCAGGGGAACAAAAGTGGGGGAAAAAAATACCTCGGTGTTCACCTGCAAAACAATGAGTGGGGAGGAACTTTGAACCCGTCACAAAAAGGGACGAGCAGACTGTACTACTTGAGGAAGCTTGTCCTTTGGTGTTTGCAGCAAGATACTGCTTTCTTCTATAACGTTTTTAGAGTGTGATCTCTTTGCCATCATCTGAGGGAAGCAGCATCAGAGCCGGGACTTAAAAAACAGCTCACAAGTTTAAAAAAGAAGGCTGGCTCTGTTCTGGGGTCCTCGGGAACCACTGGACATCATTGTGCAAAGAAGGATTCTTCTTGGGGGAGGGGGGGGGGGGGGGGGGGGGGGGGGGGGGAAAGGGGGGGGGGGGGGGGGGGGGGGGAAGGGAAGAAAAAATATCCATGCTCCATCACCCAAAAAAAAACACCTGAAAGAAAAAAATAAAAAAAAAAAACATTTCCCCATCTGAGTGATAGTACTTTTACAACCAAAAACCCTTTACAACCAAATCACTTACATCTTTCTTCTGTGAGAGGTTTCCCCCTCATTTCCCCCAGTTGTAAACGTTTGCAGCTTTAGATGGTTCTTCAAAACAGCATCACCTAGGTATATTAATAATAACAATAATAAAACAAAATAATTAGGGATATTTTCATTCCTCAAAAAAATTAAAAATTTTAAAAGTTTGAAAATTTTAATTAATTTTTATGCAATGAAACATTCGACTAAATGTTGGGAGGAAGCCTTTGATTTTCTTTGGTTGGCCTTGCAATTATAAAAAAAAATTTCCTCAATCTGCCTTTGCTGTTTGCTAATGATGGTTAGCTGATGGCCCGTAGCTGCTACCGGTGGTAAACACAGCCATGGCAACCGTGAAGTATTTCAGCATATTGAAATTGCGAGAATGTATATGTCAGAATTGGTCTCCCATACTCTAATAACCTTAAAAATTTAAAGTGAGAAGTAATACCTTCAAACCCTGCAGAGTGCAGTATATAGTAAAGGAGTGAAAAATATAACTACAGGTATTAACAGTCGATAAGTCATTAAAGTGGCAAAACCAAAGGCACTTTCATTCTTTCACAAATTATAGATGTGGATCTCTTTCAATTTTTTATCTTTGAATATAAATACATATTTATATTTCTTGCATGCTGAATTAAATGGCTCAAGATTAAAAGACAATTGTTCATGTGTTTAAACAAGCCCTAAGAACAAACAATACAGGATCAGACTTTGTGACACAGCTGCATAGGCAGGATGGATGCATTTGATTAAAAAAAAAACCTGCCCCTCAAAGACTTGGGGCTTCATGTACAAAAGAGTGCGCAGCTTTCATACTAAATGTTTGCAGTAGGGAGAAATTCTGAAACTTGCAGCGCACAAAAGATTCAGATGTACGAAACTGTGTGTGGACATGTCACCACACATGTAGCCTTCATACATCCCAATTTGCAGTGAATTTAGTGTAGCGGCACTTGGATTGCCCCATCACCTCTAAATTGGATCGCCCCTAAATACATTTGCAAAGTTGTATAAATAACTGGAAGGCACCCACCACATGTTTGAATAACCATGGCAATGGTCCTGTGACAAAGAACCAATACGGTTTCATGCAGTGGAAAGACGCTAAGAGAGACTACACACCATGAGGGATGTTTATAGTGAACTACAGCAAACTAACAACTTCTTGAATGACATCCGCCCCTAAAAGCTGCCTGAAAATAAAACATTTGTTGCCTCATACCCATTTAGGTCTACAATGTCTGCATCAAATTCAAACGGCACTGTCTAGCTGCTGCACTAAGCTCAATCATAGCTTAGTGCTGATCATTATAATGAGGTGAATATTCCTCCAATATATCTATTAGGAAGACTTTCACCACACACACTATGTGAAGCACTTCAAATCTTTACAACCATTCAGGACGTCACATAAAAATAGAAAATTGCCTAGAAGCCAGCCATCGCAGCATGTTTGAGGCTTGTTCCCAACACAACTATTATGATATAATGGAATTATGAGTTGAGGAGGCCATTTGTGAGACACATTTGCGCATCACAAATAGGTTGCGCATACAGTATGTTGAATGAAAATGCCTTCTATTTACAAAAGCATATTTACTTTCAGATGGAGCCCAGTGCAGTCCACAACTCTGATTACATACAGAAATGAAAATGTCCCTTAGATGCTTCACATGCATTTTATGCTCCTCAACGCACAGACCGATGTGCATTTCCTTTATTTTTTTTTTTACCGTGTCCTGTCCGGCAGAGAAGCACTCAGAGTTGTTGTCTGAGTGCCAGGAAAAAGCCCAAAAAATTTACTTTCACAAGTGGAGCATTACAGCTAACACTTTAAAACTCCGCTTGATGTTCATAAAAAGAAACTTTATTAGAAACTGCTTTGGGGTTATTTCAATTGTTACGGACACGGAAAGAAAAGGGAAAAGGGAAAAAAACAAGCCCCAAAGGAGGAAAGGGGGGCAAAAAGGAAAAGGGGGGGAAAAGGAGAATAAAAATTTGGGGGAAAAAAAAGAAGGGATAAAGGAATACAAAAAAACCAACCCTGCTTGCTTTTTAACACCTGCATAAATGTTCGTATTCCCAGCTTTTTTACTAAAAGGTGCACGGTTTAGAATGAAAGAGGATTTATTTTAAAAATTGCGGCTTAATATAGACATTTAAATATCGGAACACCTAAAATCAAAACACACCTTTGGGGTTCTGGGGTTGAGCGGGGCAGGGTGATACAAGGTTTCTCCAAAAAAAATAGCAATAGTAAATTTGAGGGCCCACAGACCTGGCCCCCTGGCCCAGGCCCAGAAAAAGGAGGAGACCCCAAGTAAAAGGACATCCCAAGGCCCCCAAAAGGAGCACAAAAAACCCCGGGAGAACCCCCGCCGGGAATCCCCGAAACCCCCCCAGAGAAGGGCAGGGGGGAATCCCCCGGGAAATTTTTTTTGTCCTTTTTGAAAAAAGTTTGCTTCCCCCCCTACCAACTTTTTTTCCCGGGGAGGCAAATATTTGCAGGGAAATTTAGGCACATTTTCGCGCAACTTTAAAATTTATGAAACATCCGAGTAGGGGCGAAAAACCATTGCAACGCAATTTTTTTGTGCGGAAGCAGTTTTGGGTAAAAACGGGGGCCTTTTGGGCTTTTCTTCAGTGGTCATTGGGGGGAGAAGGGGGGTTCCCAAAAGGGAAAAAAGGGTTTTTTGAAAGAATTTTAATCTTAGGCTAGTTCACAAGTGCGGGGGGCAAATGTGGCCCAATATCCTGCCCCTTTTTCATGGAAGTCAGAACACCCCAATTTTCTGATCCTTTTCCCCTCTACGTTCCCCCAAATCGTTTCAAATTTTTTTTTACAAACCCCCCCCTGCCCCCCCCCAAAAAAAGGTCATGTCACTTTTTCATTCGGCCCCTTTTAATAAGTCATTGTTCATGTTTTCCCGACCTATCCCTTCCCCCCCTCTCCCCGAAACCCTTCTCTACAAAAGAAGAAAGCCCCCCCTCCCCCCAAAAAAGGGGGCCCATTTTGTTTTAATATTTGTGGTTCTTTTTTCTTGCCTTTTTCTTCACCCTTGTTTATATTTTGACAATATTGTCGATTTCCCAATTGTTTTGGGCAATTTAAAACAAAAGAGACCCCGACCCCAAATATATTTCCGTAAACATTTGGGGCTGTATGACATCTACATTGTGCTTCTGCCCCCCAAATGTGGGTTGGGGGTTTTGGGGCCGGGGGAACTTTCACACCTAAAGTCTAATTGTAGTCCCCATTTATTTATTTTTTTTTGGGACTACAAAAAAAATTTAATAAAAAAATAATAATAGATAAATCGGAATTCAGCACACCAGGCTACTGGAAGAGAGAAGGTGTGATCTTAAATAAGCAGCAGATGAATGTGCAGGTGTGAGTACCCGCATGAGATTACCCTACCCAGAGAGGAGAGCTTTTTTCTCCTTCAGAAAGGAGAAAGAGCATGGAAAGAAACACAACCACCTCATGATCAGGATACCTTTAACGTCAGATGTCTTCAATAATTTGTGCAAGTGGAGTTTTTCTTCTGACTGTGTGTCTGACTAATATCTGAATTGCATTAAAGTAGAGCAACAAGATTTTAGTACTTTGAAAGTAGCCGCAATAAAACTGGAGTCATAATGGACCATGTTTCTTGTCAAATTTTGGGTGAATGACAGCAGCACTACTGGGAATTTGGCCATATTAGAATGCAATGTATTACTGGAGAAGCAGCAAAGAGTAAAATACAAATACTATATGATGATGGTATAAATAAGCAAAATAACACAACGATAGAGTAGAACTTCAATGACAAGAACCTCAGGGCTGTCTCCTACTGGTTGGTCTGAAGTTGAGCTGATCCCTCCATCATCTGTGTGAAGAGCAGATGGACAAAGAGAAAGCTCTAATAAAATATTTGTTATGAGTGCTGGCAAAAGCTGTACTCACACACAATATGAGGGCAGGGCACCTCCCCAGAGTGCACTAAAAGGCCTTTCATATTATTCAAAGGCACTCTGCTCTCTCAATCAATGGCTGTGCCTTCCAGGCGGCGCTACTGGAGCCCAGAGCTCAGCTTTTCCTCTCTGTGGTTTGATAAGGCTCTGACTCATCAGCAAGCAGAGTGCTGCTAGCCATCACAACAGTCCCTAGCTGAAGCTTCAAAGTTTGATAGCATATCAGATGCCATCATGCTATGCTCTTCATGACCAATTTAACCAACAGTGGTGTTAAAGCCAGACTCTGCAGAAAGTATGGCTGCAGGGCAGAAGTTCGGCTACAGGGTAGACATTCAGCTACAGGGAGAGTGAGCTGGCATTCACATTACAACCCCCCGAAACACACACACGCACGCACACATGCTATAACTGCTATGGAGTACTTTGTCCAGATGTGACTATGTTCCACATCCACTGTGGATTTCTATGCTCACACTTTGGCTAAATTTGGAAGTTTCCCAAAATCCCTGTTAGCAATATTCCACTGGAAATTCCATGTTCACCCATTTTTCTGACAGATCATCTTTCAAAGGTTCCATCATTTCTGATTGCTTTAAGGTTAACTTCAAAGTCTTGGGTCTCCACTGTGCCACTGTGCTACATCTTCACAACACTACAGTCTAATGCAATTTGCAGTTAAAATAATAGTCATATAATGATTTAATAAACAACAATGTGTTTTCTGATGAGGGTCATTTGTCAGAATAGAATTACCTTTTGAAAATAAGCTTTAAGCTAGGATCAAAAAGTTTTCATCAAGTGCACATTTCTCCATAAAAAAATCTTTTTTATTGGTCTATAATGTAATAAATGTCAATAAATAATATGTAATATTCTGATCTTAAATGTCATGGTTTCATTAACTAAGTGGAAAATCATCATAATTAACAGAAATAAAGGCTTGAAAACAACAGTCTGTGTGTAATCAATCTATATAATGTGTTTCACTGTCACATGTCGTGGAGACAAAAATAATGCTGACAGGCTAACATGTGTGTGCAAAGGAATGGCAGGCATAAGAACAAACTACTCCTGTAACTACAGTTCTATTTCATCCCTACTGCCCGCCAGAGGCAGTGCTAATTCCTGTGTTGCCCAAGCTCTTCCTTTCAGCTTCATAAACTCACAGGTCATAGATGACTTTCGTGTCCGTCTCAAATGTGGCTATGGCTGCTCTGTTCGGCGTCTCTCAAACAAACTGAGATCGTTTTTCAAATCTGCCCTTAAAAACCGATGACTTGAACTGGTGGTGATGTAAATTCCGAACTCCATTGGAATGGTGTTGTTAAATAGCCACCGGGCTGTGCATGAAGTTAAGCCACCCTCACTTCGTTGAAAAGTTTGGTTTTTTTTTGTTGGACCAGATTCTTCACCTGGATTTACAGATGGCGAGTTAGAACTATGATGTGGTGTGTCTGATCTGGTTTGTGCAAAACACAAAACAACACCCCATTTTTCCAAGTCAATATAAATTGTTGACTCATTCCCACTCAGTCCATAAACAGCTGGTTTGCGAGTCTTCATCTATACTCAGTGTGCATATTTATTTTTGATTGTTAATATACCACTTTTGTAGAATGGTGCATGCTTGATTAGATGAAAGTTGTTGGACCAGGTTAGTGGATTGTAATAGTGGACTATTGGTTTAAAAAATGTTTGCACAGATAAAGAGACAGCATTTGTGTTTATTTTGTGTAAGAGTGTTAAACTGTCAAAATAAGGTTACTATCCCCACTATTTGGTGAATAACACAGTGACATTTAGCATAGTTTTGGTTAATAATTGTCAATTATTAATGAAAATTAACTAATTGTAATTATTAAGTGCTGTGAGCCGAATGATGATCTCTGTTTGTAAGGAATGATTTTTGGTTGGAATGTATTACTTCTGAATTATTATTTTTAATTATACTTTTTTATACTTATTTATAATCAATATTCATAAATCCCTAGACAGATCTCGGGCATGCACCCAGCAGGTAAACCATGTGGTTGCATGGGATTCCCCAGTTGATGATAAGCATAGGCGTAATTTGCGGGGGGGATAGGGGGGTTATGACCCCCCCAAAAGTCTGATCCAATCACTATAATCCCCCCAAATAAAATCACATCATTTCAATTTACAAAAAACATCTTACATGAATAACATGTTATTTTCTTTATCCATTAACAATTTTGGATACAACAGTAGCATGTTTAATCATCTGGTAATGTAACCCCCCCTCTCCCTGCAAAAACTTGGTATCGCCCAACCTGCTTTCAAGCAGCGGGGTTCACCATTTACTAGTGGAAGCAGCTGCTAGGCAGTGAGTGTAGTTAACAACGGCAACCAACAATTTTGCATTGTTGGTCGACAACACCCCGTTGTAAAAAGCGGAGAAATCACAATGAGGTAAATCTATATGTATTGTTAAGTTAGCTGATGATTTAATAACTCTATATCGCTGTGTAGCCATCGTAAGTTGTGACCTTTGTGATTCTGGCTATTTGGGGATTGCATATTATTTTAAATGAGAGCTGACTGTAATGAAGAGGTGGCAGAAATATTGGAAACCGTTTTGAACCTCCTCCCCCGCCCAATAAAGCACTTGGAAACATTTATTTATCGTTTACCGATTTATTGAACGATGGGTTAATAAGGGATTTACATATTTAAACAGCAGCACATAGGCATTCAATAGGATTCTGGTCCAAAAACCTTCAGTTAACTAAACATGCTCTATTCTACAAAAAGAGTAAAATGACTACCTAACTAATAATAAAAAGAAAACATATGCGCATTGAGTGTCTATGAAGATCAAACCAGCAGTTTAATGTAAAAAATTAGCAATTTGGGTTAACTTGGAAAGAGAAGCCCTCTTGGTGTAGGCCTACTGATGACTCGATAGCGGCTGTTAGTGGCTAAGGGCGCGACCCTAGCGTTCTACCAGCTGATTGCCCCAAATCTCGAACAAAGTGTCATAACATTCTGAGACGGGAACTCATTGGAAAAAGCTCCAGTAATAAAACTGGGACAAAGGAGTGGTCAGGCGAGGCCCAGACTGCAGCTGCTTTGAATGGAAAACTTTAAAAGTCCAACTTCTAACTCCTGGCTAATTTGAGATCAGCCAGACAAAAACATAAACACTCACCTTGCTGATCGCATCCGCACTCCGTGATTAAGCAACACTTGCACAGAAAATCAAAATGGTTCAGCATAAAACACTTTATAAAGCATCAATATTGCATGCAACAAGTTAATACCTTGGATTAACTAAGGGAAATACTAATTCACCTTAACTCTGCCTCACCCTGCCCAGACCTCTGAATGCACCTATCCGATTTCACATAAAAAGAACTAAATTACTTTGACATTGATTTCTTCTCTTTACTGGCTTAAGGATGGGTCGTAGGTCTGAAGAAAAGGGGAACCAGACTGTCATATATGAAAATATGAGGAACCGTTGCAGTTGACAGAAAAACAAGGGGTCTCCTTGGAAATAAAACCTCTGTGGGCTTTCACCTGCACCTGGTGCGTAGTCTTCGATTGGGATATAATTCTTTTGATCTTCCTGTATTAGATATATTTCCAGCTTTTAAGCTCTTCCGGGAATGGCCGTGTGGAAGAAAAGTCAATGCGCCTCCGAGCTTAAGTCTCTCCACATATGCGCCTCTGCTGCGTCGTCCCAAGAGACATGTTGGAAATGGCGTTGAAAACTTTGTTTCCTCAGCTTTTTATAGCTCTGATGACGTCAACTTCGAAGTTGAATGCTAAACTGTACAGCCCAGTCGGTCTATCCGACCAAAATGAATGACCCCAAAACTCCTTAGAGTCGCACAGAAAAATCTCTTCTCAGGAAGGCTTGTAGAAAAACAATGTGTTTCAGGAGTGCAGCAGGCAGATCAACATGCGATGCTGAAGACAACACAGCTCTGCCCAGATGATCAGACTGGCAACCTGATGGCCTACTTTGACAAGAGAGGAGAGTCCAACATCTATCTCGCTTGTTCTGGTTCTGGTTGCTTTTTCTTTTCTTCTCCTGGTGTCACTGAGTTGTCTGTTATTCTGACTTTCAGGGACCTCCTGTTACGTCTATAGTTGGTGACGTGCTTCAGGACACATTCCATATGATGAGCTGGCGTTGCATGTTAAATCCTTTTCTTAAAACCCCTTCACTATTAAATATTTTCACAGAAAATCTCAGGAAAAATCCTCAAAAGTTTTCATCAGAACTCTTTGAAAAAACCCTACACATGCAAAATGTGATTGAAACCAAGGTCAAATGTTTTTGAAATTACATTTATCCTCATCCAATGATCTTCATTTCAAATTGTCAAAATAATTACTTTAAAATCACCATTTATTTATCTAGATTTCGAACATTATTTAAAAGATAAAAGTGTCACATCTGACATAGCTATAAAATATTTCCCCTTTTTCATTTAAACTAAATGTGTGCTTACAACTATTCCACTGAATAAACACTGATGATGTTTGCATGAATGGCACACCTTGATTCCTACCAAGAAATCCAACTAAACTGACACTGTGTGTGGTAGAAGCTGAAGTACCTAAAGAGAACCCATGAATTTACAGGGAGAACGCACTAACTCAATGCAGAAAGACCCCAGGCTGGGATTTGAACCCAAAACCTCGTTCCACCTCACAATTATGCACTACCTTGTGTCTAATCTCTTAAATCCATGAATGTTACATTGAACATTGTGGCTTTAACATGACAAAGATCAATTGGTATACATAACTTTGCATGGTGCTGTATGGTGAAACAAAAAAACCTGAGCTGCCTACCGGTGACATGTGGTGATTAATAAAAGAGCAGCAGTGAAGTGGAACTGTTCCCCTGTCAAATTTATTTCGTCACATTACCAACAGTATTATGATATAGTTGCCTCAAAACCAAGAAAGGAGTTGCTCCCTTTGAGAAAAGGGAGAACCACTACCATTTTGAAGACGAGTCTTACTTCAGCTGCTGGTATCAGAACAGATTACTCTTTAACCTCCTTCTAAACAAGCACTTGTCTTTGATACTTCAATATTTATGGCTTACTCTGCTCTCAGTCAACTCCTGTTCTTGCACTCATTAACATTTTATAAGCTTCAAAACATGTTTTGCCCTTGCCGTTAGCTTTATGGTGCTAGCAGAGAAAAAAGTAACGCAAATTACAATGACTAAACAAGATCTTCTTGCCCTCCAAGAGTCCAGGGTTGTATGAGCTGGGGTTGAAACCTAAGTTATCCTTTGCAGCCAGGTCACCAGATGCTGCTCACATTTACCACTGCATGAAAGACTAATAATTTACCCAGAAACATTTACCCTAGCAGCAGTGAGAGGCATGTGACTCAAAAATCAGGCAGGTCAGGCAGTGACTGCAAGAGCAGAGGAGTCAGTCAGCTGAGTGCTGGCAGGAGGAGTTAGAGGGTAAAAAAGGGAAACAAAAGGGGGTTCCCTTGCAGGCTTGAAGCTTAAAGGGGTTTTTTAATTGTACCCATTACAAAATTTCAGAAACTAGCATTTAAAAAACCCTGTGGGAGGAGAGGGGGGGTTATAGCATAATCAGCCTGAATTTTACAGCTTAGAAATAAAATCAGAACCAATGCAGCCTTATAGCAAAAATATATACTTTATACAAGTTTGTCTTTGCCTGAAGTCAGAAAAAAAGACCACAAATAAACAAAATATCACAAATTTATTTGTCAAAATCCAGTAACGAGATTTGTCATTGGACTAAAGTCCAGAAAGGGCAGAGAGGGGGACGTCCCCCAAGGGGGGTTTCCGCAGCGGGGCTTTTTCCTTCCCACTGTTTTTGGTTTCATGCGGGATTGATGCCCCGGGGCCATACTGGTGCATCAGAGGAACGGCAAACTGCAAAAGGACCTTCAAGCCCCCCCAAAAAAGAAAAAAAAAAAGGGGGAAGCCATCTTTACTGGACATGAGAAGTTCTTAGGCTTCTGATGTGAGGAACAGGGAGCGCTTTGCGAGTCTTACAGTGATGGACACGCTTCAGGAGTGCACTGCACAGACCCCGGGGTTTTTAGCACGATAAAATCTCTCAACCCTAGATTTTAAAAAATTTATTTTAACATAAAACCGAAGTGAAAATGAGGCCCGACAAACGTGAAAACAGGGTTTTTTTGTTTAAAAATGATGTCCTATCTACAGAAACAAACTCATCTGTATGTTTGTCTTTATGGGAATTCAAGCCCTTTCACTGATCTTTTGGAAATTTTAAAAAGTGGGGGACATGAAAAAAAGGGGAACCCCAAAAGGGAACCCCTTTGCAGAATAGTCTGAATTTTTAAATAGCTTGTGATTGGTTTTCTTCTGGTTAAAAAAAGATTGTCAAAAAGGGCAACAAACAACCCACGCCTGGGGGTCTTTCCCGTCTACTCAAAAACTGGTGGCCTTTGATCTAGCGTTGTTTGGTCTCCTTGGCAACAACAGCCCTTTTTTCCCTGCTTTGGGGGCTCTGGACTACAGAGTCCCAGGGTTTACCCTGGTTTCAGGGACCCCCTCACTGCGCAGAGGACTGTTTTTCCCGGTTTTTTCTCCCCGTTTTTACAAGCTGCTGAGGGTTTCCAAAGGGGGTTTAGAGGGGTTTTCCAGGGAGGGGGAAAAAGGGGGAACCCCCGAAGGAGCAGAGGTCATTCCCTCCAGGGAGCTCTGCGGTTCCAGCTCTGGATTTTCAGAGTGGGCATGAGGAGAAACTTTGGGAGTGTTTGCATGTACGTGTGTGTTGTGCATCAGGACACGTGCAGCCTGTTAGTAGCCATAGCCATCAGGGGAAAGGGGAGGGGGCACCCCACACTGCTCCCCGGATCAACAGGGAGGAGGTTGGGGTCCCCCATAGTGGGTGGGGCCCCAGTGTCCCTTCCCCCCAAGCCCCGGGAGGCTTTTTCCCCGGTCCCCCTCTTTTTAAAATTTGGGGCCCTTTTTGGGTTTTGTTTGGGGAATGCCATGGTGAACAAAGCTTCAGGATCACACACGAACTTGTACACATACCGCTCACCTGCCACCTGAGGAGTATCAGACATTTTTAATGTTAGTGTAAAATGACCAAAATCCTCAGGAAACTCATTTGAAACCTGACTCAGGCAAAAGCAACATAAAGATTGCAACATTTCATAAATGTTTAGGTTCAGATTATATGCAAAGAGAGAAGAAAAAGAAACGTGCCTTTACCTTCTGCATGATGCCCTTCTCATAGTAATACCGCAGCGAGCGGCTCAGCTTGTCGTAGTTCATGGCAGGTCTGTTTTTCTGGATGCCCCAGCGACGAGCCACCTGACATAAGAGACAAAGACAGAAAGCAAACACACTTAAGTCTCAAACAGTCACAGGTAGAGGGAAAACATGGCAGCACAAAGCAGACACCAACCTCCTCAGGCTCAATGAGTTTGAACTCCATGCCACGCCCGGTCCAGGCGATGAAGTGTCCGTTTGCTGGGTCATCCAGCAAGGTGACCAGGAACTGCCAAAGCTGCAGCGAGCCGCGACGCTGGTAAGGAGGGCCGTCACGATAAGCAGAAGGCTCCTGTTTTATTTTCCCTGCAAACGGAGGAAGAGTGAAAGAGTGGGACGAGAGCAAGAGGAGATGAAGATGAAGAGGCAAAAGAAAAAAAAAGGCAAGCATGAATCAGAAATGTTCTGGTGAGACATTCTGACCAGATGGAGAACAAAATGCACTTGTTATTTATTATGCATAGTTAAAGACATCCAATATACGGAGCCATGCAAACGTGTTCATAAATATACCCTTTCATTTTGCCATGTCACAAGCACTCCAACCTCCTGCGACGTGTGTGAATTATCAATACTTTGTAGATTCATCTTTCACTGCAACTAAAGGAGCAAGTATTTTGTCTCCTACCAGCTTTGCACTTCTGAAAACAGTTTGGACGGAAAGTGACTGTCCAGATCAAAGTTCTGTCTGAACATAGACTAGGCCGTTGTAACCCTTAAATATGCTTTGATCTAAACCATTGTGGATCTGGCTATATTTTTAGGGTCAACTTCCAACCCAGTCCGAGGGCTTTTACAGCCACAGCCCCAGCAGGTTTTTATCCAGGATTACCCTGTATTCAGCTCCATCCATCTGCCTATCAACACTAACAAGCTTCCCAGTACCTGCTGAAGAAAACCATCCCCACAGCATGATTCCACCACCACCACGATATGTTCAAAGGGCATAAATACTTTTGCAAGGCTATGTATCACACCTGAGCAAAAACCTACTTAAAAACTGATCATTCTTACCTTCTAGTCTTTCAGGAACCACACATGTATCATCAAAGTACAGCTGTGGATCTCTGTCATATAAGTAGCCTGAAATTAAACACAAGAAACAAGAATTAATCAGATGAAAGTGGGATAGCAGATACAGAATGCATATTCAGGCTAAAGAGCCAAGGTGCATGCTAAGCAGTTTCACAGAACAGCTCCACAGGAGTGGAAGCCAAATGCTGATGTGAGAAAAGTGCTATATATGTTGGTTCATTGATGAACGATGCTGATGGCCGCTCTTTCAGCAGCTCGATAAGTCACCAGGTTCAGGGTCATAGAGGACACCTAATGAAATAATCCACACTTCTGACACACAAAGACAACAACAGGGCTCAACTCACTCTCATGGGGATTCTGGTAGAAGCTCCCTGCTCTCCCAAAGGATGACCGGCAGTTAGGCACTTCTGGAAACAAAGCAGACAGGTGCACAAGTTTAGTGTCTGGTATTAAAGGCTCAAAACAAGGGGGCTTAATTTTTGTATGACCATCTAGAGCTGACACACAGATGGAGCAACAACCCTCACGTGTCTTCTAAGTGTTGAAGTTAAATAGGATTAGCACCATTCTTGCTGTATTAAATCTCAATGGCAATCAAAAGCATCAGAGCTGCCCCTCCAAGGGGTGAGTGCATGTTTTCCGCTCTGTGTCCCTGCAGCAAGCATCTTTGCCAGCCTTTAGCATTGCTTCCTGTCTACTGATAAACCAATCAGTGGCCAATTTGAAATGTTTCCTAAAATTTCCTTTTCATTTTCCCTGTGATAAATTGTAAAATGAAGAAACCCAGTCTTAAAATGAAACCCTCTGCTCATGCTCAGAGGACAATAAGCTCATTGATGAGGAGCTTGACGTGCACTCCCTCCCCTCCAGCCATCCAGAGATACGAGGATGTTGTGACGTGGGTATTTAAAAGGCTATAAGAGTATAAGAGGATTTGTCATTACATCACAGGGCAGCACAGACATTCAACACAAAGCTTGAATGAGAGCTAGTGTGAGAGAACGGCCAGAGAAAAGTTTCTGAATTTCAGTAGGGAGGGAAGGATAATGCACCAGGGCCAGCACAACAGCTGGGTGAGTGGGCGTTTGAGTTGAACAGTACACTGTCACTCACTCTGGCTTGTTTGATTGATTCCATGTGAGCAAACAGCTTCACTGTCAGGACGGTTAGTCGCGGCTCCTGGAGAATGACTGGAACCATGTGGTCCCTTTGTGTGCCATTCTAATGCGAGCAGAGAATTTTGCAGGTTATTGCAATCAACTGCAGTTCGGTCCTTTGAGGACAGTGACCTAGATCTATTGAAGGACAGCTCAGCTTCTTGGCACCTGGGTTATACACCAATTCGCTTGTTGCTCTGAGGTTTTTGCTGACCTAAAAGAGCACCCCTGACTGTAGGGGATAAACGGCAAGCAAAATCAGAATCAGAATCAGCTTTATTGCCAAGTTTGTACATACAAACTCTTTGGTTTTTGTTTTTGCACTACAGAATATACATATTTACAATGTACAATATACACATATATAAATAAAAAGGTGCATTTGCAACAACTGTATGCTGTTGTTTTGTACTCTATTGAATGTTCAACAGAGAAACAGCCTGGGGGAAGAAACTGTCTCTGTGGCGGCTGGTTTTTGTGAACAGGGCTCTGTAGCGTCGGCCTGAAGGCAGAACTCTAAACAGTTTATGTGCAGGGTGTGTGGGATCTGCAGAGATTTTAGCAGCTCTTTTCCTGACCCTAGACCTGTATAAGTCCTGGATGGAGGGAAATGGGAGGACCTGTGTGCCCAGGACGCTGCTGCATGTTAGAACTCACACTCATGTGGTAGTGCCAAGAACAAACATGGCCTGGCACATTCCTCACCCGCTGCTTGCACACTGTCCCCTTACACTGCACAAAGAACGCAGTCAGAACGCTGCTACTCACCAGAGTCGAAGCAGAAGTCACGAGGCTCCTGTTTAATGGCCATGGGGTGGAACGCTGGCTGACGCTGGGGGCCCATGGTAGGTACACCCTGCTCACTGTATCGAGGGTCGATGAGCTCCTGCTTGAAGCCCTGAGGAGGCACAGCCACCAGTGGCTCGGACATCTGTCTGTGGTACGGTGGGCGACTGTCACGTGGCAGGCTGGTGCTGCTGGGGGGTTGTGGCAGGTACTGGGGGTGGGTTTGGCTCTCAGATGGGGTAAAAGGTATACATGGTTCTGACATCTGTCTCTGGAACCTAAGCATGGAGAAGTGGACATCGGTTTTGAAAAACTGATAACAAAGACATTGAATAAGACATTAAAGACAGGCTGTAGCTGCTCACCTGTGCTCAGTTGTGAAACTGTTTGCATCCTGGTTGAGGGGCACACGGGGCATGGCGAAGGGGGGACTGTGGGTCTGCACTGGGAGAGTCTGCTGGGTGGGAGGTTGTTGCAGTGGATGCAGCCCTGGGGTCTGATTGGCTACATGGGAATGAGGAGGGGGGGTCTGGGTTAGTGCAGTGTTGTTGGGGACGCAAGGTGAGCCTGGTGTAGAGGGGGGAGTTAATGGCTTGAATCCAGGTGTCGGCTTTCTGTCGCAGGCACTGTGGATGAAGATGTGAAGTGATTAACTGCAGATGGACAATCAGCTGCCTTCAGGCTACTCTGCAGATGGAATCACTACATACCTGTAATTGTAAAGGCACTTCTCTCCGTAGGGCATGGGACTTCTGTCCTGGCGACAGGGAGACAGATCCTTGGTGGGAGTCAGCTCTCGTTTGATCTTGGTTGGTGGAGGTCCATGAAACATCACTACACAGCAGACAATGAAGAGCATTAGATAACCTCCAGATTTCAACCAATTGAAGCCATAAACAGATGTTATCTGAAGGACATTTGGAATTGATGGATAAATGGATGAAAGGACAGTGTCTGTATTCCCCTGACTGACAGAGGCACTTAGCAGTTATTTATCATCTGCTCCAATCACAGCCAGCTCTGCTCTGAAAACAAGCAGCACTGGGAGGAAGTATGACAGGAGCTGTGCAGAACATACAAAAGCCATCAGAGCTATCATCTGATTACCATTAGGGCTCGCTAATACTAGTGCTCATGAATCAGAGCAGCTGTAATCTAATGGCAGTGAATGATTTTCTGCTTGTGTGCTGTAACCATTAGACACTGGCTGCAACTCTCCGTGTATCAGCTGCAGTTTCCGGGGCGCCACATAATAGCCACTGAGAAACTGGATCCCAGAGCACCGCCGTGCAGGAGCTGAATGAATTATCAAGCAGACTGATGGATCTGAGGACAGCCAATGTGTGCGTGTAAGCTCCCCTGTGTGAGCACCTCACACTGAGGTGTAAGTAATGGGGAGATTAGGCATGCTAGTGGACAAACAAAGTTCACACCAAGAAATATATCAGCCAAGCGAATGGGTTGTTCATCACTGACTGAATCTCACATCGGAATTCCTGATTTATGTCAGTAGGCAAAATGAGCGAGGACACCTTTCTAATGTTGGACTGGATTACTCCGACAGGCTGGTCTTTAACCCCAACATATGATCTTTGAATCTGATCATGAAGACTAGATAAAATAACTTACAGTTGTTTATAGTTTGGAAGATTTTGAGCTAAAATCTGTACGGACTCTTCTAAGAGTTGCAAAAACTAATTTTGCGAGTGGAAATTGGCCACCGTCTAGTGCATTTCTATAATTTTGTCACAAGGTTGAGAATAATGCCTTATGAACTCTACACAGTCAGATCACTGCATACAGTATGAATCTGCTTGTGCAAACAAGCTAAAGGATGACCCTGTATAGAACAACAAACTGGGTTGTGAAGCTAGAGGTTAGTTTGCTGCTCAAGTTTAACCAGTACCAACAATGACACAACCACACCCTGTCTTCACCTCCCACGCATCAGACCAAAAACATAAACTCAGAAGGACTGAGGAGGGGTGAGATGGCCATACAAAACTCAACAGGTTCTGATTCAAACATATCTGCAGGCTGCTGCCCAACAAACTGTGGCAAAGCAGGTTTTAGAAGGAGGGGAGGGCTGTGGATGTGTGGACTGTTCTGAAGCAGCTCTAACCACTGGAATTTAGCCTACTTCAACAGCAATGGCAGAGGGGCCTGAGTGCGAAAAAATGCGAAATCTGATTAAGACCTTGGCTCATGTGATGCCCCATGCCAATCGGCTGATTAAACTCAAAATGGAGTTCTGGAATGGGGGCAACTTACAGGGACGGCAAGTAAAAACACAAAAAGCTCTATGCTGAGGACAGATGACAACAGAAAGGCTCACATGCAGAGATGGAGTGAATCCAGGTACTTACAGCTCTCTGACTGGAAATCTGGGACAAACTGTTCATCATCGGGCACCTGAGCTGTGAAGATACAGAAAGATCCCACAAGTGTCAATAAACCACACATCAGAGTGAGACACACTTGTGACTAATTTATGTAAAGGTAAAGCAAGAATAAGACAAAGACGGTCTTAGTCAGCACTTTGTCCTCTACAGGACTTTGCTCTTCTCGCTCTGCTTGCCAACTCAAAAAAAATGTTGGACATTCTCACCAAGTTAAACTTTAATGTTCAAAACTGCCATACTTCACCCACTGGAACGTTTTAAGCTAACGCATTGAGAAGAGAGAGAGCATTTCTACTAGAGAACTTTGTGATCCTAAACTTCCTACCTTCGGCAATCCAGATCTCTTGCAGCTGACTGAGGTCTTGAAAGAGTTCTGGAAGACCAAAGGTGAAAGATGTTAACCGCAAGTCATCCAAAGTAAACATGCAAACAGGTGAATCATATCAGAGGTCTTACCCTCTGTGTCCTGGGCAAGTTCTGTGTCCACAAACTTCCTCTTCCTGTCATTCAGGGGCCGACTGTTGAGCGATTCGTCCGCAGCCGAGTTCTGCTGTTGAGAAGGAAGAGATGAAGAAACATCATGACCAGCAGCAGAAGATGCCACCTCCATTAGTCAATGTGGAGATCTGAGAGTTGAACAGTTTAGTGTGTCCACCTACACTGGGTGGGACCATAAATGGGACCTGCTGGTCATAGAATCTGTCCATGCTCTCTGTGTGATAGGAGGGATGGCAGCTCCAATATTAGAGGGAGGTGGAGGCAACCACGTCTGGTGTAGCTTTGTGGGGAGCTGGAAAAAAGCCCAAAATAAAAAAAAGGTTAAACAGATCTACAAACATCAAACAGCAAAGAGGAACAGAAAAACTCCATGATGGCGTGCAGGCTTAGCCCACGCAGACCTACGCCTCATTAAACAGCAGTGTGTACATGGAGCTGCGTTTTATTCTGATGCTACAACAAACCCACCCTCTTCTTTTAGCTCAGTATTTAACCAACAAACAGCTCTCTGAACAGAGTGGGAAGCAGCACAATGTAAGCAGGCAGTCACCAAGGAACACATGTAAAACAGTTATATAAGCAGCACTCTCTGGCCATCTGCATCTCCACCGTAATCAGCTTGGAGATCTTTAGCAAAACACTTGGAAAGAGGCTTCCAGCTCAGCAGAATCTGTGCCACACACTACATCACAAAGCCCCCAAACAAGATAGAAAAAAGGTCAGGGAGCTGATTAATGGCTCCAAGAGGCTTGAGGCTGTCATTAGGTGACAGTGCCAGTGTTACAATTGGCAGTACCAGAACCCTCTGCTCCCTTAAACACACAATACTACAAGCTTCCGTCTAGCAACCAATATCAGGCTGTAGTGCTGCCCTGTTCTCGCAGGGCTCACTCAGCAGAGTGATATGACTCACTCCTCTATCTGCTGTTAATGGATGATGAATAAAGGTTTGCTGCTGGGCAATAATTACAGACGCTGAGCCTAGGCACTACTTCGAATGTTAGGGCATCGTATTACTCGTGGGATTTCTTTTTTCCTCGACATAACTTCAATTATAGCGGAATATATCTTTATTAGTTTGACTCTTGGATCATAGGAAAACAAAAGGAGTCATTTAAGAATGTAAAAACCTGAAGCACTTATTCAAAACATGATTACATTTAAACCAAACATAATTCCAAATCTCACAGTAAGCAAGTCCTGAATAACTGCAATTGCTGTATTTTAGACAAGAAATGGACAATATTACTATTATTATTCATTTATTTATTACTGAAGTGAGCATCTGATTTAGCATTTGAGTAAAGGGGAATTTCACAATTTTAAGAATTTTAGTCCAGTTTTAATATGGATTTTAATAACTTCCACATACTACTCAAACCTAGACCGATTTTTTTACACATAAGTTTCTGACCTGTGAAACATTTATCTATGAAACCATAAAAAACTCCTAAATTCAAGGGTTTTTGGCATTTAGACCATCTTAGATGGGCTCCTGCAGGAAAAAAAAACAGCAGTTGTCTATAAATCCATTAACCAACAGCATACACTTCGCTCTACTTTTCCAAGTTCAACAGATTTCAGGTAACAGTTAGGGATATATAGTTTCTATTAATTCCTGGATTCATAACTCTATAAAGACCTCTGCAGAATTTTTATTTCTTTTAGGTGTTCAATTTCAACTGTAGTCCTGAGACAGGTAATAAAACATACATTTACAGTCACCTTCCACATTAAGTGAAGTGTAAACTGGAATATTACTTTATACTTAAATCTATACTTAAACCACTTAACTGTACGTTCCACAAGTGGCATTTTTAAGGAATCCTTCCACAGTGTAGAACAGTCCAGGTCCACGTTTTATTTGCCAAAGCACTGCTCTTTAAAGCAGGGGCTCATTTAAAGTGCTTTAAAAAAACTAGAAAGCATGCCTCAATGAACAAGGTTCTCACGAATCAAACTGTTTTCCTTAGAATAACTAAAGTGTGACCAAAGTACTTTGATTTTACGGATCCGATCAGGAGTAATCATCGAAAATAAAAAAAACAATTCTGTATTCAAATAAGTCGGACACTAACCTCAGCACAATTAGACTAAGCATCCGTTTTAGACCGAACCTTAGGAGAATCAAAAGGGTGACACGTCCCCAAACGCAGTCAATGCGCTCACAGCTTTACGCCTCAGAACACAACTGGTTTCAACTAAAAACGGTCATCTTCTCCGTTAAACGTCTGCGTTTAAGCTGATGGTGGAGTTGGGGATCCGAAGTTCACCCTACTAACCACCCCCACCACCCAACTCAACACACACACAGTTCCCCGCCCTTCCCCCCACCCAGTCCTCTGTTGTTTTCTTCAATGGAGTGAAACTTGGTCCGTGTGGAAACACAGACGGGGGGGGGGGGGGGTTTACTGGCCCGGTCCATTCATAAAAAAAAACAGAATCAGAACCCGCCGCCCGGCCGCGCTGCTAAACCAAAGCCAACACACAGGGACATAAACAAGGGTGAAATATCAGAGTCGTATAATTAAAACACAACACGTTGCGGCTATTTATACATTCAAAAGTCGACAACAAACGGTTCCTGAAGTAAATGCATTTAAACTAGATGGCGTTGCAATGGTTCACTGTCCAGAGAGATTCGAATAATCTACGTAGTTAAAAAAAATCGGCTCACAAACACATTTCTCGCAAATTAAACAATTGTAGCATACCTTCTTCTGTGTAAAAACGTCCTTTATATAAAAAGAATACGGTAGGAATATCCACAAATAAAAGTAAAGCGCGTCGAGAGCCGCAATTGCTGGACTGAAGCGCCTCCTCCGACTCACAAAACTTGACTGAGCTTATCGTCAATGGCCCGATGCTTATTCCTTGTGCGCCAGCAGCACGCAGAAATACACGCTGATTGGTGGATCAACTCTGCCCGTCAAACAAGGAGCCAATAGCGTTCCTCGTGTTTATACTATTCATGAGATTCAATTTGACCAATCACGACACGGTGGTGTCCCAGTTTTATGAATGGCTGCATTTTATTCACATTTTTTTTCACTCATCGCTGCCGGGCGTGTTTATTAAAGGCCCAGCAAAAGTGGAAACGTACTAGGAATCAAACCTACAAGCAACGTTAGCGTCATCCTGACTTTTTGTCCTCTGAAACAGTAAACTGAATTATAATATTGCTAAATCGGCACTCCTGTTGTATTGCTCATGCAAAGTTATATTTAACTGCTTAGTAGTTTGATCTTTCAAAATAATGTGTATTCAAATGTAATAAAGCACATGAAATAAAATCAGAAAGCTATCTTAGGACCATGTTTTATTCAGTTTTCAAAGTTTATGGAGTTAGTGAAATGTTTTTCTAATAAACAATATTATTTCTAAAAAGCATTGGTGATTTAGTTAAAAAGCCATTGCAAGCACTCCTTGAGTTGCACTGACACCTACAAATGCCAGAAACTGGGTTAGAAATTAGCTAATCTGGTCTCTAATCCTTGTACAAGCCTCCAGTAACTTACAAATATAATGTATGTTTTAAACTGTTACGGATTTTGCTTTTGAACATGAAGTCTTCAGAATAAAGTTATATGCACAAGCCCTTCAGGTTTTCATTATCATAAAGCTTTTCAAAATATATTGTAAATAGACAAGCAGTGGAATCCAAAGGTTGGAAGGCATGGATGAATAACCATCCTCACTATATTAGGAATCCCTCGTGCAAACTCTATCCGACTGGAAACGTCACTGAGAGCTCCAGCAGCTGTAATGAAATCTATAATCCCTGGCAAATCCCTGCAGCTACGATGCAGCGACTATGAGAATGTTCCTCCGGCAGTGATAGTAGGAAGAGACAAACACATATGTAGCTGTCACAAAGAATCTCAGTGGCCATCTAAAGGCCTCAGGGCTAAGGCAAACAGGTTGTCTTTCAGCATCCGCTAAAACAAGAAGAGGGTGCAAAAATATCCACTGACATTTTCAACTGAACTTAAATAGCAGAGGAGATCTCAGTCAGTGAGACTATCTGAAAAGCAACAGTCTGCAGGTCTGCTGGCGTTTGGTGTTGATCTTCGTTGCTGCAGATGTGGTGGGTGGCCATGTGGAGGCATTTGAAGAATAAGCACATTATGCTGCTGTTCTTAGTCTTTCCCTTAAGAAATAGGCCATGTGCACAGGGTGACATGCAGCTTGTTTAGAAACCTCTCTATGTTACTCTTTGGGTGGTTTGGACAGTGAAAGTGGGCTCTGTGAAGACAAGGCCAGATTAACAGCCCTAGAGTCTTGTTCTCTCCAAGACTAATACTGTAGGTTAGTGTGACACTGACGCAACAGCCAGGTCATCAGTGAAGAGCGTTATCTTGGAGCCATGTAGGCTAATCCCAATTGCTGCAGAGTGAGGTAAAAACACAGCAAAACCAACAGGCCATGAACCTTTGTGCAACCTTCATTTGTGCACGTCTCAACCAATTAGCCATATTTCAGATATTCAAAAATACATAAATAAACAGTTTGTATATAATACAGTGTTGCAGAGCTTTAAAATGTTACATAATGTTGAACAACAGATTGGGTTTGTCCAGTAAAGGTTGGGCTTGTGGCTGCCCCACTTTGCTTTCCTGGATGACTTTAAACTGGATTAACCCCTTCTGCCCCACGTGGGATCATTTTAAATGTGAACTAAGCCCCTGTCCAGAGTGGGTTCTGAAAAGATCATGCAAAGTACAATTTGTTTTTCTAACAAGATAACCACTAAGAGAAATGAGAACCAGAACTGGTCTTTTACTACGAATTACTTTTGGATTTGAAGATTTTCTTCTGACAGTAAATTTAGACCCAGATAGTGTTTCAACATATGCAGTTAAAATCTGCTAAAATGGTATTGGGCAATACAGCCTAGGCTATACACTAACAACACCCAAAAATCTGCAATCTACAATTGTGAAGTGAAATGAAAATTATACCCGATTTCTGTTTTTTTTGTACAGGCATGGCTCAACTGTAAACCTACCAAGACAAGGCCGTCCACCTAAACTTACAGGCCGAACAAGGAGAGCACTGATCAGAGATGCAGCCAAGAGGCCAATGGTGACTCTGGATGAACTGCAGAAATCCACAGCTCAGGTGGGGGAATCTGTCCACAGGACAACTATTAGTCGTGTACTGCACAAATGTGGTCTTTATAGAACAGTGACAAGAAGAAAGCCATAGTTAAAAGAAAACCATAAGAAGTCCCGTTTGCATTTTGCCAGAAGCCATGTTGGGGGCACAGTAAACAGGTGTGGAAAAAGGTGCTTTGGTCAGACGAGACCAAAATTTAACTTTTTGGCCAAAATGCAAAACGCTATGTGTGGCGGAGAACTAACACTGCACATCACTCTAAACACACCATCCCCACTGTCAAATATGGTGGTGGCAGCATCATGCTCTGGGGGCTGCTTCCCTACAGCAGGGACAGGGAAGGTGGTCAGAGTTGATGGGAAGATGGATGGAGCCAAATACAGGGCAATCTTGGAAAAAAAACCTGTTGGAGTCTGCAAAAGACTTGAGACTGGGGCGGAGGTTCACCTTCCAGCAGGACAACGACCCTAAACATAAAGCCAGGGCTACAATGAAATGGTTTAGAACAAAACATGCTCATGTGTTAGAATGGCCCAGTCAAAGTCCAGACCTAAACCCAATCAAGAATCTGTGGGAAGATCTGAAAACTGCTGTTCAGAAACGTTCTCCATCTAATCTGACAGAGCTTGAGCTGTTTTGCAAAGAGGAATGGGCAGAAATTTCAGCCGTTAGATGTGCAAAGCTGGTAGAGACAAAACCTAAAAGACATGCAGCTGTAATTGCAGCAAAGGTGGTTCCACAAAGTGTTGACTCAGGTGGGCTGAATACTTTTGCACAATGCCCTTTTCAGTTTTTTATTTGTAAAAAATTTTTTAAATCTATAATTTTCTTTCCACTTCACAATTGTATGCCACTCTGTGTTGGTCTTTCACATACATTCCAATAAAATACATTTATGTTTGTGGTTGTAGCGGACAATATGTGGAAAAGTTCAAGTGGTATGAATACTTTTACGCCCATAGACTGCTGGAGATAGGCACCAGCTTCCCCGCGACCCACTATTGAATAAGCGGTAGAAAATGACTGACTGACTGACCGACTGTCCAGGGTGTACCCCGCCTCTCACCCGTAGACTGCTGGAGATAGGCACCAGCTTCCCCGCGACCCACTATGGAATAAGTGGTAGAAATTGACTGACTGACTGACTGACTGACTTACTGAATTGAATTGAATTTGTCCCTCTACTTTATACAAGCTTTAGCTGACATTTAGCTCACATTTGACTATTGATTACATTGGCATGCTGTAGAGTTTATGAGTGCTCATGTCTGTAAGTCAGAACATCAGAAACAGCTTGCAGGCAAAATATATATAATATATTTCAGGGTTTTTTCTAACATTAGGAATCACAACTACTAGAACAAAAAGAGACATGTGTATAAAGTGACTGCACAGAATTAATCTCATCAGTATTTCTTGCTGTCATTACAGCCACAGTGTTGTGTATAGTGATGAGAGTATTGCAGCTGAGAGTGTCAGCAAACCCGTCCCAGCTTGCAAGCATCTGTAGACATTCAACATTTCAGAAATAGTTAAAATGGAAAAGCAAGGCCTCTGGGCGCAGGATGCTCTGAATGAGGGACAAGATGTGACTCGTCTTCTATTAATAGCACTTTGGGAGATAATTCCTGCCTTGTTATCTCAGCAGCCGACCCAAGAATCTTCGCCAAAGACTATTGTATAATGATGCTTTTTTTCACCATCTATTTTTTTTCTGTGTCCAAGAGGTAATTAAGTCTCTGCTGGAGCCATCTCTACAGGATACTACTATTCCTCAGATTAGGACCAAAGGGCAGCATGATGACACCACTAAAAACACGAGAAGCTAATGAAATACTTCCATTCAGGATGACGAGCTTATCACACGTTTTCAATTGCTGCTTGTTTGTATTCAGACTTTGGATCTCAAGTCAATGACATACTTTGGAATGATAACAAGCTCAAAGTAATGCCTGAACTTTGGAAACTCAGTGTCCAACATGCTCAGGATTAGTTTAGAAAAATCAGCAACAGCAACAGCAGCAGCCCACAGCTGGATGGATCATTTAGGTTTGTGATCCAAACAACAGGAATAAAATGCATGGAAAAACTGTGTCTTCCAAAATTATTTATACCTCCTATTCTTTTCCACATTTTCTCAAATTACAACCATATACTTCAATGTATATTCTGGGATTTCATGGGACAAAATAGAACATAGATTTGAAGAAGAAGGAAAAAGATAAATCTTTTTCAAAATTATTTACAAATAACAATCTTAAAATTGCAAGCATATGTATTTATTTGATTGGATGCCCTAACACAAAAATATTTGCAACCAATAGCCATCAGAGGTCTCTGGAGAGGTCTGAATTAAAGTCCTTCTGTGTGGAATTTAATCAGAGGTTTGATTGAGAACAAACAGCATCATGAAGACCAAGGAATGCAGCAGACAGTTCAGGGAGCAAGCTATGGAGATTTTAAAGCAGGGTTAGGTTCTGAAACAATAACCCAAGCTTTGAACGTCTCACAGAGCTCTGTTCAATCCTTCACCTGAAGATGGTAGGAAGATGGACCAGCTACAGCAGACCTACCAAACCATGGCCGCCCACCTAAACAGTTAGGAGAGCATTAATCAGAAAAATTGCCAAGACAATTCTGGAGGAGCTACAAAACAGAGATCCACAGCTCAGGTGGGAAACTCTCTGCATATGACAACTAATAGTTGGGCACACCACAAATCTGGCAAGAAGACAATCCTTGTTGAAAGAAAGCCATAAGAATAGTTATTTGCTCTATACTAAAAGCCAAACATCAGAATGGGTTCCACTCCTCAGGAACCCAGAGCCACCTAGAGGCCAAGCACAGAGCAACAACAACAACAACAGCACACAGATCCTGACATTTGTATTGGTCTGTCACATAAAACTCTAAAGAAATACATTAAAGCGTATGGTTGTATTGTGACCAAATGTGAACATGTCCAAAGGATATGAATAGTTTTCATTGTGCCTTTCCTCAAAATCTGATCTGACTACAATTTTATTTAGACACTAACAGAAAGAGGGAAAGTACTTCATAAAAGGGCCACTAATGTCCCATCAAACTCCTGTAGGTTTAAATCCCTCCATACGTTTCCTGTTTCTCTGGTTGCCCACACTGTAGAGACTGAATGCAGAGCAACAGGTAAAGTGCTAATTAACACAGGTAAATCCAGAGTTTACGTGATTTTAAATAATAATACAGCTTTACATGTGATCATTTCCTAAACAAACTCTCAGTCTTTTATGTGACCACATGTTCACCCATGATTTGCAGGTCCCTAAAGAAAACCTTCAGCCACTCAGACCTTTCTGCATATTGTTTGTTTATTAGTCAGTGCGCACAAGTAAGTTTGCCACCCGGCACATCGACATTGCTGTTTTGTTTATGATTGTTGTTGAGCAGCTTTTATTGACTTGTTTCGCTCTTTTTTCAGGCTCAGTAGGTTTTAAAGTGCTCTATAAATAAACTTGACTTTGACTTTAGACTTATCACTGTAACTGTACTGTTTGGGGTTTTAAATGAGCTTTATAAATACAATGGATTGCGATAAAATAACAACATATTTACATTTAATGATGGTAAAATATGACAGGAAGTACCATGCAAACATACCCACACCCCTTGAGCTTTACATATTTTTTATCAAGTAACAACAACAAATTACATTGCATTTTTGGGGATTTTATATGTGTCAATATATAAAATCCAAAACACACCCCAAGCTGTGTTTTAGAACCTCCTTTTGCTAAAATTACAGTGACAAGTGTTTTGTCTCTACCAGCTTTGTATATCCAGAGACTCATTTTGCCCACTCTAGCCCACGGTCAGACAGACTGACTTGTATGCATCTCTGAACAGCAATTTTCAAACCTTACTATAAATTCTAAACTGGATTTATGTCTGCACTTTGACTAGGACATTCTGGCACATAAATATGTTTTGATCTAAAATGTTCCACTGGCTCTATTTAGGCCTCCTCCACTCCACTCGGCCTGATTTGTGAGCGTTTCCATTATTGAATTTTCCACACCTGTACCTTCTTTTATGGTCCCTGCTCCTGAGCAGGTATGACCAAGGCTGAATAGGGACTACATGTGACGTGAACAGACTGCTGTCCCCTATTGGCCATGGGACCAGGAGAAATGAGGTTTTCGAAGAGGTAGTGCAGGGTAAAGATAATAAAACTCAAGGGCGACTACAATAATATTAAGAACAACTATGGCCAAATCAAGCTTTAATTTTACTATTTACAAATCATAAACCAACCTGAATGCTGAAACAAAAGAAAAAGAAATCATGTCAGCTTTCTGAATTACAAAGAGCTTCAGGTACTCATTCATGTCCCTTTCTATGGAGGGTCGGACAGGCACTCATAGGCCCAGTCTCCAGTTGATAGGCCCTAATATTAATATTAATTAATTAATATTGTGGGTAGTAAGTGCTATTTAAATACACGACAGCTCATTTGTAGCGGCTGGTAACGCAATAAATTTGAACATCACAAACATTGCTAAGTAGTAGGCAAGCACTACTGGTACCAGTCAATCAAAGTATTGAGATGAGTCAACAGCTAACCAAAACAGGGTATAGATCTATAAATCCTGCAGTTATAGGAGGCCAAATTTCTTCTAAACTTTCAATCAGGCAAAAACAATATGGGATCCAAGATCAAATCCTAAGAGGCTCCTTGGAGGTCACATAAACATTTTTAGTATCACTGGGAAATGCGAACATCTGATTATAGACTCTAATTTGGACTACTTATTTTTATTGGAGACCTGGTTACATAAAAACTCTTCAAGCGCAGCACTAAGCATTTACAAGAGCGATTTTGATAAAGAGGGGTTATATTAATGGGTGACCTAAACTATAATTGGAAAGATAAGGGCAGCTAAAGTGCTCTTAAACGAATTACAAAAACCTTTGTCCCAACACAGTTAGTTAAGGGGCCAACAAGAATACTCTGTCCTCTAGAACACTGATGAAATTAATATTCACAGAGATATATCTTATACATATGGATATATATTAGATATATATAAACCAGAGAGAATTGTTAAGACCTTGAACATGATTACTGGGTTATCTGACTATAATTTAACCCTTATTGTTAGGAAATTATACAGAGGCAGTGTACATTAATAAACATTTCTGTAAATATGCCGGCTTAGCCAAAAAGGCAAGTTTTCATCAGTAATCTCTGTGACAGGTGACATCAGCACTACAATAATTAAAATATGGTACTTACAATACATTAATATACAATTGTATATTTTAAACAAACAAAAAACAAACAAGCAAGCAGACATGGGGTGCTATATTTAATAACTTTCTAAACCAGCTGATCACACATAAAATCAGCTGTTCAGACGCACAAACATTCCCCACAAAAACACACAAAACAATCCCCCCATAAAACAGAGTGTACTGATCAGACATTTATTTTTAGCCCTTAAGCGAACCAGTGCATTCAGGATGAGGGAAAAGGCAGAGAGCAGCTGGCCGTAATCAGATCGCCAACATCGGATCAGATGGGAGGAAGACCCCGCTGATTCCACGGAGCACGAATACCCAATACTCAACCTAAAACTAACTTCACTCAGAATAAAGCTCTTGTCCTTATTATTGCCATGGCAGAGACAAAACCATCCTCAAAAAGCCCAAACTTGAAGCTCCTTCAGCAAAACTTTGGAGCTTTACTAGTCGAGATAATTATCCCTGTGAATCATTTTATACATGAAAAAAACATATATAAGACATTCTTGCATATACAATATTTATTTATTTATTTTTTATTGTTTCGTGCAGATTACTTTAATGAGACAATGTCACACAGTAACACTGACGGCTTGAGGTGGAGCTTCAAGCCATAACTCCAGCTGTCAGTAGGTCCATGGAAACACAACAGGTTCGGTGCCCAGAGCTAGACTGAGTGGAGTGGAGCTGCACTGCCTAAAAAGGGCCAGTGGAAAAGGGGCATTAGTTCCCTGCTCCTCCACAGCTGTTCCTTATATGTTCATTTACTTACCTGTGTAGCATTCAGTGATCAAACTACCCAGAATAAATACTCTCCACAGTTAGTTCCTAACTTCTGTTATTATTCACAATGCTCCTCCTGTCCTCGTCCTTGTGTTTAGGATGACAGCAACACAGAATCATGACATTTACAGGTTTCTTCAGTTTTCACACTGTATGGTTTGAGATCATTAAACAAGTTTTAGCATCAGGCAGGGGTAACATAAGAAAATTTTAAAATTAGGTTTCAAAAAATGTCTTCATTCATTTTGGGAAAACAGTCATGCAAACCTACCTGTCCAAAGGTGAAAATAGAGAGAAAAAGTAAAGACATTTAGCACAGGTTGGGAATGGTGTCTCTGATGACTGTGCTACGGACCAACAGCCTCCACATACACTCATTCCACCATCATGCCTTAAGCAACCCAGAAACTTTAGAAATTTTATGGAGAAAATAGTTGCAACATTTTTCTCAAGAAAACAACTTAATGGCTGTCTGTGTGCATGCAAGCAACACAGCTGTGGTTAGCTGTTGTACACACATATCTTTTTTGCCGTCTTTGTGAGGAGCCGATATTGACAATGCATTAGTCTCCCATCACATTATGCCTGGCCTAGCTTTACTAATGGATACAACTGAGATTTTTTTTACCCCAGTTTTGATGTTTATGTTCAGTAAGTGCTGCTCAGACGAGAAGAGTGTAGTTGAATTCTGTTACACAGTGAATCTTTCCTCAGACCATCGTACAGATAAGTAGCTGAAACAAAAGCATTGATGTTGTCTTTGTTTTACATGATTACAATTTTGTCAGGTAATGAGAGTGAAAAGAATCAGGATTTTATTAATGAGGAAAACCAGTCTGGTTGTGTTTTAACACTCTTGTGATCAACATCATATATTGGCAGCCTGGAGTTATTCAGATTTTTAAGGAGGACACAGTACTACTGCCACTTTTTCTAACAAAGCTCTAACTTTCAGTATCTTGGAGTTATTCAGTATTAATGTGTGGTTTTGCCTGCGTAGTAATCTGCTAAGCGGCAAATCAAAAAGCATGTAAAATCCTATCTGCAATGGCAGGATAGTAATAAGAGGTAATGAAAGGGATTAAAAATGCTGCAATTACAAACTTTTCAGTCAAAATTTTAGGTTCATTTTGGTTTCTGTTGAAAAAACAAAATATACATATGAGAGCAACTATGTTGGGAAATCAGTCCATTAAGATACAATTTAAGTAAGCAAAGACAACAGGAAAAATAAAGCAGACATAAGGTGGGTTACAAATGCTACACGATGACAGAAATGATATGTTAATTAGTGAATGACGTCATGACCCACGTATGTACTGTGATGGAATTTTCTTATCAAAGTGTGAGAGAAGACATTATCAGTATGATCATGGTAGTCAGAGAAGTGATGAATCTCTCTTCGAATCAGCTGATGAGTATTATTAGCATAATTACTCAGATTAGCCACACATTGTCTGCTGTATCTTTTCCCAAATGAACACAGAAGTAATAAAAATACTCCCAACACCAATCATCAGCATCAAAACAGACCATCTTCCATACAGCTGCATCGTGACCTTGAAGTGGAATGTCCTTCTTCTGGTACTGAAAGCAAACAGTTTTTTCAAAGAAAACAAATCATAAACAGTACTTAAAAATCCTGCTGCCTCTCCAGAGTGGCTTCTTTGCTTCAAGCTGCCCTGTTACCAAGCTGGTACAGGTGGGCGGTCATTGGAAACTCCTCTAGGCAGGAGGTTCAGAACCAGGATGCTGCTCAGGTGGTGTTCCAGTGAACACCTTGCAGTGCGTAAAATGGACCCAGGTGTCCCGTCCCTGGACCTTCACAGCAGTGTGAGTCACCAGCAGAATTTGAAACGGACCTCTCCACCGTTTGTCTCTCCAGTGACGTCTCCTGGTATCTCTAATCAGCACCCACTCTCCTGGCTGGAACTGGTGCAGGGGTCTGTCACTTACAAGGGGTAAGGCAGCTTTCACCGTCTGATGGGAGAGAGAAAGAGAACGTGACAGAACCTTACAATATTGCAAACATGGAATGTTCAAAATGAGCAGTTGTTAGTGTACTTGGGTTAGTACTCGGTCTTCCCCCTGTATTTGCAGGTCTCCCAAAAAGGATTTCAAAAGGACTCAAATTAGCTCTGGATCTATTTCTCATCCTCATATACATAAGAACCAGAGGAGAGCTTTTGGGCCAGGACAACCCTGTTTCCTTAACAGCATTTAGCAATTTATTCTTTATTGTTCCATTTTCTCATTCTACTGCTCCACCTGATTGTGGTGGTTAAGCACAATGTGTCTTCAACTGGAAACTTAGAAGCTTACTAATTTCCTATAAAGCTTTGTTAACAAAAAATGTGTTCCGTTATCACTGGAAATCAACCTCTGGGGACGCCCCAACGGGGAATAATCTCTGTCAACAAAAGATTTCGCAGCAGCACTGCTGTCTGGGTGTTTTGTTGGAAAACGCTTCAACATATTTAGTAAAACATGTCCACGACCACCAAACACAATATTTTCTTCTTCAGCAGGTGTCAACTCAATGAAATCCATCATCAAAATGCTGATGAAATGGGAACTGGGGAGGCGGATGTGCTGCTTGTGATTGTTTGTGCAGGAACCCTGGAGGGGTTGTGAGAAGCACAGATTAAAACATCTTTACAATAATTTTCAGCTACCACTGAAAACCCATTTGTATACCAATATTTTTTTAACCATATCCAGCATTCCCCCTTTGGACACATGATCCAATCCGTGCGTCCATTTAGCAAACCAGGGAAAAAAATGTTTAGGCAGGCATGATCTACCATCAGAGAAATGCCAGCCAGAACTGCTGTTAAAGATACAGCCAGCTTTTCGCCATTTTTCTTTTTCCTGTGGAGCAGCAAAAGATTGCATTTCAGGAACAGTGACAGCCTGTGTATCAGTCAGAGAAAGAAAAGTTTCATCTGAGGGGAAAGGTTTCAAAGCCGCGCTCTTTACTGCCGAGTCCGCTGATGCGTTACCCCTAGAAACAGAATCAGACTGTCCTGTGCAGGTAACAAAATAGCATCCAGAAGATCAGACACTTGTCTAGCATTCAAAATAGGTTTTCCATCTGATTTCAAAAAGGAGCGATGTTTCCACAATGCCCCGAAATCATGAACCACTCCAAAACAATATCTTGAGTCTGTGTAAATAGTCACAGTCTTTCCTTCTGCCAACTTGCAAGCTTCAGTTATAGCAATTAATTCAGCTGTTTGAGCACAGTAGTGCGCTGGCAAAGGACCTGAGCGCAAAACAGCTGAGTCAGAGCACACTGCAAACCCTACTTGATTCAGACCCACAGCAGAACGGGAGGAAGACCCATCTACATACAAAACAAGATCAGGGTTAGTCAAAGGGGTGTCTTGCAAGTCAGGACGAGGGGTACAAACAACATTTAAGACAGCTGCGCAGTCATGACTCTCACCATCCTCCTCAGTAGGCAGAAGTGTGGCAGGGTTTAAAGTGTTACAATGTTTAATTATAATATTAGGCATGTCCAATAATATTGAGGAATACCTAAGCCACCTTTCTGCTGATAAATGAGACGTCTTTTGTTCCAGGAGGATGATGGAAACAGAATGTGTAACAAAAACTCTCAATGGATTATATCCAACAATGTCACGTGACGCTAACACTGCTTTTTCAGCTGCTGCAATGGTTCACAAACAATTAGGCAGCCCAGCTGCAACTGGATCTAGCTTACTGGAATAATAAGCCACAAGTCGCAATTTATCACCATAGGATTGCAACAACACAGATGACATGAAACCAGATTTTTCATACACCAATTGAATAAATGGCTTGTCAGAGTTTGGTAAAGCCAATGCAGGCGCAGAAGACAGGGCTGTTTTTAAATCAATGAAAGCCAGTTCTGCCTCATCTGTCCATTTAATTTTGTCCACAGCTGCCAGGCTCCTCCCATATATTAAACTGGCCAAAGGCGCTTCCAGCTCAGAGTAATTCAGAATGTGGGCGGGGGGGGGAAAAAAAAAGGGCTTTTTTTTTTTTTTTTTTCTGCCAATAGCCTGTCATACCAAAAATGACATCATTTGTTTCTTTTGTGACAGGTTTGGGATTTTCAGAACTGCTTCAATGCGCTGAGGCGACAGTTTTCTGCTTTTATGTGAGAGAAACAATGACCAAGAAATGTCATTTTCTTCCAGCACAAACTGCATTTTAGATGTTGAAACTTTGTGTCCCTTTTCATAAAGATGTTGAAGCAGCTTCAAGGTGTCTTTCCTACATTGATCCGCTGATCCTGCTGATAATAATAAATCAAACCACCATACTGTGTAAGAACAGTCCCAGGAGACAGATTCAAAATCAGCCCCCAAAAAAAAAAAAAAAAAAAAAGTCCTCAGAGCTGTGTTTAAAAATAATCGGACTCTCGGTGTAGCCCTGACAAAGACAAGTAAAACAATATGGCTTCCCTTTAAATCAAAAGCAAACAATACTGACTGTTCTTGTGCACAGGGACAGAAAAAAACTGCATTTGCCAGGTCTATCACTGAAAAAAATATTTAGCTTCTGGCGGAATTTGTGACAAATTGTAGAAGAGTTCGGAACTGATGGTGCGCAGCCCAACAGACTGGTTGACAGCCTGCAGGTCCATGACAAATCTCCATTCGTCAGGTAACCCAGGGGGCCTAATTTCTTTTTTACAGGGAACAACGGTGTTCTCACAGGTGAATTTGGACAGGGCACAATTACCCCAGGAGGGAATCAAAATCAGGACGAATCCCCTCCAAAGCTTCCTTTTCAGTAAGTATTGTTTCTGACATGGCCTGTAGTTTGATTTAGGAATAATAACAACTGGCTCACAATCTGTAATAAGACCAACATTATATTTGTGAGCAGCCCACAATGAATCAGGCAGCTTCGCAAGTAGCTAAAAACAGATGTGAATGTGAAATCAGTTGCACTTTACGATTACAGGCAACAACAGTGGGACAATGTCTTTTGAAAGCATTTTGAGAAGGAGACACAAACACATATGGGACGTCTGTCTCCCTCCAATCTGTGGCAAGGAGGCAACGCCTAACGAAAAACCCCACATCCTTCCATTCCATATTTTCAGACTTGGCCAACGATACATGCGGTACCGAACCAGAAATTTGAAAGAAATGCAGCTGTTCAGAGGTCAAAGTCACAGATAAAGCTGCTGTCTGATCATTCCAGTACATGTCAGAGAGGTGCACTCTCTCATTTGTAATTTTGTACCAACTGTCCTCATAGTCAAAAGGTCCTTCAGACACATGTGAAGTACAATGCAGATCATCTGCATCCATTATCTCACTGCCAGGTGTCACAGCATTTACTGCCAATGTGACAAAGTGTTGAGGTACAGGACCAACTGGAAGCTTCCACTGATATGCATATAAGGGTTTATCTGGGGCCCAATGTACTGCAGTGTAGTCATAGTCAAAGTCGTTCTGAGTGTGAACTGTCAGTCCATCAGGGTTTGAAATAATAGCAATATTCAATCTGCACATCAAATCTCTACCCATCGAGTTTAAAGGACACAAAAGAGACACCAAAAAGAATGTTTTAACTGCACTCCTTGTGGAGTGAAACACTTTAGAGGAACAGAAAACTTTCCTAACTGTTTCACCGAAGGCAGAGACAGAATGAACATAACGACCACTCAGTTTTGGCTGTTCTTTGATACATTTAGCTGATAAAACAGAGTGTGTCGCTCCTGAATCTACAACAAAAGGAAATTCTTCACCGTAAACCATCATAGAAAACATAGGCATCTTTAAAAACAGGGTTCTGTGTATGAAGATATGTGCCTGGTAAAACTACAGAGGCACCTTGTAAGTGTAATATGGCCTCTGTAAGCAACCTATGTGAATCAGTATCATCATGCAACTGTGTGTGTGTTTGTGAAACCTCACGCTCCTTAAGAGATCCCTCCTCAAGGCGAATGGCAGCCCGATCCAGGGTCCCATCCTCCCCACATCAGTTACTGCCGTCAGGCCGTTGCAGTTCTCCGGACATTCATTCTTCCAGTGACCCATCTGTCCACAGTTATTACCAGCATCGGAGCGGGACCACTGTCCCCTTCCCCGACCTCTGCCCCGGCGTCCCCGGCCTCGTCCTCGAGGAAAAGAGCCACGTTGATTTGTACTGTAGTACAGGGTCAGGGCAGCGTTATGCAAATCAGTCTCTCTTTTGTCCACTTTTTTCTCTTCCGTCGTGTCGATAAACATCATCGCTGTGTAAAAACATGTCTTTTCAGCTCCTCGAAACGCACTCCATGTCTCCAGCCAACATAAAAGAGTCTTAGTTTGTGCTGCGATCTCAGGGAGAAGTCCTTCCATAATATATTCACACAGCATCTTTTCCAGGGGCCCAAAACAGTAAAGTCAGCGGGGCGTTCCATACCTGAATGTTTATTGAACCGCTTCTTCCATCCTGTAAAGAAAATCGGCGACAGTCTCGTCAGGACGTTGTTGGACTTGTTGTAGCCTGGCCACAATCACTCCTCTGTGAAATTTTGTGATCAAATCAGTGCAAAAATGTTCCACGGCAGTATACCCATGGCCCATTACGATGGAGTCAAATCACCATTTTCACAACCAGTTGTCATGCCAAGGCGCCAAAGCAGGATCTGGCAGTCTCAAACCACTAAATCTCCAGGTTTGATTTTTGCCTGCAAGGAGCCGTCGAATTTCTGTTCCAGTCGGCCTCATCTCGTGGCAAAAGCTTTAAATTCAGTAGCAAACTTTCTTCCGTTCTTCTACCGGATCTGAAAGCAATGCAGCGCTGGTTTGGATGTCTGCTGCAGTCCACGGTCGAAACACCAACTGAGGCTCATTCGTTCCCGGCTACTTCCAACATGGGGTATTGATAATTATTCCCCTCTTTTTGTCATCACCTCGCTGTTTTCCCTCGTAGCCATGCACACTCAGGGAAAAAGTAATAGGAGAGGAGAATAAAGGTGATTTCCAGTCCTTCGATGATCCCAGTCGCTGCTCATCTGTAGGCAGTTTTATCTTAGAAAGTGATGGAGTTAGAGGAGAAGGAGGGTGTATGATCACACTCTCTGCCCCGCTGGGGCCGCTGTGCTCGGTAAGATCAGCCTGCAGCGCAGGTGGATGTGTGGGTTGACTCACGGGCTGATGCTGAAGCGGACTGGCGAGTTGACTTGGCTGACTTGTTGGCTGATTTACCGCTTGACCTGCTGCTGGAGGAGAACGGGAGTCTAGATCGAGGTCTGCCATCTGGACGGCCTGCAACTCCGTCTGTAAAGATGGATATGGACACGAGGGTGAAGCATCACAAGGTCTATATGAAGGTGGAAACGTGGGATTATTAACGTTATAACCAGCATTGTCATGCCTGTTTCCCACGTTCCCAGACAAATATTTTCCCCCTGCCATCTGTTTTAATTCAGACTTTCTTTCCCTACGGATAGCCTACGTAATCCATTCATTCCAACACTTTACCCATATTTCTCTCTGATCTAAATCTTGTTTTTTAATCTTTTTGTTATTTTTAATTTTCTCCCAATCTCCATCCATCAACTGTTTCACTTTATTCAACTGATTTACACTTAAACTTCCACCTTGTGGAAAACCAAACTTATCTTCCCAAATTAAAGCACATTTAACACAATCATCCCCACCTTTTTCTTTCATTATTTTATAAATCGCAGAGTCTGGAGAAGGATGCACCCCTGATGCCCTTGAGGTTCCGGAACCCATTTATTTTTACCTGTTCAGCGACACTGTCTGCCCACTGGCTTTTCCCTCCTTAAAGGGTGTAGAAAATTGCCTAAAAACCACCGCAAAACCCTTGTTTTGCTTGTCTTATTGTTACCAATAAAACCCTCCCTGTATACCTTCGGCCCTCAGCCGGATGTCCCCCTCTCCCACTCCGAAACCTAATCAATTTAATTAGAGATGATGGTTAATGTGTAATAATAAAGAAATAAATATATATTATATAATTCAGAGTAACTTCTCAACCCAGATATATTTGTAAACAAATGGTTCGGATCCAATCGGCCAGAAGTAGCAGGCAGGCTCCTCTGTAGGGACTCCCCTCCGTAAAAATGGAGGTGGATTGATTTCTCAGGCTGGCCAGGCTTCCTTTTCCCCTCCTGCGTTCTTCTGGCTTTGCGGATCCTGTTCGTTTACGCCAAAATTGTGATGGAATTTTTCTTATCAAAGAGAAGTTAACTCATTTAATAGTTCAAATTGCCGGACTTTTTATCTTTAAAAAAGGTTTATTCAAAGGCATTACAGCATTTGAAAGACCAAGCAAGTCAGATTGACAGAGCCCCGAACACAAAGTACAAAATTCATATTATAGCTGAATGAGGGGTGTTGTCTCAGCTTCAAAGAGTTTAACTTTATGGCCCCTAAACCCTTCCCAGGTCAGAGGTAACAAAATTATTAATGAGGGCCCCATCTGTCCTCCCTCAAAACATAACTCTTTAGGGAGTATTAACCCTAAACCTTCTGGTAATGGATTTAGAGTCCATCTGCTCTAAATAACAGAACACTAATAAAAACACAGAGGTCAGAGGAGAAAGGTGAATGAAGTTCATAGCACTTAAGAAAGAATTCCCATTACAATACATAAACTTTAATACAGACAATATATGATAAATGCATGAAAACTAATTAAAGTTGAACTACAGTAAACTTTGACAATGGGTTACATCATTTTAATCTGGCTGAACTGAATTTAGAACTTGTTCCTGTTAAGGGTGAACTTACTCAGCACTGGTGGTGAGTAGGTTGAACCCTTTTGCCATGGGCTCTTCTTTGGCTGGCCCCACTTCAATCAGCCCATTTTGCAAGCTGTTTCCATTAATGGCTCTTCCAGCCTGGTACTGGCTTTCTGGTACCTGCCCAGCAACAGCTCCTATTGGGGCTGAGCAAGGCTAAAATGTGACATGAACAGATTGCTGATCATTGATTGGCCATGGGTGTGGTCAACAGTATATGTCCATGAGCAGAAAAACAACTGCAATGTTAAAACCACTGCTGTTTTCCAAACTTGCTACACTACAGGCAAACCATGGAATCCTCATGGAAAATGATACAAATCGAACCAGAAAATCCACCTCTGGATTGCTAAAAAAAAAAAAAGGAAGGAGTGGCCTCGTCAAAGTCTGAGGTAATATCTAAATGAGTTTATGTAGCATGGCCTTAAAACGATTGTTCCTGTTCCTGCTCAAAAACCCTTCAAGCTGAATTTAAAAAGTTATGCGAAGAAGAGTTGGCCAAAATTCCTTCAGAGTGATGTAAACACATTGATGATTTTAAAGGTTTATAAAATTGTGTTCGAATGAACAGCTATGAAATAGTGAAGACTTTGTTTTAACATGGCAAAAATCAGCTTTGGTCTTGGTCCTGCTTTGACATGCAGTTAGGATAAAAAGAACACATACATCTAAGACAACTGCTCAACAACTCTAAAGTGGAACCAAAAATGCATCACCTCGGGTAGCTCGGGTGATCAGGGGAAAAAGGAACAAAAACAACTTTAGCCTCCTTTGTTATGAACAAATTTTAAAGTGCATTGAAATGTCAGCAGTCAACATATGGTGAGGGTGACACTTTGCAGAGACAGATTCACACTGCAGAGGCTGGACATATCGATTCTCTCAGTTTGATCAGCTTTTGGATAACTTGGGGACAGCTCTGCCCTTGACTTCCTACAATGTACTGACCCTAAGGACAACAGAAGCATCATGCCACACAGATGCACTATTTCTGAAGCAGGTCATGTGCTGCTCTACTCTCTTGATTACATGCAGCAGCTTCCCCAGAATCTATAGGGTGACTTCATCCACTCATTCATTCATCTTCTATGCCACTTATTCAATAGTGAGTCACAGGGGTGGTGGTGGCTATCTCCAGCAGTCTACAGGCGAGAGGCAGGGTACACCCTGAACAGATTGCCAGTCCATCACATAACTCAAATTAAGCATCTGGTTTCATTGTTTTGATGATTTATCTCATACCATAGCAGTTGATCCTGGTGTCACTCAGTGCCACTAATAGTTCCCAGACTGAGATGTTGACCACAGTGGTCTGAACTGTGGAGCAGTAACGGTAAGGGAATTTTACACTTTGCAAAATGATCAGATAAAAGAAACACTGCTAATATATTCTGTGGATGGTTTATCCTTATTTTAGCAAGTCATGAAAACTTTCATCCCTCAAATTGTACTGTGGCTGGTTTGCTACTTTCCATTCATTTCAGAAGCTGGAGAATCCAAGAATGGTGTCAAATTCAACTCAGCTGTGTTCTCTTGAAAAATTGGAAAACCTGTTCCGTTTGGTAATAAACTTGTGATTTCTTCATGTTGAATTGCTTGTTAACTGCTCAGCAGTCGTGCTGTGGTCCAGTTGTTACCATCATCTGAGGTGTTACGGAGGTAATCTTATTCTACCAGAGCAATATCCAGTTATGTGTAACTGTAACAAAGTTACCTGGTTTAATTTTTTTTTTTATTAAATGCACTATTAATAATCTCAATGTCTTGCAAAAGTTCAGGAGTAAACAATTTTATTTCATTTCACTGGATCACAGTCAACTACATGCCATTCCACCTTGTAGTTCTGACTCATATGCAGCATATATACAACTTTTGAGATGGTAACGGAGAAAGTCCTGGATTCGAATCGAATGGCTGGATGGATGGATGGTTGGTTGAGAATCCAAGCAGCATGATGTTCAAATACGTATTTACCAGAACTGCAGACTTCATGAATGTGGGGTTCTTGCAACCATGCTGGTCATTCTTTCATCCACAGTCTACATCTTTGTGATACTAAAGCAGAAACTTTTCACCAAACCCTGTGTCATGGTCGTGAAAGACAGGAGCTGCAACAGGACATCAACTGGGGCATGGTGGCTGGATATATTTTCATGGAGAAACTTTGCAGAATGTACCAGCGCCCATTGTCAATGTGAACAGCTAGAACCTTCAGCCATGCTTCTAGGTGCTAACTTTGGAGCAGGGGCTTGTTTCTTGGTTAACACCCCCTCAGTCCATGTTGATGGGAAACTGCCTTCACTGTAGACAGTGACACTGGTGTTCCAGCAGGCTTGGGCCTTGGAAGTTTAAAGCTGCCTCCATGTTCCTGAACAGCACACATAATTTCCTTTAAACTGAGACAGCTTGGGTCAGATGAGTGAGAACTGGACACAGTTGGATGTTCCAACAAGACAATAGTCCTAAACATACATTAAAGAAATTTAAAATGTTAAGCCAAAATGACACCAGAAAGGTCTTGATGACTACAACAATGTGCGGTTGAGGAGCAACCAGTATGTAAATACACTGCTCAAAAAAATAAAGGGAACACTTAAACAACACAATATAACTCCAAGTAAATCAAACTTCTGTGAAATCTCACTGTTTTTCCACTTTAATTTTGTGTGTGACTCCAAATCCAGGCCTCCATTGGTTAATAACTTTGATTTCCATTGATGATTTTTGTGTGATTTTGTTGTCAGTACATTCAACTTTGTACAGAACAAAGTATTCAGTGAGAATATTTCATTCATTCAGATCTAGGATGTGTTATTTGAGTGTTCCCTTTATTTTTTTGAGGAGTGTATTTTAACCTGTAGGTACAGTACAATTCTGACTCTTCTTGGATCAGAGAAATATTCCAGTAAATTTAAACGTAAACTAAAACATCCTGCTCTTCTTTTTAAAATCGGCTGAAAATGTATGTTGTGTATTAATTCAACCCTGGAAACGAATGAATCATTAGGAAACTAAAATGAATGTGAAACTTGTGACTGTAACTAATGTAGACATTACACACAGGGTAGAGATTAGTCTTGATTGAAGTTGCTGGTTTATCTTTGAGATAACCTGCCTCTGGAAAGTTGAGGCACAGATAAAGGAAACAGATTTTTTTATTTTTTTTGTCAGTTTAATGAGAGCAGATTACATCACACTGGTGAGCAGCCTCCATTGCTAATGAAGGGTTAGCATGCCACAAAAGGACCATGCAGGTACTAATAACACTGCCTGGTTCTTGTTTGTTTAGATCAACATGACTATGAAAGACCATTAGTACAGAGTGAGTCAGTTTATTTGTTAAGGCAACTGAATGCTACAAAGGGCAGAAACAGATATGAGTTGTGACATGCATGGGAAAATCATTCAGACAGCCTTCAAGTAGACATTTTTGCTGGCCACCTTTTGATATAGCATCCAGACTTCTTGTGGGAACTAACTGATACCTTCTACCTTGTCTTTAGTAAAAAGAAAACCACCAAAAATAAATCCAGAACAAAAATGGAAATACAGTACGTCTGATGAGTTGAATCCACACACTCTGATTTGGTCACTCTCCTTTCTCTCAGCAGGCATGCGGTGATGTAATTAACTTCAGATAAAATATTATAAACAAATATGTACATGTAACCCAGGTTAAAAACTGTATTTTCCCACTCTCCCGGTTACTTGAACACACCTTAGTCACGTGACAGTGAAGAAGGTATGTTTACAAGCTGCTGTGACTTCTCGCTAATAAGGAGTGCGAGGGGGAGAAGTTCCTGGAGTAGCTGTGTTTGGTCCTTCTCAAACGACTGCTTATTTGGCTAACGTTGCATAGCAAATGCACTTTTAGGTTAAACGCATGAGACTGTATGTTTGGGGTGGCAACTACCGGTGTTCTTGGCGGCCGTCTGGCGTCATGGAATGCAGGTGCACCCAGTTGGGCAAATTGATGGCGAGCTACTTAACCCAGAGCGAAATAAACATTCACCAGACTTCTGCATTGGGCCCTGCGGGTCTGGAAGGAGGCTGTTGAGAACCTGTTCTTTTTTTATCTCCCCTTCATTTTCACTCAGACATACTGACCTCATCTTCAGTTTATGGACTACAACTATCTTCCTGGATTGTTGTCATATGGACATTCAGTTTATGGACTACTACAATCTTCCTGGATTTTTCTTATCTGGATATTCAGTTTATGAACTATAACCATTTCCCTGGACTGTTCTTGTTATATGAACACTTGATTTCTTGATCATTATATGCAATGGTTCCTTTCTTTTTGGCCATTCAGTCGTGAATGAAAAAATGGTACTTGTGTGTAGGATGTGAATCATCTTCTAATTAGATATCTTTATGGAAGTTCCTCGTTTGTTCTTTTGGGAGAGGGGGGTTATTTCTTTTGAATTTGTATGGTAATCTGCTAAATCAGCTGTTGCACTTTTCCATGAATCAACCAAATTTATCTGCAGATTGTAAATACTGGGTAATATTGGGTTTGTTTGTTTTCTTTTTTTTCAAAATCTCTTAATATATGGTACTAACATCAAATCAAAATTTTGTCTGTGTGTCATCATTTACTTTTCCAACACGTCATTAAGCCAAACCTTATCTTCTGATAGCTCAAACTTTATTATAGCTATAACCATGTGCTATCAATACAAATATTAACATACAGTATATGTTTCATAATTCGTGGCATGAAATTGGTGAGTCCGTTGTTTATAGTGCTAGCATGTTGCTAGTAGTTACTATTGTGGTGTATTTCAATGAGATGGTCTGCTAATTTGATGCTATTAGCATTAGTTTTGTATTTATCATTATTGTTTTATTTAACTGTTTTGTTTGTTTTTTGTTTGCTATGGAGGCTGCTTTAATAGCCTTCTATTGAATTAGTGCAAACTTGGCGCATTCAGTTGTTTATTCAGATACAGAATGTAAAATGTATTGAATGTTTGTAAATTAATTGGAATGCATGCATATTTATTTATGTAACTTAAAGTATATTGGTTTAACTTTATTCAAATATTGACATTTATGTAAATATGGATTATTTAAGAGTATATTTTATACTGATTAGATGTGTACACATGAAGCAAACTTAATTATGAATAGTAATTAAATTATGGGTTCTGTTTATTAAATTCAGGCCAGGTGCTTCTCTGGCTTCACCCTGAAAACTGGAGGTTCACCAACCTTTTTGACCACAACACAGAAATCCTGCTCCCATTTATCTGAGAGCTTGTGCTTTCCTCTGAGACGCACATTCTTCACAAGCACCCTGTCTCCTACTTCCAACACTGATGGAATAACTCTCTTATTAAATCGTGTATTAAATCGCTACGCTGTTTTCAGAGCATTCTTTGAAGCAATCATGAAACTCTCTTTCAGACGTGTCTTAAGTCCTTGCACATACTGAGAATGAGTCTTATGTTAAGGTTCACGCAGGGGTAGGTTAAAAGCTAAATCCACTGGAAGACGTGGTGTTCTACCAAACATCAGCTCATATGGGGTGAAACCTGCCACCTCATTTCTTGTGCAGTTGTACGCACGAACTAATGGTTTCACAAAGTCTTTCCATTTGGATTTTTGCTTATCTTCCAAAGTGCCCAACATACCCAACAAAGTCCGATTGAATCACTCCACCGGATTTCCTCTTGGTTGATATGGCATTGTCCGACACTTTTGAATTCCAGAAACCTCACACAACTCCATGATCATATTGACTCAAAATCTTGACCTTGGTCTGTATGTAAGCATTCAGGAATTCCATAATAAACAATGAAATTATCTCATAAACATTTCGCCACAGTCCTTGCTTTTTGATTTGCCGTTGGAATGGCTACGGCAAACTTGGTGAAGTGATCAGTCAATACAAGGATGTCACGGCTGTTGCTCGTGTCAGGTTCCAGGCACAGGAAATCCATGCAGATTAATTCCAGAGGTCACGATGTTCTGAAGTTGAGCAGTGGAGCAGCACGTTCAGGAAGAGCTTTCCGTCGAACACAGCGACCACGTCTTTATCTTGTCCTCAACGTCGATAGCCATCTTGGGCCAATAGAATCTGGTGCGAACCAGATCTAAAGTTCGCTCAATCCCCATATGACCCATGTCATCATGGAGACTCTTCAGAGCAGCTGGATGAAATTTTGGTTGGAAGAACAAGTTGGTAAGTAATGTCTTCATTGTCTTGTCGTTTCCTATACAGGACACCATTCATTAGCTCCAATTTTCCCCATTCTCTTAACAAGAGAGGAATTTTAGGTAGCTCTGTTCTTGCCAGTGGAGGAATCTTTTCACCAGTCTCCATCTGATGGATCAGCTCTCGAATGGCTGCGTCAGCTTTCTGCTCATCCTTGATACTGATCTGAGACAGGGCTGGAACAAGGGGTAAATAACTCTCCTCTGCAGTATAGCTGTCAGGGATTCAATAAAGTTACAGGAAATCCAGACCCAAACTCGACCACAAGCATTTTGTGAAACTCTGAACCAGGTGAATCAACTGTGAGAGTACGATTCACTTTACCATACTGTTCAAGAAAATCTACAGCTTCCTCAGCAAACCTGGATTCTGTTACCAAAACAGCATTTGGTATTTTAATACGAAGTGCTTCAAAAACTTCCATAATTAGATGGATATTGGTGAGCCTGAATGTTCAATATTTTGTATACTACTACCTTTCCAAGACCTCCTGACTATCTCGCCACTAATTTACCCAACTGGGTGCATCTGGCCAATTCCATGCCAAATCCCAGCATTCCATAACGCCAGAAGGCCGCCAAAAACACCCGTAGTTTCCACCCCAAACATACAGTCTCATTCGTTTAACTTAAAAGTGCAAATACACTTTTAAGTTAAACACATGAGACTGTATGTTTAACCTAAAAGTGCATTTGCTATGCAACGTTAGCCAAATAAGCAGTCGTTTGAGAAGGACCAAACACAGCTACTCCAGCAACTTCTCCCCCTCGCACTCCTTATTAGCGAGAAGTCACAGCAGCTTGTAAACATACCTTCTTCGCTGTCACGTGACTAAGGTGTGTTCAAGTAACCGGGAGAGTGGGAAAATACAGTTTTTAACCTGGGTTACATACACTTTATGTACATATTCATGTGTACATATTTAAATGTATACATATAAATATGTACACTGTATTATAGGCAACTAAAACCATTCTCTCAGTAAATGTACAATTACTGTAAACATACACACTGTAACCACTGAGTCCTGTTGGCGCCCAGGCTCCATTCCCTTATAAATGATTACCTCATGCTGTTGTTATATTGGAATATTTTAGCTTCAAAATGACTGGTGAGATGGATATAAATGACTGACGAACTCCATCCTAGATTCCTGAATAAAGGGGATCACATCTGAGTGAGGTACATGACACATTTGACTGGTTTCTATGGTGCCTGGTCTGAGCATTGACTCAGTGGGTGTTAAAGGGAATCAGGGTGTGAGGGCATCAAATGCCCAACACTACAGTAGAGCTTAGTTTAGACCAACAGAGCATCTCCTCAATCCTCCTCAGCCCTAAAGCAACAGTTTTCCACATCATCTAAATCACATCATATGAAGGCTGTTTCAGATTAAGCAGTTCATTCTTTTATTTTTTAAGTGATTTTCTGTTCAAAATATTATCAGGAATAGTTCTCTAAGTAGTAGACAAATGTGATATCATGAGCTTGCAGTAAAGAAAGTAAAGGCTAACAGCAACCACTAGTAGTCTAAGCTGATTTTAGCTATTTATAAGAACTCAAAGGGAAAATGTTCACACCCGTGGGATTAAGTGCTCTGTTTGTAAATATATATAAAAAAAAACTATACTTTAACAAGATACAGTTATTAGGTGTGTATTATTCTACCCTATTAGCAGATCGGGAGGGCACTGCAATAATAACATAACTACTAAGAAGACCACAAGAATGTACTATATTTGATACTGTTGCACAAATAAATTTTCAGGTTGAGGTCAGGTCCATTCCAGAAGCTGAATGGTACCCTGATTTATTTGTTTCAACACCAATTCGAAAGTCTGTTTTAGGTTAATGGAAATTAATGGTCCTGTTCCGACTCTTCTCGTTGTTTATTCACGGTTAATAAAAATAATTAGGAAAAAAGTCCTCCGTCTGTATTCCATTCACTTTGCAAAATGCACCAGTACCCGTTGTCAATGTGAGCAGCTAGGACTTTCAGCCATGTTTGAAGGTGCTTATTTTAGAGCAGTAGCTTGTTTCTTGGTTAACACCACTTCAGTTAATGTTGATGTGAAACTAGTAAAACCAGTAGTTAAACTTAAATATGTAAAACAGTATACCAGATCAGACCAGTACCTCTGGCCACAACTGATGGACGGCTTTCTGTGTACAGTGACATCTATATTACCTGATTCAACAAAAGTAGACCGATTGTTTTTTACCAATTTAATACCTGGATTTGGACTTGACTTTACCAGAGATCGTGTGATTCTTCGAACACAAAAGATTGAGCAAAGCAAAGGGGAGATATATAATACCACTAAATAAAATCTAAAACAGTCAAAGGAAAAATACACTCTCAGTCCTAGGTTTTTAACTACACCAGACAAAACAAAGGAATTACGTTCTTTACCCGGTTCTACAATGATTTACATCTAACCTCAAAAAATAAGGCAAAATGGAAAAACTGTGCAGAAAAACACATAAGAGTCAGGATTCAGTAAGTTGAATTAGAAATTTCCTGAATCACTCGTAATTTTCCACATATTTACTTTGCACTGCTTTCTTAGGTTGGTGCCACAGCATTTCAATAAGGTCTGGAACAAACAAATTATTTTTAGAGAGAACAAGCCTTCTCCTAGCACCCCTTTCATGCAAGACATACTTGTTCAGTCTCTGTATGTTTGTCCTGTCATGAACTTTAACATTTACCATGCTAACTAAGGCTTGGGCAGTCTAAGATGTAGTTCTTTGGCTTTTATTTCTCAGACCATCTTGTGTAAATTTGCCAAAACACCCACTCCTGGAAACATTGGCAGCTGTCTTATTGCTACTTTACTTCTTAAATCCCAATGGAATCAGCAAGGTTATTAGTTTTTTTATGCACAGCTTTACCATTTTAGCATCATCTTTGTATGATAGTAACAGTGTGGAGCATGGTGTGTGTTTTTTGTAAGCCTAAATTTAGATTTTAATCATTATAGAACTTGACAGAGGAAATCATTTTTTATGTTGATATGTTCAAGTTTAAAGTTAGACAGAGTGTACTTTGTACCATGACTGTAATTTGATCTGATTAGATGAAGTGGAAAAGTGCTTTTGGAGAGCGACTGCAGCAGCAGAACAGCGATCTGAGGCAAACCTACCACATATATCCAATATGATAAAAGACATTCATGTGTAGTTATAGTATACGTGCGCTAGACCTAGTTTCCTGAAAAATACTCTATCTGCACATACTTTTAGAATATACTTTGTCAGGACAGTAATATACGTTTGTTATAAACACTAAATCAAACTTTAATATTACTATTTTATCATTTCGAGCAATTCTGTTTCATTTGGCATTAACTCCTGATGGACCTCCTGCTGGAGAACTGTTGGCAGCACACTTTCAATGTTTGACTCAGTTACTAAGGGTAGGGTCTCAGTGAGAGATCAGTCTGTTTGACCTGTTAACGATGACATAAATACAAAAATAATAGCTGTCCCTGCTTTTACACCCCTGAGGGGTTTGATTTCAGCCTCCTAGAAGTTTGCTAGTATGCGCTGTACTGTGCACAAGAGCTGATCCTACTTAAATCAGGAATTTAGTGTTACAGCACATGCATCACTTTCTAACAGAAAACAAAAGCAAACCACATTGTCTCTATTTTCTACTTTCAGTTCAGACTTAATATATAGTGATAATAGGACCGTCACTGTGTCTGCCTGAAGCCTAACGTGGGATCATCTGTACAGCCAGGAAATGTGGTCTAAGAGATTTTTTGATACGACAGTGATACTACAGTCCCTGCATGCTTCCATCCTTTCTGGGCCACTGTTGCACTACGATGCCATCAATTTGCAAACACTGCCAGTTAATAATGGATGAGGCCTTCCCTTTGCTATGGCGTGATGAAAGTCTGTGGGGAGACCCAGAGACGAGTGCTCTTACAAGCAGCCGTCATTTCATTATTCATACAGGTATTTTAACCAAGATGAAGGCCTCACTCCGTTCACTCGCCAGCCCTCCTCACTGTAGTGTGTGTCAGTCTCTAATGGATCGTCATATGACCTGCCTCTGTGACTGTCCAGACCCAGCAGCTCAGCTGGCAGTACAGTACTGGTGTGTGACTTGGATTTTCTGGGCAGGACTATTCAAGGCGCTGAGGGAAAGGATGTTTTAGGATGATGGTTCGTACTGTCTGTTGCCATCTTTGCAGGTTCTGTTAAGAATGAAATCTCTGTAGACATCACAACTTTAGGAACAAAATGAATTTCCCATATTCAACCTGGCAGCAACACAGCTGTTTTCTGATAGGCCTGTGTGTGCATATGTTTTTTGTAAAAGTGTGTGTGTTTTAGGTCCTAGTCGCGGCTACAGTTGCGCTTCTTGAAGAAGAAGAAGGGCATCTTCTGAGGTGGTCCCAGCAATATGGGGACCTGGTTCTTGTGTGTGATCCTGACCTGTAAAAGGAAGGAAAGAAAGTGATGGAATCTGTTTGCAAAAACCCTGCTTGCTTTGCTTGACAAGCTTACTAGGCTGACAGTCATCACTTCCTGGCATTTTATAGCTAAGTAACTCACTGTGGCCTTGAAAATGACTGACAAGAGAGGCTTTGCCGCACTGTGACAATTAACTGACTCCCCCTGTGAGGTGTATAATATGCTGTGAGATTTGATGGAATGACATTGTTGGAGGTCGAGGCCGGGCATGTGCAGAGGTGGCTGAATGAAAGAGTTGGGAAATCAGCCAAGACAAAACCAAAGTAGAGCAACACGGAACTTGGTAGGGCACTCTGCCTTCTATATTAGCTTTGAAAGATAGGACAGGTTCAGGACCTCGCATAGGTATTTATACTCATTGAACACTTTTGGAATTTATCATATTAAAACCACTAATTGTTTTATTTGGAATTTTATGTGTCAGAACGACACAATGTAGTACATAACTGCAAAATTACATTTTCAGAATTTTCCAGAAAAAATTGAAAATAAAAAAATCTGAAAGAGAATGGTTGAAGCATCATGCTGTGGGGAATCTTTTGTTCAGTAGGGACATGAAAAATTGTCAGGGTTTATTGGAAGATAAATGGAGCTAAATACATGCAAAAGACTTGAGGCTCAGGTTGAGATTCACTCCATTGTCCTTCAAGCAGGACAATGACCCTAAACATAAAACCAGAGCTACAATAGAATGGTTAAATTTAAAGGAGAATCACATGAGAATGGCCCAGTTAAAGTCTCAACTTAATTCCCACTGAGAATCTGTGGAAAGTGACAGAGGTTGAGCTATTTTGCAAAGAAGAATTGGCAAAAATATACATACATCTCTAGATCTGCAAAGCTGGTAAAGACATACCCCCAAAGAAAAAACTAAAGGTTTTGGTGATGAAAAGGAGGCCTTACAACCTAAGATAATTTGACAACAATACCAGTGGAAATGTGCAAAAGGCTACTTGGCAGTTATCAGACAGATTTGATTGCTGCAATGTGAATACAGATTTCTCCACTTATTATTAAGAAGGGTATAATTAATTTTTGACATGCTGTTTTTTTATTAAAACCTAAATAAAACAGATTAAAAAAAAAACTAAATATCTTTTGAGAGATGCCGGTATGATTTCCAACCATCATAGTTACAGCAGAAGCTGTAACTATGACTGTTTGGATTGTGCACAATGTCAAACAGGTGAATTCATGTTGATTTGGACTAAAACTTGGAGTTTAAACGGTTCAGATGGAATCAGTATTGCAAAAATGTGGGATATTACTAAAAGTACATATTTATTTTCAGAAAACAACCTAAAAAAGTTTTTGTCATTCATACTTAATCATGAAAACAACTAAACCAACCACAACATTATAACCAACAGAATTGCAGTGTACTGAAGCGTTATCATAAAGGACTGCAGGGTTCTTCAAAGATCGTTCAGGACCTCAGGGAGAATTTTTAAAGTATTGTTTTTAAAAAGACCCATCACAAACAGCAGGAGGCAAAACAAGTGATTTGCTTTACGTGCCAATACATTTCTTATATGGATTGAAGTGTATCTGGCCAGAGTGAGTAAATGAGAACTAAATTAAATTACTGATTCTTACTAATGAAGAGTGAGGGTTGGCAACCCTGCCATATTACACGATCACCTGCAGAATAGACACTTTTGCATCTCAATATTTTTCGTGTGAAGTGCTGGTTTGATACAAAGATAAGCTCAATTTAACTCTGCGCATTATTGCAGAGTCACAAGTGTGTCCCTCTACTTGCCAGCGGTTGGGGGTACTGGCCCCAACAACTGATTTTTTGCTTCATGTGCAGCAAGCTATGCAAGCCAAGAACCTGAAATTGGCAGGATCTGCCATTTTTGGTTTTGTTTTTGTTTACTTTTTCTGTGGGTTTTTATTTTATTTTTCTTAACTATTTCTTCGTAGATCCTTGTGTTCACATGTTGCTCATATTCCCCAGCAGGTCAGTGCTACTTAGTTTTGTTAGTTAGTTCCTTTTCCCCAGGTCTTTTGTTCCCTTCTGTTTATTGTTACTTTAGATTTAGTTTTTTCCCCAGGGTTGTCATTTTAGTATAGTTCTCTTTTGTTTAGGCTCTTGTGTTTATTTCCTTTCTGTCAGGTCATTAGTTGCTGTGAGTCATTTAGTGTTTGTTTATTTACTTTTCCTGTTAGTGTTTTCCTTTATGTTCTCAGACTACTTTGCTAGTTCTTACTTTCCTGATTCCTAATCTTTTGTTGGTTATAGTTTCCCTAGATCTATTCCCTGAGTTTTGTTTCCCTGTTAATTAGTCTTGTCAGATTCATTTCCCCCTCAGTTCTCTGCAGCTTATACTCACATCTGTTCAGCATTCATCTAGTTACTTGCCTCCCTTTCTTATTGGTTCCACATTGCACTTCCCCTAGTTTAAAAGCTCACTGTTTCTCATTTTCATTTGCTGGTTCCTCCCGTAAACTACCCTGCTGTTTCTCTGTTGACTCTCTGCACTACCTTGTTGGGAACATGTGTAAGTTTTTGGAAAACGTTTTTCACTAAAAGAACAACGTTATCTATCATCATTCTGCTGCCCAGTGTCTATCTGCGTTTTGGTCCAAACCCACCACAACCACTGACAGAAATCTCCATGTATGATCAATCTTCATCAGCTAGCACAAAAATTACATATGTATTCTAATGTCTTTAAGTGTGATAACTAGCTGCATATCAAACTGGAACATTTTCTTTGACATTTCGTGCTGTAGTGGCTTCTTGAAACGCTTTTTTGAAGAATTAATTTTTCTCATGGAATATTTTGAGCATTATGATCTGTTATGAATTTCAGGCCCAAATGGACAGTTGAAACACAAAGGAAAGGGGTTGGTCCAAAGCCTCATCTGACCACTATGAACCTCTTTCAGTGCTCTGATCTAAAAAAAAAAATAATGGACTGTTTGTGAAGAAAAAAATAAAACAAAAAGAAGACAGGAAAATGGAAACTTGCCTGAGGATGCCAACAGAGGGCAGCATAATAGCTATCTGCTAAAAATGTAGAAATCGGGAGAACTACAGTAATGATATAGTAAAGATTTCTTTCTGAGACAGACCAGAGGAGATAAGAAGGATGTTAATGCTGTGCTCTGGACACATGAAGGGGTGTATGAGCAACAAAACAGGGATGGTTGAGCTGACTGAGCAGCCGACCTCCTGGTGACCCAGATGAGTATGTTATCATTTGAAGTCATTTTTTTTATGTGAGATGGCATGAGGGTTTATAGAAATTCATCTTCTGTGGCCTCTTTATATTTAGAGACTTCAGTGGTATGTTAATTGATTATTTTTTTTATTGTCGCTTACTAATGTAAAAAGAAAACAGCATGTTGTCAACAGCAATGGCATTTAAAGCATGTTCCTAAACCTTTTGACTATAAATCTAGCAGGAATAAGCTGATAACGATTGTTGTCCTTCTCTGATAATTATAATTAGACTCAATAAATTCAATGTTAATTAATTTATTGAATAACATAGCCGTTAGCCTGCCAGCTTAGAGCACAGGGTTGCTTTTCCTCCTGCTAATGTGGCACTGTGTCACTGGATCTGTTTCCTCTTCCTACCTATGGTTTATTTTGAGGGTAACATGACAGAGAGTTTACCTTTGCTATTGTGTCCCTAGCATGTTTGTCTGCTTAACATGGATTTGTAATACATCTCTGAGCTCTATTTGTCCCTGTTATGTGGTTAAATAAATGGCTGAGAACGCCTTTAATCCAGGACCTGACTATATAATAGTAAAATATGATATGGTGCTACACATGATGGCCAGTATGGTCTGGGAATTATGAATGAAAGGGTTTTTGTGGAAACAAATCACTGCACTCTCACCGTGCAGGGTGGCTGCATCCAGGGCTCACCATCGATCTGCATGGGGAGCCGCCGAGAGGTCCTGAAATGAAACAGCAGAAGTACGATAAGTGAGAAGTTAGTGTGGGGAGCATAGGTGCCAGAGATGGGCAAAGGTTGTGAAGGTCAGATATCACACATCTTCGAGGCAAAAGAGAAGCCCATTAACACTGTCCCAGGGCAGGGTCAGACACTGGTCTCTTTGTACCCATGAGAGCAGTTCCCAGACAGGCCCCCACTCTTTAAAAACCCCAAACCCACTGTCCACACACACAACCACACACACACACAGCCAATGTTGGTTTAAGACTTTAATGCATGTCTCTGTGACTGAAGAAACACTCTATAGGAGAATGTCTGAGATGAATACTCATTCAATTCTGGTTTAGAAAACTATTGGGGTGAATTTTAGAATAAGTAACGGGAGAAGTAAGACAGACCAATCTAAATATCCTCTCCTTGTTACAATAGCTGACACACAGTGGACACATACCTAAAATAAAATAAAGTGTTAGTATTCTGTCCTGCAGTCTGACTCCATCTCAAAGACTCTGAACTCCTTATCAGAAACATTGATTATGAATATTCTGAATCAATGAGAATTGTTTAGAGTCAACTTGTTAGTGTTCCTTAAAGTCAGTAGAACTTTTGTTTTGGGTTTGTTTGTAGTTCTATGAATTACTTTCCGTCCCCAATCTACTGTCTCTGGAAAAATCTCATTCTGTCTTTCTGAAGGATCTCTATCTTAAAGTAAACCTCTGTAAAACTTTTCTTGATCCAACCAACCAACCCACTGGTCAATAGGTTCCTGAACAATGGAGGATGCTCCCCCAACTGCTCCCCCAATTTTAAAACTGGGTGTGCAAACTTAGGTTTCTGCTCTCTAATGTTTTAACCCAAAGAAATCTGACCACTCTCTGCACTGTGAAAAATTTAAAAAGGTTTTAAAACTCATTTTATATATTTTTCAATTATCAAGCAAAAAACTAATTTCAAAATGTTGGTCCTACTTCTTCACTTCTGACTTTGTATGATCCAATTGGCTGCATAAATGCTGCTTCATCTTAATGCAATGTTTTCAGTCATACAGTTTACAGCAATTGAAAGTTGAAATGACCAGAATCTCAATCAACCTTTTATGTGTTATAACAGTGCTGCATATCAGACCCCATAAGTGCTGTGAATCAGACCTCTCAGCAATCTCTGAGCGACAGGCAAAGAGGGTTAGGGTGAGGGTTGCTCCCCACCTCTCGTAATAACAACACCCCAGAAACTTTGACCTAAATCTGTCTGTAAACTCTTAAAATGGATTTATTAATTAACATTTAACCAACTCAACAAAAATGAAAAAAAGGAATTTACTAAGGCTTATTCTCTGAATGTCTAGTTCAAAATTATGGTGTTTCCAACCACAACACCATCAATCCCAAGACACATACTGCTTGCCAGGGGTATCTTAATATTTTTGTAACCCCATTTCATGACCTGTTGATATTGTTGGTCTATGTTAGTTTTTCTGGGTGTCTTGGGGCTAACAGTGTGGTGGCCAGCCACAGTGTTAGGATTGGTTTTAGGGGGTGTGGGGTGAAATTAAGTGCTTTTCCAAATTTTCTTACCCATTTTGGAACATAATCAGATGGCCATGAACTGGTCTATACCAGTATCAACAAGCAGTTACATTTCCCATCTCCCTACAAAAACACCCCAAGGTTCATGAATGGTAACCAGTTCTTCTCCACTGGACATGTTCCCTCTGTCTCATTGATGTTTCTGTGCACTTAATGTACCAGATATTTAATCATTTTTCACTCTGTGTTCACCAGAACTCTTGCAATGACTATCTCAATAACAATAATTCTTTTCAAGCACGACTCTCCGCATGCACATTATAACCTCTACCAATGGATAGATACTAAAAGACACAGGTCCCTCAATGATTACCCATGACTACTCCAATCCTAATCATTGAAGACCAGAGGTTACCATGTACTCCATTGGTTACCATTGGTACTATAGCTAACACCATGGGAAACCAGTGGTTTACCATTATATTTGTAGAACCTGACACTAAACATCAGAACTCAAAGCTGAAGACAGATTCTTTCTCAGCATGTGAGTCAGCCCAAAGTCCCCACAGCTCACATTCTAAAGCACACAACCAAGATATATAATTTATTACCTACAGAGATGTTATTGTTTGGACAAGAAAGCCCCAAAAATCTCAAAAGTATTACATTTTTTATTCTGCATGTAGAGGAGATGAATGCATTTTTTGTTCTGCATGGTTAAACTGGAACATGAAAACGGGGTAGTGACAAAGGAAGACAGAAAAGAAGAGCAGAAGTAGAGAGGTGCGAGGAACAGAGCTTCAGTATGGGGAAGTGATGGCAGAAGCAGCTGACCTGATAGTGACGTTGGCACACTGAGCCAGTCTGCGTCCTGCGCTCTTCAGCCCAGTGTAGATCTGCCCCATTTCTATCGCCCCCTCCAGGCCAACCACCTCCAAGAGCTGATCACTGAAGTCTGGAAGGTAACAAAGAAACACAAAGACAAAAAAAAATTACAGGTGTTTACCAAAGAAGTGAGATATAGGAATAGGATCCAGGAAAATACATACGTTAAACACTGAAAATAAGATCCCCGGGCATCATCATGAGACCTTGTTATGATTTTGAAACTGTATGATATTTCTTGTAAAAGTGAAGTTTGTCTCGCAGAGCCCTATCCAGTTCCTGTCAGAAGCAGTCAACCTCAGATAAAGAGGGAAGTGCTCTTGAGTTGCTCTGTTGTTTTGATGTAGTTTACTGACCTGCTGGGGAATATGAGGTGCATCTATTTATTTGAAATTTGCTAAACTATAAGGGCTAAACTAAAAAGTGCATTTACAATTTTTAATAAGTATGGCTGGGATGTGATCACCTCTAAAATCTGAAATGCTTAGACTCAGATGTGGACAGGATAATTCTACACTAAATGGACATTCTAGCACCGTTTCAAGAAATTTATTTAATTCTGTTTAATACATCTTTTCGCAAAACCGGAAAATAGTAGTTAAATCTTAAACTATAGGTTTCTTAAATAGTTGAAGTGCCATTGTACATGTGGGCAGGATGAATCTCCTGTAGTGGTCTGTATTACAGTGAATCCAAGAAAGTCTCTGACTGAAGAAACTAGTTGTATTACAGTCTCATGAAGTGGATGCTCAGGGTGGGTCAGCATGCTTTTCATTTTATAAAGTATCCTTCTTTGTTATCCAGGTGATTTATTCCTTTGGAAATGCAATAGAAAACTCATTTTCTACAATGACAATTGTTACACAAAATAAATAATAATTTAAGATATGAGGAACTCAGAGAACCTTGAAAGATAAAATCAGGCTGCATTAAAGGCTTCTGTCAGATACAATAAACAACTCCGAGGTCAGGTTGAGCTTGCGTTCATGGTGGCTAGCCTGGGTGATAACTAAAACACCTGCATGACACTGAAAAGCTAATCTTTAAATTACTTTCTGGGCCCATAATCCTGTTTTGAAGTACAGGGTTTCATGTGTTCTGATGACACGGTAAACAGCAAATTCTGTTGTGTGCACCATACCCTCAGAATAGTCTAAGCCTTTAGGCATAGGAGAATAATGCTGCTTCAACCTGAACTTCCTTCCCTTTCTCTGTGTGTCTGCAGCATGACATGCCTGACATGCCAAGACAGGCTGAATCAGGCTTTCTTCTGGTGAAAGGAGGCCACAATAGGATAGATGCGCTCACAAGCCTTACATTAAAACCTTAGTGTGTCCGAAAGCCCCCTTTGTGTTTTTGTTTTGTGTAACACCCAGCATTTACAGACATTTATAAAAAAAAGTTCAAGGATAATTCTCATAAATGACCTGACAGCAATGACAAAAACTCCATTTTGAGTGGCCCCAGGCACTCCTTCAGATTCGTTGTGAAGTGAATGTCAAGCAGAAAATCAGAGAAATGTTTTGTACTCTCGGCCAGCGTGATAATTTCTGAGGTGTGACAGCAGAAAGTGTTGGCAGCAACTCGTCCACACTAATTTAGTGTTTTGGCAAACACATCACATGGCAACAAGAACCGGGCTGGCTTTTATTTCGCTGATTTGGTTTCATCCACTTCTCCTTCTTGTGATTACCCCCATCACTTAGTTTATTCTGATTAAGGAATGATGTGGTTTGGCACCTAGGTGTAAAGCCAGACTCTGAACCCTAATGTATTTTACAAACAGAATAAGCTGACTGCTTCTAGTAATATAAGGCAGCAAAAAGACCTAAGGCGTTAAAGTAAAAGGAACACTATAGAAGATAATGTTTTACAAAGTAAAAGGAACACTACATAAAAGTCAAAGTAAATATATGGATATTTACTCTGACTTTTAGTCCATCAAAGATAATTGATTCGTCACATTACAGTCACAGATTCCAATGAATTTTATTAGAATGTTATGTGATAGGGCCTAATAATGGAGTGGAAAGAAAATGATAAATTGATTAATACTTAAATATCAGAAAAATGTTTTCTGTATTTGTATTGAACCACCTTTACCCTCATACCCTTTAATAAAATCTAGTAGAAACTAATTACCTTCAGAAGTCAACTATTAGTAAGCAGACAGGCTGATAAATAGAGAATTAATCAGAAAAGCAGCCAGGAGACCTCTTGAGGAGCTGCAGAGATCCCCAGCTCATGTGTGACAATCTGTCGAAATGACAACTTTTAGGATTGGAGGGCTTCTTAAAGATGAACCAACAGATCTGTTTGAGCCAGAATTCTTGCTGGTTGGTAGGTGATCAATTACTTGCATCCAATAAAATGATAATTAATTATTTAAATATCATACAATGTGATTTTCTGGATTATTTTTAGATTCAGTCTCTCACAGTTGAGGTTTACCTACAATGAAAATTACAGTCCTTTTGTGTAAGTGGGAAAGTGTAAGTGGGAAAAGTGGGAAAACTTGGCAGTGTATCAAATACTTTTTTCCCCTCACTGTATACCATGTGACAGACTTTTGTACCTATTCACATTAGCATATTCTCTTAAATTAATTAAATGAATTACTAAATATCTCCCACCCCATTGTTAGAATGAGCTGCAAGTAGCGATGAATGGTTTTACCAAATGAAAGACTTATCCTGTGTTTTTTCTTCTAAAAGTATAGCTTAAAGCTAAGAGAAGAATCATTGATTTATTTTCAGATCTGGGGATGTTCTTGGTATAAAGCCTCTTTTTTTCAAGGCAGAACTGGGATCAGGAATTTGGAATCATCATCCAGGAGTCTCTTAGCCCCCTGAGGGTCTCAACACTGCATGCGACCCTGACAAGCTGCTACTTGCCGTGCTGCCTGTTATGACTGGAACCACTGGCTCTGTGGGCCTCTGTTACAGTGTAAACAAAGTAAATAATTTTCCAACCTTGTCAAAGCTTGCTTGGCCTACTGGCATTGTTTCAACTCACAAACAGGAAACAGTTGTGCTGTGCTCTGGAAAGGAAATTGCTTCTGAAAAAGACTCACGCCCCACCAGACTCAGGACCAGTCTGAGTCATGCTATGACAGAATTTGACTGAGACGGGAATGTACTCAAGAACAAACATGTAAAGACATCTTCCAGACACACCACATGTTTTTTGCTAAGATAACTGCTGTAAATTAGTAATATATTGATTTAATGTTAAATGGTAATTGGACATGAAAGCAATACATAATATACAGGGGTTGGACAACGAAACTGAAACACCTGGTTTTAGACCACAATAATGTATTAGTATGATGTAAGGCCTCCTTTTGCGGCCAATACAGCGTCAATTCGTCTTGGGAATGACATATACAAGTCCTGCACAGTGGTCAGAGGGATTTTAAGCCATTCTTCTTGCAGGATAGTGGCCAGGTCACTACGTGATACTGGTGGAGGAAAACATTTCCTGACTCGCTCCTCCAAAACACCCCAAAGTGGCTCAATAATATTTAGATCTGGTGACTGTGCAGGCCATGAGAGATGTTCAACTTCACTTTCATGTTCATCAAACTAATCTTTTACCAGTCTTGCTGTGTGTATTGGTGCATTGTCATCCTGATACACGGCACCGCCTTCAGGATACAATGTTTGAACCATTGGATGCACATGGTCCTCAAGAATGGTTCGGTAGTCCTTGGCAGTGACGCGCCCATCTAGCACAAGTATTGGGCCAAGGGAATGCCATGATATGGCAGCCCAAACCATCACTGATCCACCCCCATGCTTCACTCTGGGCATGCAACAGTCTGGGTGGTACGCTTCTTTGGGACTCATCAGAGAACAATACATGTTTCACATTGTCCACAGCCCAAGATTTGCGCTCCTTGCACCATTGAAACCGACGTTTGGCATTGGCATGAGTGACCAAAGGTTTGGCTATAGCAGCCCGGCCGTGTACATTGACCCTGTGGAGCTCCCGACGGACAGTTCTGGTGGAAACAGGAGCGTTGAAGTGCACATTTAATTCTGCCGTGACTTGGGCAGCCGTGGTTTTATGTTTTTTGGATACAATCCGGGTTAGCACCCGAACATCCCTTTTAGACAGCTTCCTCTTGCTTCCACAGTTAATCCTGTTGGATGTGGTTCGTCCTTCTTGGTGGCATGCTGACATTACCCTGGATACCGTGGCTCTTGATACATCACAAAGACTTGCTGTCTTGGTCACAGATGCGCCAGCAAGACGTGCACCAACAATTTGTCCTCTTTTGAACTCTGGTATGTCACCCATAATGTTGTGTGCATTTCAATATTTTGAGCAAAACTGTGCTCTTACCCTGCTAATTGAACCTTCACACTCTGCTCTTACTGGTGCAATGTGCAATTAATGAAGACTGGCTACCAGGCTGGTCCAATTTAGCCATGAAACCTCCCACACTAAAATGACAGGTGTTTCAATTTCATTGTCCAACCCCTGTATATTTTAAAACACTTCATTTTCCATATGAATTTAGTTGGATATAGCTGAGTGACTTCAGTGTGGCATGTATTGTCTCAGAATAACCATGTTATGCTCTATTTCAGATAAGTTTTATTCCTTGTCTGTGAGATCATGCATAAAAACTGAAATGCAGCTCCATATGTGGGTAATTTTTTTCAAAGGCTGTATTAAATTTTCAAAACTTTTATTTCAATTTATTTATTTAAGAAATGACAGCATACACTAATAAACAGGTAAACACATTCACTGTTAATGTACCTGATTTAGCCAGCAGATTTAAATTTCAGAATTGTATTCTTTTCATTCTTTTCATTTTCATTTCGCTCCTCTGTTCTTTTCTCCTTTTCTCTCTTCTATACTGTATATATATATCTATATATCGATATATATATCTATATATCGATATATATATCGATATATCGATATATATATCTATATATTGATATATATATAGATATATATATCAAGCGGAGCATTATAGCGTTAGCTGTAATGCTCCGCTTGGGAAAGTAAATCTGTTGGGCTTCTTCTTGGCCCTCAGACAACAATTCTGAGTGCTATTCATAGAAAGGACACCTTTATGCCAGGATCTAAATGTGGTCTAAGGGGCCCAAAGTGTGCCAAGAAAATATCCACCACAACATTACACCACCACCAGCAGCCTGAACCATTGATACAAGGAAGGATGGGTCCATGCTTTCATGTTGTTGATGCCAAATTCTGACCAGGCAACTATTTTCCAATCTTCTATTGTCCAATTTTGGTGAGCCTGTGCGAATTGTAGTCTCATTTTCCTGTTCTTAGCTGACAGGAGTGGCACCCGGTGTGGTCTTCTGCTGCTGTAGCCCATCCGCCTCAAGGTTCGACGTGTTGTGCGTTCAGAGATGCTCTTCTGCATGCCTTGGTTGTAACGAGTGGTTATTTGAGTAAGTGTTGCCTTTCTATCAGCTCGAACCAGTCTGGCCATTCTCCTCTGACCTCTGGCATCAACAAGGCATTTGCGCCCACAGAACTGCCACTCACTGAACATTTTCTCTTTTTCGGACCACTCTCTGTAAACCCTAGAGATGGTAGTGCGTGAAAATCTCAGTAGATCAGCAGTTTCAGACCAGCCCGTCTAGCACCAACAAGCATGCCACCTTCAAAGTCACTTAAATCACCTTTTTTCCCCATTCTGATGCTCGGTTTGAACTCCAGCAGATCATCTTGACCATGTCTACATGTCTAAATGCATTGAGTTGCTGCCATGTAATTGACTGATTGGACATTTGCCTTAACGAGCAGTTGGACAGGTGTACCTAATAAAGCGGCCAGTGAGTGTAGCTTCTTAGCTAATTTCAATCTGCAGTCACTGGATAAAAACCTTTAAGCAAGTATAAAACATACATTTCATTAAGCCCACATTTCTGTATTAAAAGTGTTTTTTATAGGTCTGATTCAACATTTATATTTTAAATGTCATGTTTATCATGTCAACAGAGTGTCTTCAGTCAGAGGCTTCTTCAGATGTGCTGTAAGACAGACCACTAAAGGAGATAATTCCTGCCTACAGCCATCAGCATCTACAACAGCTCTTCGAAGAAACCTGCAGAACATGAGCTACAACATTTAATTTCCCTTTGGGATAAATAAAGTATATATGAATTGAATTGAATTTTTATTAGCAATAAGTGGACAACCCTCATAATTTACAGAAACACTGTAAAGGCTCGAAAACATCAGTATGTGTGTAATTAATTTATATAATGTGTTTCACTTAGTGAATTTGGTTCCTAAAATAAATGAACTTTTGAGTAATATTCTCATTTATTGAATATATCTGTAATACACTAGGAAGTAAACAAAAAAACAGAGACTAATGTTTAAGTACGGCAGAGGTACCCACACAAGTTTTTTTCCAATGTGTAAGGTACCATTCCTCTACAGAATCAGTATGTTTTCTTAAAAAATATATTTTTAACTGCAGTATGGCTGATGTACAGTATTTGTTGATGTGAAGTCATGTTTAAAAAATTGATTTTTTACAAATCTATGTGTCAAAAATGTCATTATGTAGTGTTGTTCTAAGATAGATTCATTGTATTTTAAGGTAGTTTCCAAGTAAAAAAGCAACTGGATAAGCACAGTCAGCAGAGCAGCACAAACGACTGAAGCAAAGTGGAAACAGGACATTAAATTGAATTTGCTGTGCAGTAACTCACCAGGAACAGGAATGAAAGATTCTGTCTGCAGCAACTAAAACTCTTACATACCATGTCAACAAAGCCAGCGTTTCAAAACACAAAGTGGTGACATTAAGGATATATAATTGGGACAAACAGGAAATATTGATCTGTGGAGATGGCAAACATTTTTTCCTGCACTATGGTCATTTGTAGGACAATTGAGTATTGAGTATTGAGCATTTAGACAACTTAAAGACACAGTTTAAACAGACAAATGGCATCGCTGAGAATTACACCCACACAAAAAACAAAAACAAAAAAAAATAAACAGATAACAAATGTATGCCCACATACTTCAGGAACCAAAAGGTACATGAGAGAACCCACAGGTATTTTCATCTTGCACTGTGTTGTCAGGAATATACCAAACATCTGCATATAGAGAATGTATCCCCTGTCATATACTGGTAATGTAAATAAAGTTTACACGGGATCGTCTGTGTCTGGTGAACTTCACTCAATGTCAACGCCAATTGCTTTGGTAACTGCCTGTAATACTATCACATGTGTGATGACACCAAAAATGACCCTAAGATGCCCCTATCGCACATCCTGTCATCCAATCTCTCTATAATAATAAAACACAGATTTTGTAAAGCTCTGACCAGCCCTTTCTAATTTGACACTGTTGCAGTAATCAGTTGAACTAAAAATAAACGTTTTTCAAGATCCTGCTTGAACGTTCGTCGTTTAATCCTGGAAATGTTCTTCAGGTGATAGAAGGCTGACTAAGGGACTGGCTTTATGAGCCTCTGGAGGTTCAGGTCTGAATCCATCACTACACCCAGATTTCGGGCCTGATCTGTAGTTTCTAGTTTTAGTAACTGAAGCTGTGTGCTGACTCTTGATCGCTCCTCCTTTGGTCCAAAAATTATTACGTCAGTTTTGTTTTTGTTCAACTGAAGAACGTTATGACATATCCACTCATTAATTTGTTCTATGCATCTAGACAACGCTTGAATAGGTTCATAGTCTACTCGTGACATTGTAATAAAGAGCTGTGTGTCATCTGCGTAGTTTTGGTAACTTCTTTTGTTGTTTATTTTAATCTGAGCACAGCATTACAACAAATCTCTTTTCGTGCTTTTTAAAACCAATTACACCTCACTTTTTGCACACCTAAAAATGACTACAGGGTCGAACTTTGAAAGAAAAAAGCCTATGATTACCCATCTGTGTCAGATTGTTAATCATCTATTCTTTTATTGAGACAATACAAGTGCCCTAAGTTTTTTTTTGACAAGGTCGATCATTTAGTGTTTATATTAGGAACAGAGGCGACTTTACACCGTGTGTGAGAGAGCAGTCAATGCTACACGTCTCTGCACTCAAACAGCATTTCACTATTATTTAAAAACAAAAAGAAATTAATGATAGAGTTTAAGTTTTTGTCATTAGTGTTTCATATTAGCAATTAGAGCAATTAGAACGGTCGGAATTACTAAGAGTAATCATTAGTCTCTATGTGTATTCCCGTACAGTTAATAGACCCTTGCCTTAACTGTGAGGATCGAATAGGCTGCCAAGATTTTTTGCATGTTATGTGAGTCTTCTTCCCACAGTAAAAATGTCCATACTGAAGAGTGTTGTTCTTAGTGCTTAGTGAGGTGCATTTACTGAACAGAAAAAAGAACAGACTTAGTTTCTGACTGGCGTATCACAGATCAGGAATGTTCAAGCGTAAAATCCATCGCATTCTTTGCCTCCATACATTTATAAGCCTGACAAACACATATTTTTGAGACGTTCCATTGAGACGTCCCGTTGAGTTTTTTTTGTTGTTGAGTCAACACTAAGTTGACAAAAACTTTAATTTGATTTCCAAAGCATATTATCCTTCTCCATCACCTCATCCTTTACACCAAAGTGATATCTTATGATTTTTTTTATTTGATTTTTTATTCATTTCCATTTTGGGCAGTACATCATCTTAAAATTTTAAAAAGATGTGTGATTTAAATGCTCTTCATGTGTAAGTTTTACATTTTACAATTAATACGTTCTCCCTTTTCAACTATAATCTCAATGTCTTACATGGCAGCAACAGAAGTGACTGCATGCTCATTATCCCACGTCATGCTATGGCTTCATGCTGCTGCAACAATGTCTCTGCAGAGCTTTCTGGAAGCTAATTCTAATAGGATTGGACATCCATTTAAAAAAAAACTGGACAGTTGAAGACTAAAGGATAAGGAGGGGCGGTGTGGGGGTAGAGATAGAGGGACACACAAACCCACAGCAGCTGGGATGAGACAATTGTGGAGGTCTGTCCTGTTTTCTGTGCCAGCCTGAGAAAGTTTACAGGTCAGAAGACAGATGAGGCAAAAATTGTGTGTGACATGAACTATTTTAGGACTGTAAATCATAGCTATTTATATTTTCTGTTCCTGTTCTATAATGAAACATAAACCCCCCTCCCTCACACACCCACATATACACCTCTACTTCCTCCAAACACCATAAATGGGCATGCCGTCTTGCCTATGTCCCTGCGTGCACACCGATGGCAGCGCTGTGCTGGTTCCCACCTCATCAGATCTCTGTGCTTTGGACTCTCAGGCAGCCAGCACTGTTACTTTCTCACTGAGGTGGAGCTAAGAATAGTACAGAACAGCCTCTTACATAAAGCAGCCATGGTGCATTCTGGGATGGGATGGCACTTTTTTTGCCAAGCAGCGGGCAGCAAGAATCATTACTGCTGTGTTGGTTTATTTTCTCTGTTGTGTAGGAAGCTGAAATCAAACAGAATCCAATGAAAAGCCAAACAGTTTATATTTTCAATTGTTAAAAATGTTACCCTTCTTCAAAAATAAGCCAAACCTATAAAACCAAATGTCACATACATAATGCACTGATCAGAAATAAATGTAGCTTTTCATTGTGGGCTAGTAATGTAAAACTCCACAGAGGTGAAGGGAGTAACTTGGATCATCTCTTTACAGAGTTCTGCTAGGCTGGACCACCCGTATTCCTCAAAAGCAACATCCTTCCCTGGAAAACAAACTTTACAGAATAACCACCATAGAAACTAAATGCGGAGCCCATGATACATGATGAAGCTGTGTGGAATATTGTACACCAAACCTCCAGTGGAACTAATGTGCAGGTAAGTACCAAGGATCGAAAAATTAGGCAATGAAGATCATTTTGTGGAACATCAGTTCCTATAACATCTTTCAGGTATGCATGGCTCTGTTGAAGTAGCCCTGTTTTGTAAACAGCATGTCCATTAAGCTGAAGGATGTAAAATTCAGTGGCCAGGACAGGATTATGTTACCATGTTATATTATTTCTTATTAGGAATCAACTGTCCATCTGACCAAAGTGTCCCTACATAATCAAATAATTATCTGAATTACAATCTGATTAACAGATTGAAAAAGTGAACAGTATGGACTGGTTTGTGCTAATCTATTTCCGATCTTGATTGACAAACCCGGACTACTTTGCATTATTTGGTAATTATACTGTAAATCAGAAGAAATTAGGGGTCAGAAATTAGAACTCAACTAAACTCCAGGGTGCTAAAGACCCCAAATCAAGTAAAAAAACTGGATGTCATCATAGACTCAGACCCGAATTTAACCAAGAAATAAGGTCTATCAATAAATCAGCTTTCTACTTCCTTAAATCTTTGCCAGAATAAAGAGTTTCTTACCAGAATGGGACATAGAAAAACATGACGAATGCTTCTATTTTCAGTAGGATGGATTATTGTAATGCTATGTCTTTGTAAACAAACAATCTGTCTGATTGCTTTGGCCTAGATACATTTCAGGTATGAACTGTGTAGACCCCTCAGCTGCCTTGTTTGTATTGTCCCCTTATCACGTGTTTTTCTTTCCTGTAAAACACTTTGAACGGCCCTGTATATGAATGGTGCTGAACAAGTAAACTCGCCTTGCTTTAATCAGAAAGAAGGTCAGACTGACACCAGTTGAAGATGATTCACTATGCTGTTAATGGGTCATTGCTGTGACATTAGAGTAGAAGTTAATAGCAGTGGAATTAATAGGCAGTGTATGTGGAGTCGCTGAGTTGGAAAAAAATTGCTGCAGAATTTGTCTACCTGTCCAAAACATCTGTAGCAGCCAGGCTTGGCTTATTGCATTGGTAGGAGGGTGATAAGGGAGCTTTATTTAGCGAAAGCAAAGTATCTTCCTATGCTGCTAAAATTAAAGGTAAAAACACAATGGTATGATGAGGTATTACGATTTCACATTCTTACACAGCCTTTAAGAATATGAAAAAGTGTGGAATTTTCTTTAATGTTTTGGATGAGTGTAGAAAAAGGAAAGTAGAACAAAAAAAAAGATTTGTGTTTTCAGACTGTTTTATCTATATATTTTATAAGATAAAAATCTGGGTTTCTCTTAATATTGATTACATGTAAAAAAAAATGTGGAAAGTGCGATATGGAGTCAGTGTTTACTAAGCACCAACTCTTTTAGTGTTATGGCCATAGCTGGGGCACTAGAACTGAAAATCTAAGTTATGAAGTGGAAATCCCAGTCAGACCACAGCTTGATGTTTTAACCAGTCTTAGACCAAATTAAACGATAACTCCCAAACAAAATCTCTAAAGGTCTTAAACACACATCTTTGCAAGTAATCCAGAACCTTAAGAGAGGATAAGAGTACAATGAAAAAAATATTATTCTATGGGAATATCCTAAAGATCTTTGTTGTGTTTTCGCCAAACTCAATTGGTTTGACAACTGTCAATGAAAAATCACAGTTTCAGTTTAGACACTATGGATCAGTCATTCATCAGGAGGCTTTATAGGTTAATTGCCACAGTGTTCTAATTCTTCTTCTTAAGAGTGTAGCCACTTTGGGTACTGTCTTATAATATACTTCACATTAGAGTTGTTGCGAAACCTTTTGCCTAGCCTTGGATAGAGGAAATATATATATACAGTTATTCATAGCTCTTGTCTAAATAACAAGTGGTACAGAAAACAACTGAAAGCTCACTTCATTGCAATCTTCAAACGTCCATCCATCCATTTTCCGTACCCGCTTAATTCTGTTTTTAGGGCTGCAAGGACTGCAGGGTCTGCTTTTCTAAAAAGCTGAAAAGCTGGATATTTTTTGGGGGTTTGTCAACTGGATGCTCAGTTGTGTTGACCCAGTCTGTAAGCACAATTCAGGTCAATTCAATGTGTTTATGAAGGGTCAATTCACCATAGACATTATTCCAATGCCAAATTTTTATCAGTGTTTGTCCTTCATTTTCACAGGACTAGATACAAAGAACTAAATGATCAAACATGCATCATTATGTGTTGGATTTACATAGACTTCACTTAGAATTCCCAGAATCTAAAGAAATCACAGCCAACAACCCGACACCATCCAAGATGGTTTCGTTTGGTAAAAATTAGGAAGCCAATGGATCTGATGAAAAGCTTTTGACAGTGCCTCCCAATGCCTGCTGCAGAGAATGCTGTGGGAATGTGGGTGGATTACAGACTATTCAGCCCTTGTAAGTGAGTTTTCTTCATAGGGTGGTCAGGCTCTACCTGGAGGGGAGCTCCAAGAAGAGCTTTTGTTACAGCTGAGCAGGTTTGTGTATCAGCTATATAAATAAACTTGACTTAACTTGATCAGTATGTCTCCTGGATGACTCCCTTGGATGGATGGAATGGTTTGTAAACAGATATAATGAGCTTTTTTGCCTTGGAATTTTTTTCTTAAAGTAAGCATTTACATTACATTACATTCTCTCGCTTTATAATATTTTTACTTGTTCAGCACCAGAGATTGAAATGTGGGGACAGGGTCTTTATCAGAAACTCTCTCAAAGTTCTCTCCCAGAAGGTTCTCCCAATAACAAATTTTTCAGCTTGATGCTTAAATGGGATTGACATGTATTTTACTATCAAAAAGGACTTTTCCTGAATTTAAAACATTACAGAGAATCCTTACCATAGAAGACAAGACTGAAACTGATCAAAACCCAGTGTTGTATGTCATTTTTAATCACAGAGGATATACAGAAATATAAAATATAGAAAACGTAAAAACTCATCCTTTCAGTTTTCAATGGAGTGATGAGCTATTATAAACAAGGCTTGTAATTAGAAACTGAAAGCTGAGTCAAGTTCAGAGTAGCTGATTCTTTCATTGTGTCTCAGCTTGAGGTGTTGAGCTATAATTATAAGCAGATATATTTGTGTATCCTTCCTCCACCCACACACCCTCCTCCTCCTGCCTGTTATTGTCTCAGGGTGGTCCGAGTCCCAGCAGATGGTCAGAGAGAACTACAGTTCACCTTGCCAGCCCCGACAGAGGGAAAGGTACAGGGGAGAGCACTTGGCTACTTGACAAAGAACACAATGTTACCATGATCCAGGACTTAAATACACCAAATGCATAACTCGCTACTGTGATTTAGCCATACTGTGAAATTTCTCTGCCACATTTTGGTTACCGAATTCTTTCACATTCGGGAAAGAGGGACAGTAAAATTAAAGAAGCTTTCAGAAAAGCTCTAAGTGAATAGAAATGATCAGTTGCATTTAGAAGATGTCACATAATAACGCTGAGTGAATGCTTTACTGTTCCACCATCCATCCAGCAACTCCACATATAACTATGCCAAGTCACACACACTGGTGGGGGCGGATCAAAGTAATTATAATCTGCTGTTTCTGTTGAGCGAGAAGAAAACAATACGCCGCTTCTGGATGGAACCAGACTAAAATAGCCTCCCTTATTGTGTATCTGAGTGTGAATGCTGTGAGGGAGAGTGGGCAGGGTTTAGTGGAACTGGAAAGCCAAGAAAGGAGGAGCAAGAGAAGGCAAGGTGAAGGTGGGGAAGACAAACATAGCGTTAGAAAGACAGGGAGAGAAAACAATGAGTCATAAAGAGAAGACAGAACGTACCAGAGACAGCATGTTTCACCCACAGCAGCAGCACCAAAGTAGTAAGAACTGGAACCCAGAATTCTGAAAGCACTGAACTGATTACTCATGACAGGATAAATTCAGTCAAGGTGCTTTCCAACAAGCGGTTGTATGCAGCTAACACACGTTCTGAGACGTCTTTAACTTTGTTTTCTCATAAGAAGACTGGATCATTAGACAATTCTTCACAGCTTCACAGCTTTAAACAATTCATCTCTTCTTTTCCAGTTTTATGGACTGAACAGGTCACAAAGTAGGTCAATTGGGTCAATATCTATTTAACCCCCTGTGGGCTATTGCCACAAATTCGCCTCAAACTGCTTTCAGTTTTAGTGCAGCATATGTATCCCACAAATACCAGTCGATGCCTATTCAGCATTTACTACATTTCATATTGAAAGCACTGAAGACTAGCAGTCAGAATTCCACATATTTTTACATAAATTATATATATTGTTAGCACTATAATCAGAACTCTCCCCATCTATGCATTTGTTTTCTCAGGGTACTCCTTTCTTCCGACAGTCCATCAATATGCATGTCAGGTCAACTGGTCTATCTCTAAGTTGCTCTTAGGTGGGAGTGTTTGTATGTTAGTGCATGGTTGTTTGTCCTGTGTCTTTATGTTGCTCTGTTATGAACTGTCAATCTGTCCAGGCAGTAGCTCCATCACTTGTCTGAGCCAAAAAAAAATTGTGGATCTGTCTGCAATTTTCTGGGCAACAAAAATGGGGAAACAAAAATGGGGCAAAAACTTTCACAAAAATGGTAACGAAAAATGTTAAATTTGCCAGAAAAATATGTAATTTCAGTCCTGGTCAACAAATAACTAGAATAATGTCATAAAAAACTTTGAACTGATCCGAATCTTTCACCAAACTTTTTTCTAGTAATTACTTCATGGATAAAACGAGTTACCTGCTTATATTAAATTTGAAAATGAGTCTGTCAAACGACATGATGAAAAGCAATGGAACAAGTGGTAATTTCTGCCATTCTTCCCAAGCACTGGACATTCCTTCAAGTTGAAAAGAAGAGGGACTTTAAATCTGACATCAGACACAGTAACTATTACATTTCCTATTGATTAGATTTGTACTATTTGGTTCACGACAATCCAGTAAACAAGACAAACATGGCTTGTTTGAGGTTTCTAAATCACCCTAGAACTCGTTTCTTCTAAAAAGAACACAGTGGCACAGCTTATGTCTGCAAAGCTGCATCTAAATATCCAAAAGACTTCTGCAACAATGTTCTCGGGTCAAAGAGGTGCTATTTTGGACATATTTAACAGCAGGATCTTTGGCAAAAGCCAAAAAAAACAACAATAAAGCTTAGAATGCCATCAGGACGATTATCATTAAAGCGGTGCTTTATTCTATGCTACCTGTTCACTTATAAGTCCTGTGTAGTTACATATGTGGAAGAATACACTTCCAGTGTGACTTGTTCTATTGTTTTTTGTTTACTTTTTTGTAGTGACACCTCCTTGATGTTACAGTGACAATAGTGCTTTTAAACACAGCAACATAGCTATGTCACCTCTTGCTTGCATCATGACCTACAGTATGTATGAGTATGTTTTGGCAATAATAATAATCATAATAATAATAAAATGTGTGGAGTCAGTGTTAACACTTGTAAACTTGATGTGGCCTCATGTATTGTATTTATATGCAACTCTTTCAGTTTCATCTGCAGCAGGAAGGTTTGGAATTTCTAATCCTTGAGAACAAAGGGTATAAACACGGGAGGGAACTAATGCTGATAATAAAAACTGAGGAAGAAAGTGAAGACACATTTTGCCTCAGACACATCAATTTGAAGGCTCACTTTTTTAATTGAATGATTTACATCAGTTCAAACCATGAAAGGAAAGAAAACAATTATTGTTCAAACGGTTTTGATGTTTCCTCTTTGACTTTGTATGAGTGTCTGCTCCTGTTGCCTATAGGTGGTGACGACAATACAAAAGTGTGTTGTGATAAATTTTCTTGTCCACAGAGGTACATCACCAGTTTACTTTGAACGGATTATAAGGAAAGTTTATACCGATTCAATATCATCAGTAGAAGGATGAACAGAAACAAAGTGATTGAACAAACAGCTGGTAAGCACCTTAATTCCTAAACACATTCTGACTTATTTCTCATTATAGAGATTTAAACAGGCATTTGTTTGCGCTGGACAGTGTGAGCTGACACAAATACCACATTAAGATATGTAACACACATGTAGCACTCTTGGGGGGCCTTTCACATGAATAAAGACCCGGCTAAGCTCTCGGAATATGGCTTGATTGCAACAAATTTTGGAAAACCTTCTACAGCGTGAATATAACCCTGACAGTGCTCTGATTTTAGCACTCACATACGCTGGACCCCACCATGTCATCACTCTCTCAGATCACATCAGGATACAGCTCTAAGTTTGGGAAATCATGTTGCGTCATCATAGCGCTTCTTTGCCAGGGTATGTAGACCATTGCTTTTGCACCCAAAAGGCTAGATTTTACTGGTAGAAGGCGTGGATTGGTAGAAAGCATCTCATTACCTTATTGGTTGTAATTCCAGAGGTGGCAGGACACAATGAGCATGGCAGATTGGAATAATTTTCTTTAAGTACTTCCTGACTGGTATGGCTATGGAATGAGCCGTAGCCAAGGAATGACAAGCATGACCAGTCGTTCTTCAAATTCTTGACATCAAAATTACTACCATGCAAAAAAGGTTCCTCCACGCACCCAAGACATCCATAGGGTGTCATTGCAATAAACAACCACTGAAACCTCACTATGGAAATGTGCATGCTCCAAATGTTCAGGGAATTCTCAAGCTTTATCACGTGCAATAGGAAGTCTACTGTATCCCTAATACCGCTGGGGACCCCATAGAGTTCCTGCAAAGACCTGGCAAACGTTTTTATGTTTATAGCTATGTTTTTAATCTATTTGAAGAGGCCCTGACACCTACACATATTGAACCTAGTGACACCCTTTGGCACAAACAGCAAACTACAATAAACGGAAAAGTCCCAAAAAGTTCTCTAAAGCCAAGATAGGGAAAAGCAACAAAAACAAACAACTTTCTAAAAAAAAAAAAATCTCATTTCTTTGTGATTTTAAACTAAGCTCACACCACATTACCACAATAACATTTAGTTTCAGCTAATTTGAATCAAATTTGTTTCTTGAAAGAAAATCTTTCAATTTTTTTCAGTGTTTCCCTAATTGTGAAGAAATGAAGGAAAAATCCCGGATCATGTTCATGTTGAACGACAAATTTCATTGAAGTCTAAGTAAGGCAGTGTTCAGGAAGTTCTGTATTTTGCATTCTGTTGCACGTTTGTGAGGTGGTTAACACGGTTTCCTTTTAGAAAGAAGACTTGAGGCTCGAATCCTGGTCGGGGCCTTTATGTGCGGAGTTTGCATGTTCTTTGCATGCATACACACATTTTTATCATACCAAAGATAAACCAATGCATGTTAGGAAACTGGACACTAGGTGTGTGTATATGAATGATGGTTGGTGTTTGCTCCAGCCCCCTGCAACCATCAAAGATTGAGCGTAGAAATGTATGAATCCTTAGAAAAGATCAGCATTTGAATTTACTGAGTTGGTGCATCTCTCCACAAGCTATCATGAAACATTGAACACAAACAGATCTACAAACTGTGAGCTTCAAAGGATGATGAAACAAATGAACCTCTGCAATCACAAAACCTCATGGTGGAGGTATTTAAACCTAGGCTATAGACTCTGAGCCTGGGTTTTCCTTTGTTTTCTGTGCAAACCCAGAGTGCAGAGACACTGTCTCAGTTTCATCACAGAGTTCAGATGTGGCCAGAGCTTCTTTCACTTTCCCTGCGACTCGAGCTGATTGCATTATCTGCAGCTAATGGGTTTAAAAGCTTTAGTTTATAGTACCAGAGAAAGCAGCTGCCATAAACAGTTAGCAGAATGATAAACATGCCGGCATGCGGACACACAGGTCCGGAGCATAGGCACACAGTTTTACTCTGAAAACAGAGCACTGGTCTCCGACGGCAGTTTCCACACACCATTAAAATTAAAGGCTCTTCAAACGAGGGTTAAATCCTGAGGGACAATTCGAACAGAGAAGATTCCATCACAGAGCTGCAATGAGAATCACTCACTCAGTTTCTTAGTCCTGTTTAGGGTCAGAGGATGATCAGAATCAAGATACACTTCTGCATAAATGCAAGGGTGTAACAGTGTTTTCAAACAACAGTCATCATAAAATAGTTGCACTTTTAATGCCAAATTTTGTTAATGTTTTAAATTATAAACAGGAAATAGCAGAAAGGCGTGCGGCAGCTCATGGTTGTAATTTTCCACTCATTTTACACAGTTTAGGGCTGTGTTATGATGTGCAACTGAATCAGAGCCCACAATCCTACTCTGGTCAGTGTGTTAAATGACATAAAGAAAAGCAAGGAACGTTTGGATTCCCTTCATTAAGAGGCTTCTGGCTTGGAATGGGGTCAGGAGTTCAAACTTGGTACAATATCTTCAAAGGTTCTTACGCCCATCCTAAAATGAACTGCTTTGTGCAAGTTCTGTTCTGAAGACCTCGACACGACTGATGGAGTCAAAGAGCCAGAGTTTTTTAGACTGTAGCAGGAGAGGAAAAAATTTCAAATCAAAGTACCATGGCACGTACAGTACAGAATCTATTATAAATTAATATTATATTAATATGTATCAAGGCACCAGCTTCCCCGCGACCCACTATGGAATAAGCGGTAGAAAATGACTGACTGACTGACTATATATCAATAATTTCTTAAAAGCAAAACACTCCCAGATCATCACACTGCCACCTCCATGTTTGTCTGTATGATATATGATGTTTTCCAAAATGTTTTAGATTAATGCCAGATGTAACAGTGCACACTTGCCTAAAGGTTCTGCTTCTATATTGTCAGTCCACAACATATTTTCCCACCTGTCTTGGCAAAAATTAGATGGGCCTTTGTGCTTTTTGTGAATCAGCAGTGGTCTTCACGCTGCAACTCTCCTACGAACTTTCCATGGTAAAGAAGACGCTGACCTTGTTCTGAAAGTGGTTTGATTCGGATGAACAGATGATTTCTCGATGCATCTCTAATTTCAGTTGTTATTTTATTGAGTTAATAAGGCAGTCTACTTTTACCAGCACATTTTATACTTGCCTTCATAGTGAAGCTTATACATAGGGAAGGCTTGTTTAAGCCATGACTTTAGTTTTGCAGGCCTAGACTGCTGGAGGACCAGAAATCATGAGCACCTCCTCTTCACATTTCCCTTTTATTCTTGATGATATTTAGGGTGATCAGATATCACAAAACCAAATGCGGGACAACAAGGATTCTTATGAGGGACATTGTGGGACATATTGCCAACACTATGATGATCCCTCCATGTGAAATTGGAAAAATAACTTTGGCAAACTTCACAAAAATCCTTCAGAGATCACCTTTTCACTGGCCTAGTTTTTTTTTTATTTTCTGTGACATACTTTCCAGTATATTCTGTTGAGGAACACTGGGACAGGAGTGAAAAATGCGGCACAGTAACGCACAAATCGTCACCCTATGGGTATTGTGTATACCATTATAGTTATAAACTTTTTCTGTATTCTTCTTAGCAGATATTACTTGCCACTGCCATTAATGTTTGTCTCTGTCTCCTTCCTGTCCTCTCAGCCCCCAGTGTGTTATGGTAGATGGGCGTCCCTTCAGAGCCTGTTGCTGCTAGAGATTTTTTCCTGATAAATGAGAATTTTCCTCTCCACTGTCTGAAGGGGGAATACGTCGAAGTGAAGATTGATACATTTTTGTCTCATTCTTTGGAACTGCATAGCTTTATTTGGACTGGAACAAATGTGTAGGATGGCTGTGACTACAAAGAATCAACTGAATGTAGCCGGATTTAAAATGGGCCTGGCTGGTTTTATGTAAAGGGCCCTGAAGTAAACTTGGTTGTGATGTGACTTCTTATAAATTAACAGGGCACTGGTTAGTACTGCTGCCTTGCAGCAAAAAAGTCCTGGATTCAAAATCCAGCCTGGGGTCTTTCACCAGGAAGTTTGCATATTCTCACTGTGCATGCATGGGTCTTCTCTGGGTACTCTCTAAATTCCCCTTAGGAGTGAGTGAGTGCATTGTTGTTTGCCCTTTGTGTCTCTGTGCTGCGATGTAATTGATTGGCAATCTGTGAACCAAGCCATTCGCCAAATGAGTGTTGGAGATAGACTCAAGCCCCACTTCCAGCGAGCCTGCATGGATAAGCAGGTATAGACTATGGATGGATGGATAAAATAACTGAGTTGAACTGAATTTTCCAAAAGTATAATCATACGCACAGGTTTTTGTCGTCACTTTTCTATCTTTTAAACTTCCACAAATCTTGAGATATGTTGGAGATAGGCACCAGCCCCCCAACCTCCGACCCTACAAGGACAGGTAAAGACAACGGATGGATGGATTTTCTATTTGAGACAGCAGGCAGTGAAGTCATTTTTCATACCCATTTCTGTAATGTGTGCATAGAGTGGTTTTACAATGTCAGTCAGTCAGTCATTTTCTACCGCTTATTCCATAGTGGGTCGCGGGGGAGCTGGTGCCTATCTCCAGTAGTCTATGGGCGAGAGGCGGGGTACACCCTGGACAGGTCGCCAGTCCATCGCAGGGCAACAGACAAACAACCATGCACACACTCATTCATACACCTAAGGGCAATTTAGAGTGACCTAACCTAACAGGCATGTCTTTGGACTGTGGGAGGAAGCCGGAGTCCCCGGTGAGAACCCACACATGCACGGGGAGAACATGCAAACTCCATGCAGAAAGACCCCTGGCCGGGAATCGAACCCAGGACATTCTTGCTGCAAGGCAACAGTGCTACCAACTGCGCCACCGTGCAGCCGGTCTTGTTGGAAAATGCCTGATGTGAAAAAAATTATGTGGTTTCAAAAGCAGCATATGTTGCCCTAAAATCTCTGTTGTGCATTACTTCATTAATACTAACATGGGAATAAGCTTTGCCAAGAACATGATAAAATCAATAAAACAGATTATTTAATGAAGTTCACCCTTTCTCTGACTGTCTTTGGACTTTCTCTACTCTGGTATCTGCCTTGGCATCACGCTAACATCTCCATGGAAACAAGGTTCTGTTCAGTGAAAAACCCTTGGTACAAGGTGGCTGTGTCCTCTTTTTGGATGTGGGGTCACCGGCATTTGAATCGGCTGGGCGGTGATGATGGAGCTGAGCTGGTTAATGTTTCTCTCTGGGCTGTCGTTGTAGTGGCAGAGGGCATGGTGGGGGCCGCCAGCCCCGGGTGCGTGCCGCTGGTCCTCTTGCTGGGTGAGTGTGTCACGTCTTGATTAGGGATCAGGGCTTTTGTTGTGAGCTCTGTGCTTGGTGGTGTCTGCTCTGTTGCACCTGTGGGTGGAGGCTGGGGTGGCATTGCGGAGGGCCATGGCTTTGCCACCGCATTGTGTGGTGGGAGGCAGGATGCGGCGGGGGTGCTTGGAGCGGGGTCGTGTGTGAAGCTTGCGTTGTGTGGGTGTGTCTTCATTGGCTTTTCGACGGTGGAGCTTATCTGTGGGGGTGTGCCCTTGTGGGGAGGGGATTCATGGCGTTTGGGTTGGGGGGCATGTGTTCGATATCTGTGTCCTTTCTTGGGTTTTTCTTTTGAGGCGACTGTGGCTCAGTAGGAAGAGTAGTTGTCTTGCAATCAGAAGGTTGTGGGTTCAATTCCAGCTTTCTTCTGCCATATGTCGATGTGCCCCTGGGCAAGGCACTTAACCTCAAGTTGCCTACCGATCTGTGTATCGGTGTATGAATGTGTGAGCGTTAGTGAGTGCGATTGGGTGAATGTGGCTCTAGTGTAAAGCGCTTTGAGCGGTCTGTATGACTGGAAAAGCGCTATATAAGTTCAGTCCATTTACCATTTGTCCTGGTTGGGGGTGGCCCTGTGGGGAGATTCATGTTTGAGTTCATGGGGGTGGGGGGTTCATGGGGTTGAGATCGGAATTCATTGGGGGGTTGGGACTGTTTCATCCTGGGAAGGCTCTGGTGAGCGGGCTTCGTTGGTCAGGGTAGACCTCTCTTTTTTACAAGGCCCCTTCTCCGGATGGGGATGGATGTCGTTTGGGGCTGGGGTTGGAGGAGGGTGTCAGGGTTTGGGCCGGGGTTGCTCGGGTTCGGGCAGTGCTGACACTAGTCTGTCTGTCTCTACCCCAGAAGGAAGGGGACCACCTACTGGGTCCGGGGGCTGGTTACCCCTCCGGGGTATCGGCACCCCGGGTCTCTGGTTCCGTGGCTGGATCTGCTCCGGCATAGATGGCTGCCAGCAGGGCGTGTGGGCTCATCGCTGCAGCTCCCTGGTGCTTCTGCACTGTGGCTGCTGGGTGGTTCCCCTGGGACTCTCCCCCGCTCTTCTTTGGGGGGGTTGTGGTAGTCCCGGCGTTGGTTCTCCTGGGGTTCCCATGCTCTGGGGAGCCTTTGGATGTCTGTGGATCGGATCTCCTCCGTATCTGTATCTGGTCCAGCGGGTAGGACTGTGGCTCCTCACTCGCTATTGCATATTTCTATGGAAAAAACCTTGTATGTTCAAGTGCGCTCACTCTTAAACCCACAGGTATTTAGATCCAGGTGTTAACAGATACACAGATGTTCTATACTGAGCCACAGTTACCACTTAATACATTTTGCATTCATTAGTACCGTGCACTTTTTGGTAACAATACTGTTATTATATATATTTCTGCAGGTTTAGAAGCAAGCAGGGTGTTATCTTGTAATCTCTTTATCCTTCTTTCTCTCATCTCATCTTCTAGGCACTCAGACAACAATTCTGAGTGCTACTCTGCCAGACAGGACATGGTAAAAAAATAAATAAATAAATAAATGCTACTGAGGCACTTTACACCCCGCCCCCTTCTAGGTCAAAGAGCTTTCCATGCCAGCGAGTTTGGCCATATTTGTAGTTTGATAACAGAGATGTGATTATCTAATGCCACAGAAACTTTTTATTCCCAAATTGATTAAAAGATGTCAACAACGGAAGACTTGTCCATCCAGTCTTACATGTTCAAGCCGAGTCTGACCCAGAGCGACAGCAGAAGACACAATGCTATCAGATAAATGGCCAAGACGTCATATCAGCACAACAAATTCAAGTCTACCATAAGTTTCGTTGTTATTTCAGCGTTATTTGCAGCTTACCGCATTGCTGTGTCCATTGTTTCCATAGACAGAAGGAACAGCCCCCTTAATCAGATGAAGTCTTTCAGCAAATCCTTCTTGATACTGGCGACGGTTGCTGAAGGCACTTGTACTTGAAGTGCTTTGCGCAGACGAAGAGAAATTTCCTCACTGATGTGGATACATTTATATGAAAAATAAAATTTTACCAAAACTTCAAAGAGGTTCTGATGCTGGGGGACACTTGCAGCTTCGACATACTTGAGTTTGGACTACAAAATTGCAGCGTGAAATATAAATGGCGGATACACAAAAATTGGTTAGGCGGAAGTCCATGACCTTATTAGACAGTTCGGCAGCAAATACTGTGACATAAAGTTAAAAAAACATGATATATGATAGAGAAAACGAATCGGACAGAAAAATATGACCCAAACAGATTATTAAGATATCTCCGCAACACCTGGAAAGACTAAATTCAACTTTTCTGCACTCCAAAATGTATTTAGAGGCTAACAAAGTGTATTTTGCATATATTCCCCTTTAATAACCAATGTTTCAGTTGCTTTCCATACTGACCAGAACGCATGGCACAGACACGGGGCTTCAGTAACCTCTCTTTTCATGTTAAAATTAATGAGAAGTGTGAAAAACACAGATGGTAAGATAGAGTACATGGCATAAATTATAATTGTGCTAGCCACGTACATGAAATAAGCTGTGCTTGTTTAAAGTCAGCGGTGTAAAATCAGGCTGTTCAGCTAGTTGGGGATGCAGCTGATAAAATCACTGACAGTACAACCGTAGAAGTCCTGAAATGATCACTAAAAAAAATGTTAATCGGGACCCATAGCTGATACCTGGATACCGTAAATGAACACATCCCAAATTTTACATTTATGAGTTCATTTACAACAGTGTTCCATTTTTGTTCAAGCACAAAATCTGTCGAGAAACACATTTCCCGTAAAAACTGATTATAGGAAGGCTCCTCCCTCTGAAAAATTCTATCTGTCATTATTGATCAGCTGAAGGAGAATGGCCAATCAGAGATGGGCCTGATACTGGCATCATTTTTCAATCAGATTTTGCATGAAGTCTATTTACCTTACCATCCAGCTGTCCAAGCTCCGTGGTTCTCTGTAACTTACACTTCAAAAAGTCAAAGTTGAAACTTCTGTTATAGGCCTTATCTAACTATGGACTTCTTTCAAAAGACATTAGCAATAATCATAGAGAAGCAGTGGTTACTGCTCATCAATCTAGGAAGGATAAAGAGAAATTCCCAAACTCTCAGGAATCTGAAACATTTAGGTTCCCTTTTTTCCCAAGAGTCGATGCCCAAGGAAGTTCTCCAATCAGGTCGGGCACTAACAATAGCCCCAAGAAATATAGTTTTTATATACAGGTTTCCCAGATATCGGCTCGTACAAAAATAAATGAAACAAAAGGAATAGCCTCTCTTAACATGAAAGATGACCGTAAATGTTGTCGTGAGGATGAAAATATGCTGACACATGCTATTGGCAGAGGTGCAGGAAATAGCAGACATAACACACCATAACCTTCTTTAAAAAAGCTGTACAAAATAGATAGTAGCTAAAAGGCTAGATATGTAGTCCTCTGACATTGAGATTCTTAATATCTTTATACATTTCTTAAGATGAAACACAAATCATGACTAATCAACACTCGGCTGTGTATGTTTGCAGCTCCAACACGCTCAAAACACTTCTCCAAGCCACAAGTTCCTGGATGAATACTTGATCCTTTTGATTTCCAGTAGGCACCAGCTTCTCATACAACAGAAAAAATAACCAAACTATTTCTGTTATAGCAAAACACAACAATACAAATCTGTGCTGTCAACATAATGGCTTTTAAGAATCTTCTCATGCATGTCAGCCCTAAATGTCATAACCTTTCACCACATTTAAATATCAAATATCGTCGCGTTGCCAAAGGCAGCTGTATTGTCCGATAAATGACCCATACAGGAGGTTTGTTCCTGTATCTTAGTTTCCTGGCAACAGCTCAGGACCTCATTTTAAATATCTTGACATTCCAGTGGTACTTGAGTGGCACTAAGACTGAGCAGATTTCTTAATTGTTTATAGCTCCTTAATTGAAAACTGGCAGCATGTTTAAGCAGGAAAGAATTTTCTCTTTAAATTAAGAGATGTTTCAAATATAAATAATGACTGTTTTTGTGACTAAATGTTAGCACTAGTTTGAAATTAGTTCTGAGAGGTCTCAAGATAACAATAACAAAGTTTTGGTCTACAACCAAAAGAAAAACACTTTATTGCCAAAAGTATTTGTCTGTCTACTTTTACATGTAGATTAACTTTGATGACATTCTATTCTTAATCTTTAAGGTCCTATTTGTTGATTGATCCACTGTTTCCAGCAACAGCAACTTTAACTATTCTGTAAACATCTTCCACAAGGTTTAGGAGTGTGTTTATAGATAGATGAGAAAATTAGAATTGCAGCCTCCGCTCTGATTCATCTCAAAGGTGTTCAAGAAGGTTGAGGTCAGGACTGCAGGTCAGTCAAGTTTCTCCACAGCAAACTTTATACACCTGCAGCCATGGAAGGGATTGGAACACCAGAACTCATTGACTCGGTGTTGGGACCCAATACGCTTGACAATATAGTGTATTTAGAGTGAATTTGGAAATGGAATTGGGTGGAGTTGTTTTTTGACTAAACGTTAGTGTGTAGATAACCAAGTCCCTGCCACTACTATGGTATACAGAGGAGTTTGTGGTTAACTCAAGACTGCAAGGAGCTGGAGTCCTGGGTGGCAAATCAAGTTCAAATCATCAGTCGTCCACCGTTGCACTTGACAATATGAGGTGTCTGTGCTGATATCTCCATTTTGGTTATCTGAAAGAAGGACATTGCAAACCTACAAATATCTGTGCTACCTTGTTTTAAAAAAGGGTTCCTCCTATTAGCTCATGTTAACCATTCCAATCAAGTTTACCTACTTTTTTCTGCCTCTATCAATTTCAAACTTAACAAAACTAACTTAGGCTGCTAGACTCTCAGATTGCATTTTGAGGTCTTTAGAAATGTTAACTATTGTGATTTATCCTCTTCCCACTATTCCTTCTTTACAAAATGATGCCGATCAGGGTTTTGAGAAACAGGATATGGCACATTTTTCTGTGACTATTTAACTATATTTAAAACAAGAAGAAGAAAAGAACTGAAGCTGGAACAGGACAAGACATCCAGTGAGGTGTTTTTCTTTATATAAAGCATAGTTCCAAAACTTTTACTTAAGGTTTTAAGTACAGTAACAACATCTTTGCCTTTCTGTTCTTGGTGCTCAGGATTTCGTAAAAAGTAGACAAAATCCTAAATCATCCTTTCCGTCTTACAGGATTTTCAGGAAAAGGTTTATCCTCAGTGACTCACCTTGCACACAAAACTTGAGCTCTTTAGCATCTGTAACAGTGCTGGCAGGCATCCTGTCTGCAACCTTCTTGCTCATTCGGTTGTAGTTCCGTCTCTTCTTTGTCTCACCCCAAAGGTTGGAGCCTCCATGCATGCTGGGAATGTTCAGAACAGCTATGCCCTCTAAGGATGTATTGCTGAGGTCCAAGATAATCCCGTCACACTGTGGAGGCAGAAAATTGACACAAGGAAATTCATTGTCATAATATCTAAGTTGAATGATTATATTTTCATTTGATGCTAGATAAGGAAAACGATCCAAGGTTTAAAACGGATTTAAATAAATTCCAAAATGGAACTCTTTCAAATGCAATTATTTGAGGACCAGAAAACATTCTAATATACTAAACAACTGCATTTTGATTATTGGTCTAAATGATACTATTTCAGCTGATTTAAGTCAGCTAAAACCAAACTGTTGTCTCAGTGCAGACAGCAAGCCAGTCCTTTGCCAAGATGACCCTAAAATACTTAAAAAAACATGACTCCAACAAAAGCATCTCTAACTAAAGCATCATCTGGGAAAATAAGTACTCCCTTCTACTGTAGATTTAGCTATAACATATGTTAACATCATGAAAAATGATCTGATCCTAATTAGTCTTCATATGATTACAGTGTAACCATACATCAATAAAACATGCCACACATTATCCTATAAACTGTACACTTGAGATGCTCATGAAGTCCTCTATATATCAGAGTATTTCAGAGTCAGATGTAAGCCTGTCTGTCTGACTGCTGGACCTAAGTCCAAACTGGGCTACCAACAGGATGATGATCCTTAACAGTGCAACAAATCCCCACAGAATAGCTGAAAAGATAGTGCTGCAATGGCCCAGTCAATGTATAGACCACAACTTAACTGAAGTCAGGTGGAGGGACCTTACAAAAGCTGTGCAGAAACAAATGTCTACAAAGTTCAAATTACTGAACTAATGTTGTCAAGTAGAGTGGGCTAGAAGTCCTCCAGAACTCTGCAATCTAAGAGTTAAACCTTAAAAAGATAATTTCACAAACTACTAAAAAATTAGGTGTACTTCGTTTGTTACACAACTTTTCCATTCTGGCTTTGATAAATAATGTGGTGTGTTAATAAGGCGGTGTGTTTTTGTACGCTTGAGGTCATATTTAAAAATTTAAGATCCCTGCAATGACCAGTTTGTCTTTAATATATCCTAATAAATTAAACTTTAGAAATCAAGAAGGGTGTACTTTCTTTTTATCCTCACTGTCTGTATGATCAGTCAGATATTTGGTTGAACTAACATGGAACTCTGAGAGTGTCATATCATACCAGATGGAGCACAAAGTCCAAGCTCTGAATGGCAGCGTGAAATGATTTCACAAGTAGAAACACTGTTCTCCTGTTCTGAGGGAGAATAATTCTGCATAATTAAATGTCAAGGATCTTTGAGCATATATCTGCCTGTGGGCAGCTTGGAGAAAAATAAAAAGACTAGTTTATTTAATTGAGCAATTAAAACCTTGTATCCCGCCCCTTTCTCAGATTTCAATCTTTTTCAGTCTGAACACGATCTAACTGTGTCAGTCCTTAATTAGGAAATGGTGGAAGATGCAAAAAGGTTTTACACAAGTGAGGACAAGCCATGGGCAGAGAGTGGCATCACTTTTCCATGAACGGCTGGTGCTGGCTGGCAGCAGATCACTGGGTCAGAGACAACAACAAGCACACCCAGATTCATAGGGAGGCTGATGGGCAAATGTGGACAGATGAGGACACAGCGCTGGTGAAATGATAATTGTGTCTGTTATTGTTGATGTAATTACTGTGAGAGATCCTAAAACTGACGTCCTGCCTTTTTAGATCAACATGGACAGGATAAAAGGTCTGCTTTAGCCTGAGTGCACTTCATTTGCAGCTTAGCAATACATTTTTAAGAAAAGAGACATCTCTCTAAGCAGTGCGGGTGGAGGGATGAGAGGGTTGGGGTTTATTCCAATCTTTAAAATCAGCAGCTAAGGGGGAAAATAATGCCAAGTTACAGTATTTTTCAGAATCAGAATCAGCTTTATTGCCAAGTTTGTACAGACAAACAAGGAATTTGACTCTGGTACACTTTACTCTCAATAATAAAGAATATCTTGTACATATATGTACATATATACTCAATTGATTTTACAATGGAATATAATGTGAGATCAGTCCAAGTATGCATGCTGTTGTTCTGGAACTCTGACTGTCAAGTGTTCATCAGAGAAACAGCCTGGGGGAAGAAACTGTCTCTGTGGCGGCCGGTTTTAGCAGACAATACTCTGTAGCGCCACCTAAAGGTAAAAGCCTAAACAGTTTGTGTGCAGGATGTGTGGGGTCTGCAGAGATTTTAGCTGCCCTTCTCCTGACCCTAGACCTGTATAAGTCCTGGATAGAGGGAAGCTCAGCCCTGATGATTCTCTCTGCAGCCCTGATTGTTCGTTGCAGTCTGGACCTGTGCTGTTTTGTGGATGAACCAAACCACACTGAGATGGATGAAGACAGGACAGACTGAATGATGGCAGTGTAGAAGATGACCAGCAGCTCCTGTGGAAGGTTGTACTTCTTGAGTTGCTTCAGGAAGTACAGTTTCTGCTGGGCCTTCTTCTGAACATTGTCTATCTGGGAGGACCATCTCAGGTTTAAAGAAATGGTGGTTCCTAGGAAGTGGTCCACTGCAGACAGTGTTTTTTGTTGAGGATGGTCAGGGTGTATGTGGGGGTGGTGTTCTCCGAATGTCCACCATCATCTCCAAAGTCATGAGTGGGTTAAGTTCCAGCTAGTTCTGACCACACCAGTGTAACAGCCTATTCACCTCCTGTATGTATGCGGACTCATTACTGTTCTGGATTAGACCAATAACAGCGGTATCATCTGCAAACGTCTGGAGTTTCACAGATGTCCGTTCTTCTTTGTAAAATAGCTCATGCTCTGTCTTTCTGTCAGATTCTAAAGCCTTCTACCCCCTGTAACAGGAATTCGTCCAGGATTCCAGAATTGTTCTGCATTTAGCTCCATCCATTTCCCAATCAACTTTGACCAGCTTCACTGTCTCATCTGAAGAAAAGTATCCCTACAGCATGATGACACAACCATGTTTCACTGTGAGAATGGTGTCTTAAAGATGAAGTGCAGGGCATATTGGTGTCATCTCAGCAGAGCTCCTTCTTCCACATATGCCCCTTACACAGCTTGTGCTGAACTGCAAAGAGGATATCTCATGGCTATCTTTCAACAATGGTTTTCTTCTTGCCACTGTTCTGTGAAGCCCTTAATGATCTAGCTCCATCATACATCAGAGATCTGATTGTTCCAAATGTTCCTAACAGAGCACTTCGTTCTCAGACTGCAGGTTTACTGGTGGCTCCTAGAGTCTCAGGAAGTAGAATGGGAGGCAGATATTTTAGTTATCAGGCTCCTCTCCTGTGGAACCAGCTCCCAGTTTTAGTCCGCGAGGCAGACACCCTGTCTACTTTTAAGGCTAGGCTTAAAGCTTTCCTTTTTGATAAAGCTTATAGTTAGAGTGGCTTAGGTTATCTTGAGCTATCTCCCTTATTTTACCTCCGTCTTCTCCCCTTGTTGGATGGACTAAAGGGGAGTCAGGTTTAGCCTAAACCGGCTCAGTTATGGTTAAGGTGCAAACACACCCTCTATTTCTGCTACCTGTATGACCCCCTCTCTTTTCCAATAGTTATAATCAATCTGAAAGAGAGAGGTATCCCAATCGTTGTGGTTTTTTAGTATAACAATGGCCATCAGTGGGCTCTAGATGGACAAACTGTCTACTTTTAAGGCTAGGCTTAGAACTTTCCTTTTTGATAAAGCTTATAGTTAGAGTGGCTTAGGTTGTCCTGAGCTATCTCTGTAGTTATGCTGCTATAGGCTGAGGCTGCTGGAGGACATAATGACCACTCTCACCCTCACCCTCTTCGCTACATTCTCACACTGCTCTACAATTTTGCATTATTTGCTGTTATTTCAGCTTTTAACTTTGTTCTCTCTCTTTTCTCTTCCTAGAAGCTACACCTGGCCTGACTCTGTGTCTACCTGTAACACCTTTCTGGAGAGGGGAATCCTCCAAGCTTCTGCTGGCAACAACTTAATGCTCACCCTCTACCAATGATCCACATGGCCCTGTCTTTCAGTGTTTAACCCTTTCTCTCTCCTAGACATGGCTACTGACTGAGTTTTTACTGTAACTAACTCTATGTGCTCTCATCAGACTCTAAACTTGAAAACTGGCTCAGAGTTTATCTGTTCCTTCTTTCTATGTGAAACGACTAAAGGAGCTACATCCATTAACATTTACCTTTTCCTTCCCATAGAAAGTACTCCTGGATCAGTGCTTCTTTCTTCTCTTTGTGTCTCTGCTCTGTTCTCTCTAACCCCCAGTCGGTCGTGGCAGATGGCACTCACACTGAGCCTGGTTCTGCTGGAGGTTTCTTCCTGTTAAAAGGGAGTTTTTCCTCTCCACTGTCGCTACATGCATGCTCAGTATGAGGGATTGCTGCAAAGTCAACACCAGTGACTGTCCACTGTCTCTACATGCTCATCCAGGAGGAGTGAATGCTGCAAGTCACTGACTGGATGCAATCTGCTGGGCTTCCTTAGATAGAAAAACTTTTTATCCAATTTGAATAAATAACAGAATCTGACTGCACTGTTCAATGATTAAGATTAATTGGAATGTATGTACCTGATTTTTGTGAAGTGCCTTGAGACGAGATGTGTTGTGAATTGGTGCTATATAAATAAACTGAATTGAATTGAATTGAAAGGCCATACTTGTGGAGTTTAAGACCCATAGCTGTCCTGTAAATAGATTCTACCACCTGAGCTGTGGATCTCTGAAGCACCTCCAAAGTGCCAAAAGATCTTTTGGTTCCTTCCCTGAATAATGCTCTCCCTGTCCAGTCTGTCAGTTTAGGTAGACAGGGAAGTCTTGGTAGGTCTGCAGTTGGTCCATCCTCTTTCCATTTCCGAAGAGGGATTGAACAGAGCTCTGTGAGATGCTCAAATGATGACCTGACCTGTCTGCTGTGTTATTTGGTTTTTATGATGCAGTTAGTTCTATAATGTTCTCTTAAAAAGCCTGAAACTTCAAACCTGGATTACTTAAAGACCCTCTTCCCTCATTTAGTATCTGCTCATCTTCAGTGGTATCATCTCTGATGCAACTACAACTTACCTCAACCTCTATGCACTCATTGAGTTTCTTGCAGGTGGCGGATATGGTCTCAGTGGTGCCAAACTCAAAGTACCACAGCTTGTTCTTCATTCTGGATGTAAGAAAAGACACAGAGCATTAAGACACTTTTACAATTGTTATTCAGCCTGCATGTACAGATTTGTGACCCCTGGTGTGATTAGTTTTGTGTGAAGCAGTCACAGAGAGAAGCTCTTCATGGTTCTGGGTCATCTCACATTTTCTGAAAGCCCATGATATCCAGTGGGGGGGTGGGGGTGGGGGCAAACGTCTTCTACAGTCTGCTAAAGCAAAGCATAAAGAGTGCCACTGTCTCTGAACGAGACTCCCTTTAAGATTCAGGAGAATAGTTTATTTTTGCTCTGCATATCAGCAGTGACCTTATGACACAGCTTTGTTTACATAAATGTGTGTCAGTTTTCTTATGAAGTGTTCCCATTCCTGTTCTAATGAGATGTACAGCTTTTTCTGAAATTTCATTTACTGAAGTAAAACAAAAGCAAATGGACAGTTAGTAAGGTGTTAAACTGGTATTTGTTTATCATTATGAGATTATTTACTGTTAATATTTCTGACAATATTTTAATCACTGGCAAAATGTCAGGGACTTCATTGTGATCAGAGAAGCTCCAAGTGGATTTAGGAATGGGCTAAAAGAATGCTGCTCAATTCAGGTCCTCAAGGCTGATGTCTAGTCCATGTTTTAAACATTTGCCTTTTTTGTTGGTAGGCTGAGGACATCAGTCAATATTTAACTATTTTTGGAAGTGTTGCCTTCAGAAATGTATTATAGGCTGTCCGCATGAGTTTGTTGATCTAGTTTGTTATATTTATATTTCATTCTTTACAATGATTTTGAAGTCTTTTCTCTCTGTGTCACCATGTGACCTGCTGCCAGAGAGCTGTCTACGTGGGGGTTGCGGTGCAGAGAGCAGCTGGAATAAAAAATCTTAAATTTCTATCTTGCCCAAAGGAAATAGAGGGTTTCTGAAGGGGAAAAATTTGACAGGAAATTTTGTACACAAAATTTTCACTTGAACTGTTCTTTAAGTTGTATTATAAAAACAAATGATTAACAAGTCATATCAAAACAGAGAGGACAAACATTAATGATAGCCTAGATCTTCAGCAAACTGCTCAGCATCAAACCCTTTTTTTACTGGCAAAAATGCAGGTTTGCTGAACATTGTGTGGACAGAATATCTGTTGCTTTCCAGGAAGCATCACTGGTAAGCTAGTTGAGAGAGATATAATATTGATGAAAGGTGGAGTGATATTTCACTGCCTCTTAAAGCTACTGAGTTCTCAAGCATATAGACATGCTGCTGATTTTAATGAACTATAGGACTGGACTCTATATTTGCAAATATCTAATTTTTAAATTACTCTGACTGGTATTAGGAAAAACCTCATCAGGACATCTTTCCTTAAAAGGGTATATAAAACTTTCTCTTTCCTTATTTATCAGAAAACTATTATTATATGAAGCCTCCTACATTGAAATTTCCTTGGGTTTACACATTCTCATCCCCCTGTCCCTTGGCACTTATTCCAGGTTATGGTGAAAATTTCCCACTGAAAAAAGAGACATGCCTTCTAGAAGCTGGGTCACAGATTTCTGGTACATGAACAATCAGGTCTTAATATGTCAAGAGTTACCACTCGTCAAGCACAAGTCAGAAGACATTATTCTTCATGCTTATTAAGTATGAACAAAAATACAATACTAATACTAATACTAATACAAATACAATACGTCCGTCCATCCATCCATCCATCCATCCATCCATCCATCCAGACATTTTACTGGTAATTGTGCCATTAAAAATATGCTGTATAACAGAGAAATATTTCTCAGTTTTTAGGGGCTACATAAACATCCCTCTTATCCCTCCCCCTACCCAATTAAAACAGCTAGGATGCCTTTCCCCTGTACTCCTGTACACAGTGTGTGAGTCCAACAAATGTCTCACTTTACTCAAGATGGCAAGAACAAACTCATGGAATTTGTATTTTCTCTCTGTGCGTGCTCAGGTTCTCTCTTGGTCCTATGGCTTCCTCCCACAGTTTAAAACTATGCACGTTAGGTTAGATGGTCAATCTAAATATTCCTTTGATGCATGTGTGCATGGTTAGTCGTATTTTCCTGGTGTTGTCCTGTGATAGACTGGCTTATTGTTGCAGGCCTTCGCCCTGCGGGGATAAGGGGGTACAGAAAATGAATGGATTTCAATCTATCTCACCTAATCACAACCAATAATCAGTACAGCTGTCCTTCATTTATTTTTTGCACGTCTTTTAGTTTTGTTTGTGAAGAATTTGTCTGTTTTTTTCAGTTCTTTGTGATGTTGCTGCCTTTGTTTTGTTCCGCCCTTCAGTAAATCAGAGTAAAGGCAGGTTAAAACATAAATGATACTATATCCATATTTGCATTTGGAAAAACGTTGAAAACATGTACAATTTTCCCTACGTTTTACAATCATTTACTGGACAAAACACAATTAAGTTTTTTGGTTGCAAAGTACAAAATTTAGAAAATTTCATGTTTGATAAATTGTATAAGGTACTTTCTTAATGAGTGAAGTAGCTGTGGAAATGAAATTAAACTTAAAAAGAAAGTCATTGATAAATTGGTGGTGCGCATAACCTTGAAATGACTTCGCTGTTGTTACGTAGGAGACTGGTTTTCTCCTTAATCTATCTGGGATATTTGTCAAGAATTGGTTGGTTTCCTATCTAAAGCAGAACTTTCCTTTTTAAACCAAAACCTGATATAATTAATTAATGGTGATCACTGACCTTGCGTCATCCTGATTTCACAACAGCTATGAGAGGGGAGGTGGTAGGCGTTACAAAAGGTGGTGAGGCCATCAGGTCAGTACTCCTATTAGGGATTAAGGACGGTGCTTTTCTGTAAGAGTGGAACATTAAAAAAGCCCGAAGCTGTGCTAAGGCATCTCAACAGTGTTTTCACAACAGCAAGGTGTCACCCTCAGCATTATTAGAGTGCAATTCACTTCAAACGGTCTCAGAAAGCCAACAAATCAAATGTGCTCTGGGACACAGTTGTTAAACACAGTCCAGGGACTCTGACCTTAAGGCTCATAATGTGAGATTAAAGCGTCTTTCCTCTTGCTGGATATTATGAAAGATTGTTAAAGATCCTTATTGTCCCAGGTTTGCATTAGTTTTAGCTGGGAATAAAGGCAGAATGGCTTAGCAAAGCCTCCCCGTTGCATTCGTTGTGCATAGGAGACAGGGAAAAACATGAGTTAATTGCATTTTTTACAGACGGTCTCAAGTGGAAGCGGCTTAATGAGGTTAGGCAGTTTGCCTCGCTGAGAATCACGACTGTTCCTAATTGTGATCTCAAGTATGCTTCTAATCCTCAGATTTCACAGCAGCACAGCTTTCTGGGGAGGCATTAAGGTGAAAGAGACTGAAGGACAATTAGAGCCAGAAAAAAAGTGAACAGTTGTGCTGGCTGAAGGTATTTCAGTACATCTTAAATAAAACAAATGTTTAAACCTTAATCTTTGAATATTAGTTTTGTAAAAAGTGGTTGACGGGTTCTGAGGATTGTGTTCTCTCCTCTTCCAAGGGAGGGGCACCTTGCCTTGGTCAAGGTATGCCCACAGCACACATGGCTGTTGTGTCAACAGTTGTGTTTTTAGTATCACCAGTCTGTCCACATGCCAATCAACAGGTCTCAGGTCATTAAATGTGCGACTAATCATTAACAATTTCTGTGTATGTAAAATACCACCTGCCCTGAAGGGTTTTAACTGGTAGATCAGCTGCTGGCCTTGTCTAATGTCGTCATGAAGATTTATTTGATGAGAAAAAGACACGCAGAGATTGGGTATCTCTTATACATTTACCAGAACTTGCTGAAAAGGACATTTTGCAAGAAATCACTTCTGGGAAGAAGTGGCTACAGGAAACATTTGAGACAAATCAGCTACAAATTTGTTTCTGGTCTTTTCAGGAGGAGCTGTTTTTTCTGTTTTGTTACCTTACGCAACATTACATTATGTTATATTTAATTTGTCGTTAACCAGATAAAGGGAGAGTTTAGGGATAGGTTAGGTTGGGCAAATGTGTGAGCAGCCAGAAGCAGTTATGCCACCATGCACTGTGTAATATTTGCCAAAAAAACAGACGCAGCAGGTCAACATAGCCTGATGTCAGCTGTGAGGCACAGTGGTGAAGGTGTGATGATTAAGGTTTGCTTTGCAGGCTCAGAACCGGCAGCTGCAGTCGTGGAGTTGACCAATAGGTCCGTTGTATACCAGAGTTTCCTGGAGTAAATTGTGAGCCTGTCAGAAAGACACTGATCCCAAATACAGCAGCAAATGTACAACAAAATAGCTGATGAAGAAAATGCTCAAGATGCAACAAGACTTTGAGCTACTAAAACATGTAAAAATGTGACCTTTAGAGAGCCATGCAGAAACAAACACTGGAAAACCTCTGTGAAATGAAAAGTGCACCAACAGAATGTGACAGAATAATAATGCCATGAAGAATACATTGCCCTTTTTAAAATAAAAAAAATAAAAGTTATATATTAATTATCAAAGATGCAATGATAAGAATTTTGGGTCCGATTTTTTGTTATTTGCTTCTGCAAAGTTTTGACCTGCTAGTACCAATATTATCAGATTCTGATTTCTCCTAAAAAATATGAGAAGAAAAAGGAGCAGCCTTCCTACTGTGAGCAGTCATTATTTGTAAAACAGCTTAATGGTTTTAAAGGCTGCCAATTTCCGAAAACATGTTCTTTGACAGACAGAGGCTGTCTTAATTCAGCGGGAAGACTTCAATGATACCAAAAAAAAACCTCACAATGACTGTTATTCCCACAATAACAACTTCCACTCAACAGTGTTGTTGTCACGGCAACCTGGTAGTATTTAGAATTGTGCTTAGATCAGACAATGATCAGTTTTAAGGTGCCCACTAACCAGTCACTGTTCAGGTCCAATGAAGCTGAAAATCAACAGATTCTGCTTACAGTCCCATTTCTTTATTTCCATATCTTTGATACCTATCTAGTTTTAAGATCTGCTAAGAACCAGATCAGATTTTTTTTTACTGTACTTTAAAGTTCAAACTATACCCAGCTAAATGAATATATTAAACAGATTTTCTCTTGTCCATTTATTCTGCTGCAATGAGCATCTTTTATAACCTTTCAAACAAAAATCTAAAAAGGCCATTCTGGCCTTTATTTTCTTCTTCTTCACCTCACCTTAAGTTTAAATAAAACAGAACACAGAAGAACAATTTATTTTCAAGTACACCATATGGCCAGTGTTCAGTTTACGCCAAAATCGACTTTTTAATAGGTTCTGTTCTTACTTTTTGTTGAGATTTCCAGTCTAGAACTGTACCAGCCATAGAATCAAACTGCTGATGAATGGTACCTCCATGATGAGCTCACTGTGTTAAAAAACGACAAGAGGCAGGTTTCTCTGCAGCAAGGTCGTCTGAGTCTGATGCAACAGAGAAAGCCACATTACGTCTGCACTCCTGCCCAGACACTGTCTCAACAATGCTCTGTATTTGTCATGCTGTTCGTCACGGGTCTGATAAAGCGCCCGAGTTATTCCACCTGTTCTGCCGGGTCAGGCCTGCTAACATTTCTGCATCATGTTCAACGTCAGCAGGAGTCTGTGTCAACCGCTACATCAGTACAAGGTTAAACATGTACAGAGAAGGAAGACTGCACGCACTTATTCTTTCACTTTCAAACATCACACGGCTTGATATTTGTTTTTTTATCTTTTACGAGTGTTCAGACACAAAATAAGATCAGAAATAAACTGAAGTCACATTAGGCTCATCAGAAAATTATGCTCTCATTTACAGAAAAACATTTTATCTTAACATTAACTTCCTGTTTATAATCACACATCAGAATCAAAATCAGAATCAGCTTTATTAAATTTGTACAGACAAACAAGAAATTTGACTCCTTGGCTCTCAGTAAGGATTTTTTTATTTTTTTTGTATATAAAACAGTGGAAATTAAGAAGCTGCCCTTTTGCTGACCCTAGACCTGTATAAGTCCTGGAGGGAAGGTCAGCTCTGATGACTCTCTCTGTAGCCCTGATTGTTCGTTGCAGTCTTGACCTGTCCTGTTTTGTGGATGAGCCAAACCACACTGAGATGGACGAAGACAGAAACAGACTGAATTATGGCAGTGTAGAAGGTGACCAGCAGGTCCCGTGGAAGGTTGTACTTCTTGAGTTGCCTCAGGAACTACAGTCTCTGTTGGGCCTTCTTCCGAACATTGTCTATCTGGGAGGACCATCTCAGGTTTAAAGAAATGGTGGTTCTTCCTAGGAACCGGAAATGGTCCACAGTAGATACAGTGTTGTTGAGGATGGTGAGGTGGGTGTGTGGGGCTGGTGTTCTCCAAAAGTCCACCATCATCTCCACAGTTTTGAGTGGGCCAAGTTCCAGGTGGTTCTGACCACACCAGTGTAACAGCCGATCTACCTCCTGTCTGTATGCAGACTCATCACTGTCCTGCATCAGTCCAATAACAGTGGTGTCATCTGCAAACTTCAGGAGTTTCACAGATGGGTCCGCTGAGGTGCAGTCATTTGTGTAGAGGGAGAAGAAGAGTGGGGAGAGAACACACCCCTGGTGTGCGCCAGAGCGGGAGAAGATGCTCCTCAGGCTCACCTGCTGCTGCCGGTCCTACAGGACGCTAGTGATCCAGTGACAGGTGGAGGCCGGGACTTTGAGCTGGGTGAGATATTGGTGAAGGATATCTGGGTTGATGGTGTTAAAGACAGAGCTGAAGTCGCTCAAGGGATTTCATGACCACAGACGTCAGTTCAACAGGCCTGTAGTTATTTAATCCTGTGATGGTGGGTTTCTTGGGTACTGGGATGATGGTGGAAAGTGTGAAGCAGGAACTAATCTCACACAACTTCAGTGACTTGTTGATGATCTCAGTGAAGATGGTTGTCAGTTGGTCAGCGCAGGCTTTCAAGCATGATGGGGAGACATGATCAGGTCCTGAGGCCTTCTTTGTTTTCAGGCGCTGAAAGAGTCTATTCAACTCTTCTTTTTAGATCCTTAGTGCAGGCAGGGGTCTGTAGGTAGGGGGTGGTTGATGTGTGGCAAGAATTTGTGTCTGAATGGGATGTAAAGGAGTTGGGTTGAGGTGTGAACTGCTGCTTTTTATACTCGCAGTAGACCATTCCAAACACCAGGAGCATCTCCATGATAGAAGCTTTTCTTTAGCTTCTCACTGCAGCTTCTCTTCGCTGCTTTGATCTCATTGGTCAGTTCGTTCCTGGCCTGCTTATGTAGGGTCTGGTCTCCACTGCTGTGAGTTTCTTCCTTATCCCTGTGCAGCTGTCTCAGATGAGAAGTGAACTAAGGTTTATTGTTATTGTATGTGCAGAAGGTCTTGGTCTGCACACATATGTCCTCACAGAAACTGATGTATGATGTTACTACTTCCGTTTTACAGGCAGTCCAATCCATGCAGTCCAAGCAGGTCTGTAACATCTGGTTTGCCTCATCAGTCCACTACTTAACAGTCTGAACCACAGGTTTGGAAGCTTTTAATTTCTGCCTGTAGGTTGGGTTGAGGTGGGCCAGAGAGTGTTCAGAAAGTCCCAAAGAAGCATGGTGACAACATGATATGCATCCTTTAAAGTTGTGTAGCAGTAGTACAGAGTGTTTTCATCCCTGGTGGGACACTTAATGTGCTGTCTGTATTTGGGAAGTTTATTGGAGAGGTTTGCACTGTTAAAATCCCCAAAAACAATGATGCGAGAATTTGGATGTTTTTCTTCACGTCTGTTATCAGCTCAGCCAGTTGTTTTTCAGTATCTGAAGTTGAGCCTTGAGGAGGTATGTTAGCGCCAACTAGTACAAACGAAGAGAACTCCCTCGGTGAATAAAACAGTTTACAGATTACACCGTTTAGACATAAAGGAATCAGAATATAATTTATTGTACCAATGAATTAATGTTAAGCATACACAAACACAAAACATATTCAAACTGTATTTCTGTAGATCAGGCCAGAGAGGACAAAATAAACATAATAATCCTGCGTGAAGGTTCTGTCTCATTAATAAAGTCACACTGATCAGTGTTCATGACTGAATGGATGAAAACCTTCTTCATTGGCTCAGAAGGGGCAAGCTAACTTTGGCAAACTGGCCCACAACTATTTGCCTTTAACCTCTACTGGTATTGCCACATGTTGCTAATTAAGTCATCGCTCTCTGTGTTTATTGACAATGGCTTATCTGCTTTGTAATCAGATTGCTTTCCGACAAACCCCGTCACATAAATCCAAACTTTAATTGGCTATGCTGACCTACATCATAAGACATGCTTTCTAGGTTTTGCTTAGATGCCTTTTGGTCATCTCTGTGTGTTTTCTGAGGTGTGGGCATGTTGAAGACACACCGCTGCTGCCTTTTCACCACCAAGGTAGGTAGGGAGAGCCTTGTAACATCTAACCTATGTATGGGTTAACCAGCTTTGTAATTGTGGGTTTGATGCAGAAATCATTGACTAACTTGCTGGTTGTTGGATTAAAGGCAAAACACACCAGGACCATAACAGTGCGGTGCAAAATGACACATCAAGTACATAACACTTTACTATTAACACACATTGGACAATGAGCGGGTAGGCACCACTAGGACAGAACAGAACAGACTACTGGCAAAAAGTATTTTCTTCAGTAACATCAAGGCTTTCAAATAGAGAAAAACTGTTTCCTTTTAGAACAAACATTTTAAGGGTAGGGCTCTGTATAAAGGCTGGACAACACAAGAAAAACTTGATAAAAGTCCTCTGAAACTGAGACATATAGTTTTGGCAAGTAGAGATTTAATGCATCGCACCTGATCATAGGCTACCAAACACTGCATTCAAGTAGTCCTTTGCAGGTGCAATATTGTACACATTGATATTGTGATTCAATGTATTGTGCAGCTCTACTCTACAAAGATCCTGGTAAAAGTCTTTGCTCCTTTGGTTCTGTAATGCTGGTTTTAGTCTATATGTAGCAGTATTAGTAGCTGTTGCTAATACAATTGGGCCCCTGACAAGCTAATAACATTTAGAATTAGATATCCCATCCTTAGGCATAGAAATAAAATTCTGTTGGGTTTACATAGGAAAATATATTATAACGTTAAGCTGTGCAATCATAGAAAGATGTTTTCCATTTTCTTGTTTGTTGGTCAAAGTTCATGTAGCTAATGCCATGAAGACACTACCCGGAGAAATGTTGCCATCTCACTGTAGGCCCTTTAAGAAGACACTTTTAAAATAGGATTCAGATACATTCTGCATATGAACGCCCGCAGTCGGCCACAAGTGGAGCCATAAAGTCGAATTTGCATTTGCAGGTTTAGCATGGAACTGCCTTGTAAAAAGATCTGGTTTCCACCAAATCGAAAGATTGTGCTTTATGCACACAATGGAAAACATGTTGGTCTAAACCACCTCTGTCTCTGATCAATAGAGTTAGCAATCAGGGTAATATACTGTAAGCCAAAAGGAAAAGTTGTTTCACATATTGAGTTTTCCTGATCACTGCTGCAAAACACACAAATTAGGTGTTATGTTATGATAAGATCCTGTGATTACAGGGACCTAACCCAGTGTCTGCATCACTGCTGAGCTCTTTGTGTTTATTCATCACTTTATCTGGTACTAAGAATAATGGCACCACCACTGAATAACAGCTGATGGGAGAAATTGACAAACTAACATAAAAAAACATCTTCACGGCCAAACACTTTTTATGTTAAGCTTATGTTCCACAAACAATAATTGTGGCTTCTTTGTTAATTGTTGCTGTCGACATTCTTCTATTGGTCTGTTTTATCTATTATCTATCTATTATCTATCTATTTTATCTGATTTTATCATAATTTTAATATAGTCAAATGCTTTCTGAAAGCAGCAGAAAACCTTTTTTGTAATTTGTGTACACATTTTCTTTGACATCCATAAGTTATACATTGAGTTATGTGTGCAGAACCTATTTTTTGTTTTTTAACTTACTAATGGTGTGAAATCTTGACACATTCAAAAATATCTGTGGCTGCCTGGTTTAGTTGATGATTAAATTACATGTTACAGTGTCAGATGTGTAGGAAGGTGATGCTGGAGCATTATTAACCTAAGGCAGCATGGTGTTCTACACCACATCATGGTGAGGGATGAGTGTTACAAGCCTTTTTTAAGGAAAATAAATACCTGGTATAATGTTGTCATATTTAACAAACAACTATTTAAAATGCTTGCCTCTAGATACCTCAAAACAAAAAGGAACAGATTGGAAGGTAAACTCTGCAGTGTGAACATAACCATTAAAATGTGTTGTCCTCCTCCATGAAACTGATGCATTCACTTGCAGTCAGATGAATGAAGAGCAGCATATAATAGAGATTAAACACCAGTGTGACATGTCATTAGTTTCTGATGTCTAGCTGTAGCCACCAGAGCTTCACAAGTTGGGTGTGAGGAGTCACACTCCTTCTGTCCCAATATACCCAGGGTGGGGAAGAGGTTACACTGGGGGGCGAGAGGGAGTGCCAATGAGTGTATTAGAGAAGCCCACATGCTGACATTGTGTAGAGGTGAGTGATGGGGCGGACAATAAAGCTAAGTGCTATATGAAGCCGTGGGCCTCTCTCAGGGGTCAAAGGTGTTTTGTCATGTCCATCCGCAGAGGACGAACTGCTCCTTCTGAACACTGACTCCTTTCAGTTCACACTGCTGTGGAAATAGAGGGCAATGTTCCCTGCCAAAACATCAGTCAGCTCCTAATAAAACAGTCACAGTTGTCCGTCAGCTGTCTCTTCTATTAACAGAACAACGGGTCCCAGTGTTGGCTTACTGTAAACATTGTACAGAAGGCAGTTGGTGCTATTTTCTGAAGCACACTGTCAATAATGTGTGTTTAGTCAATTTTAGCTTCAGTTTTATTAGTGCAAGAGCTCTGTAGGTTACCATCTTTATTCTCTTGGCTTACATATGCAAAATAAACCAGGCTCACTTTATAGCATCCTAAACATGTGCCCTTCTCTAATGGATCAAAGCAAAGGCCCTAGAAGAACAGATGTATTACGTCTGTGAGCCTGGATGCAATGCAGGGAGTTCAGCATTAATTATTGAACTTTAAAGAATAAACAACTGATCTTTCTTTTTTCTCTTCTTTCTCTTATCATGCTTATCTCCTTTTTTTTTCCCACAGTGGGCAGATTAATTAACTGGTGAGGGAAACAGCGACATATGTGTTCTCATCACATAAATAAGATGGAACACAACTAGCTCCCATGTGACTCTGGCATTTCAAAACAAGCTCTGATATTTCACGGGGTCATTAGAAGATGACTACACTTTGTTATCAAGGTCAGGTAAGGTGTCAAACAGTCTGTTAGACAAAAGTCTTAACTAGGAGGGTTCACCTTTAAATAATCCAAAAGGTTTACATTTGTAAAAAATAAAATATCATTTGATTACCAACGAAAAGTTATGTATGAATAATGGACCAATTTGCAGAAGAGATAGCTTTTTCCACCCAGAATTGGGTTTGGTTTGAGGCATTTATGTTTTAGTTATCATTTCTGCTCTGCTCCACTGATAAAGCAATATCTGCCAACCTACACAAAGTACTAACTCATCTGCACAGTAAAGACACACATATGCAAGAATCATGCATTTTACTTTTAGCTTGGCATTTAATACCAACATTCCTTAGAGATGAATCTTCATCTGCTTGGACAGAACACTTCTAACTATCACGCTGACCACTGGGTCCCCTCAAGGTTGTGTCTTTAACCCATGGTTGATCAAACTGGTCATGCATTACTGTGTATTATGTATAAGAGAAAAGATGTACATATGATGCATATGATGTACATATGATACTACAATAGTGGGAGTCATTCATGGGATTTATGAGTCAATGTATGAGTTGAAAGTCAAACACCTACAGGGGTGAGTCATCAACCTGGTGCTCAGTGTGGCCGACCTGAAAGAGTTGATCATCATTTTTTGGAGGCCATGGCCTGAGTACACTCAGCATCATAAGCCATGCTGTAGACAGAGAAAAAGAATCAAGTTCCTCTGTGTACACATCGTTGATGACCTCACCTGGTGAAACAACACCACTGGGATCATGAAACAGACTCAGCAAAGACTGTACTTTCTGAGGAAATGGAAACTGGCAGGGAATGTTAACATACTGCAGTTCAGCTGCAAAATGGCAGACAAGATGGCCCTATAGAGGATAGTGAGGGAAGCTGAGAAGGTCATTGGAATGTCCCTATCATCAATGCAGGATCTGTTTCAGTACTTGCAGGAACAGGGATCTGAAAATTGTAAAAGACTCCTTACATCCTCTCCATGAACTTGACTGAACTGCTGCCATCAGACCAGTGGTACCACATCCAAAGCAGCACCACCAGACTGCTCAAATTTGTTAAAATGCTGAGTTTGCACTCAGGCACACACCTTGCACTTGTTTTATAATTTATCTCTTTGTGTTTTTATATTTTTGTGTTGTATATCAAAATTATTTTTGTACTCTAACTCACATTGAAACAATACCTCATTTAAAATGATAATGCATTGATTTGATTTGAAGTTTGCTAAGACTCGTAATGATAATGTTAAGACCTGCTGTGTCTTTGGAAATCCACTGGGTAATATGGTTTCCTGTTTAGTTAAATGTAAAATGGGTAACAAAGATATCACCAACTTGCATCTGAATCAGGAACAGACTGTATGCTCTGCAGCAAATCATTCCTGAAATACTTTTTTTCATCCTTTATACGGATCACTGTGACTGTCATTCCTGACCTTCCTCAGTCAGGCTCCTACCTTCATTATATGACTTTTAATTAGACTGTTATGTACTTGTTCTCATGACCAACCTGTGCTACTAGAATGACTCAAATTCCCATTTGCGTCACATGCGCTAAAGTCTACCTTTATTTCATTCTGTATTGCAAGACTTTGAGACCAGAAACTTGGTTTCATAATTAATTGAGATCTTTATCCTTATCCTAGAGAACAAAAACCTTTAGAGTGACAAACAACTCGCCATTCCTCAGTTTTCCAAAAATGTCAAAAGCACCTGTTGGACCTCCATATCAAAGCTCTATATCTCATTCACTAACCTGCTGTTGAACTTCTCTGGGTGCTTTTCCCTCATCAGATGAAAGCGGTGGGCAATGGAGGCATCCTGTATGGAAGAAGAGAGGAGACAAGTTCACCACAATGACAGGAGCAAAGAGACAAAGGCAAAAACAAAGGGATTTACAGGGGTTGGACAATGAAACTGAAACACCTGGTTGCAGACCACAATAATTTATTAGTATGGTGTAGGGCCTCCTTTTGCGGCCAATACAGCGTCAATTCGTCTTGGGAATGACATATACAAGTCCTGCACAGTGGTCAGAGGGATTTTAAGCCATTCTTCTTGCAGGATAGTGGCCAGGTCACTACATGATACTGGTGGAGGAAAACGTTTCCTGACTCGCTCCTCCAAAACACCCCAAAGTGGCTCAATAATATTTAGATCTGGTGACTGTGCAGGCCATGGGAGATGTTCAACTTCACTTTCATGTTCATCAAACCAATCTTTCACCAGTCTTGCTGTGTGTATTGGTGGCATTGTCATCTTGATAACACGGCACCGCCTTCAGGATACAATGTTTGAACCATTGGATGCACATGGTTCCTCAAGAATGGTTCGGTAGTCCTTGGCAGTGACGCGCCCATCTAGCATAAGTATTGGGGCCACGGGAATGCCATGATATAGCAGCCCAAACCATCACTGATCCAACCCCATGCTTCACTCTGGGCATGGCAACAGTCTGGGTGGTACTCTTCTTTGGGGCTTCTCCACACCGTAACTCTCCCGGATGTGGGGAAAACAGTAAAGGTGGACTCATCAGAGACCAATACATGTTTCACATTGTCCACAGCCCAAAGATTTGCGCTCCTTGCACCATTGAAACCGACGTTTGGCATTGGCATGAGTGACCAAAGGTTTGGCTATAGCAGCCCGGCCGTGTATATTGACCCTGTGGAGCTCCCGACGGACAGTTCTGGTGGAAACAGGAGAGTTAAGGCGCACATTTAATTCTGCCGTGATTTGGGCAGCCATGGTTTTATTTTTTTTGGATATAATCCGGGTTAGCACCCGAACATCCCTTTCAGACACCTTCCTCTTGCGTCCACAGTCAATCCTATTGGATGTGGTTTGTCCTTCTTGGTGGTATGCTGACATTACCCTGGATACCGTGGCTCTTGATACATCACAAAGACTTGCTGTCTTGGTCACAGATGCGCCAGCAAGACGTGCACCAACAATTTGTCCTCTTTTGAACTCTGGTATGACATCCATAATGTTGTGTGCATTTCAATATTTTGAGCAAAACTGTGCTCTTACCCTGCTAATTGAACCTTCACACTCTGCTCTTACTGGTGCAATGTGCAATCAATGAAGACTGCCTACCAGGCTGGTCCAATTTAGCCATGAAACCACCCACACTAAAATGACAGGTGTTTCAGTTTCATTGTCTAACCCCTGTATATAGCTAATAATGATAATAATAAGGCAAATTAATATTATTTCAGTCATATTCTATGCTGATAATTGGATAAACAACATAGAAGTAGGCAATGCTATAGGTGACAAAACTGTGAATACATTTCCGTTCCAAAATAGTATGTAATAATCCAAAACCCAACAAAACGAGCCTTTAAACATGTACAGTTGTTTCAAGTGTGGACAAAGGCTCCATTTGTAATGTATGAGTGTTAAATTCAGAGCCAAGGCCCAAATACCACCGGATTACTCTGGACTTATCGCATTTTGTAACATATTACTGTCTTATTTTGAAAGGTTTATGATCATGTAGTGGAAAACTATAATTTATATAAAAAAGGTGGTCAGTTGGTGCACATGACTTAAAACTTTTAAAGTGCAGACCCACTAATGACAACTAAAACCTGATCCCAGATACTACTAGGACTACAACAGACTTTCAGTCAAAAATCCTCAGTTATATCCACTACTCCTCACTGGAATCATTGTTTCATTGTGTGGCGCACTTAAATGCTTGCTGAAATAGGTGAATTTATTGTTGTTGTGATATTGCCAAACAATTTCAATAAATTCTACATCTTCTGCCAAGGAGAGTGGTGAAATACTCTGTAGTGCCAGAAAGCTGCAAAAATGTGTGATCAAGGTGTGACTTGCTAAAGAATATTTCATCAGATTTTAGTGGGGGTGTACATTTACATTTGATTCCATATGTATAGTTTTGAGTGAGTGTGGATTAAATCATTCCAGCTGTGCATCCAAATCTATGTTGTAAAACGATTCCACTCTAGACAATTCAATAAATCCTCAAAAGCCCAGTTTCAGTAATCTAAATTTATCATGGCAACTGTATTATTGTTATAACTTTGTCAATTACAAATAGGGCCTGGTAGTTTAAAAAGAAGAAAAAAATAGATATACATATTAATAACCCCTCTTAATTTTAGATTTATGTTTGGAACATAGATGTACAGAGAGAGCTCTTTAAGTCAATAAGATTTTAGCAACCACAAAGACAGTAAACCCAGAAAAATGGTGGCAATTTTTTGTTATGAAGTTTTTTCACATAAATATACCTCTTCTGGTAACTCAGCCTGATGAGTTAAAGATGGAGACAACAACAGAGTGTTTTAGGAGCAGCAGCTAGAGGTCAGAGGTTGCTCTGCATGAAGCTAAGATGGAGTCTAACCTCCTCCTCCCATGTGTTTAACCTATGACCTCTGGGACAGGGGTGAATGTAAGCCTGATCAGTTACAAGAGCAGCCTCAGAGTGACCTCACAAAGGGAAAAACACCAGCAGCTGTTATCAAAACACCACAGTCCCCTACATCTACAACAATTCTAAAATTTGGTTTGTGCAATAAAATGCACAAACTAAATAAACAATATGAAAATGCAAGACTCACTGAAGAGTTGTTCTAGCATACCTTAAGTCACTCAGTAAAGAACAGGATCAACTGTGATTTTATAAAGCAAGCAACAGAAGCATGCACATGCTCAAAGGGAATGTGATGAATTAAACCGAGCAGACGTAATTGGACCTGAACTGGACCAGAGCTGCTTTTGCTGCACCCAGGCCTGAGGATGTAATGTGCTCTTCCCAGATAAGCAACCACTGGACACCAAGTAAGTTATAGATCAAACGTCAGAGGAAGCCATGTGGCAAGTGTAGCTTTAACTACTGGATGTGGCTCATGTTATGGAGCAGTATCACATCACCACAACAGTCCATATACCAATGCAAGGAGGTCCTGTTTTTGTCTCTCATAATGAATAAGAACATCTGGTTCTGCCCAAAGAATTTCACAAAAACACCAGACCTACGTCCATCTCTTAACACAAAAAACCTGAAAGCCATTAAACTCATACTGACTAGTCATTACTGCCATACTGGCAGGACTACTCTGAAAAAACTGTAACCGGTTGTCTTGTGAAGAATAATCTCCAAATTACCTCAGAAAAAAACTCATGATATATTACATACTGAGCCAAGAGTCTAAGAACAATAAGTTGGACTGCTGCTATGAAAACACAAATGTTTTGTTCAGGATATGTATGCTTTAAAAGCATCAATACCAGCTCCTCTCTGACAGCTTGGTGGGAATATCTAAAAATGACTGGGTCTTTACTAATCCCATGCAGACGTACGCCCATCTGGAACAACCCTGACATCCTACAAAAAAATAATATGATAAACTTTCCAGATTGGAGGAATTGAATACCTGGAACTAATATTTGAAGAACACCTGTTCAGAGGTTCTGGTGCCTGATATGTGAAGACTTATCAAAGTGTCTGAGATGTAATATTTCACTTTCCCCCTCAGTTTGCTTGGTGTTGCAACTTAGATGATGTCACCATGAAGAAAAATTCAGTTCACGTGGTTTTCACTGCCTTATATATCAGTAAGAAAACTTTCCTCATGAATTGGAAAAATAAAAATCTTCTTAGTATTAAGAGGGGTCTGTATGGTTTGGGCGGGCAGGCTGGCCAGAGTGGAGTGGTCACGGTGGAGTGGTCTCGGCTTCTCGTGGGTTTTGGTTTTGGCTCCTTGGCTCTCTGCCTTTTGTGGGCTTCGGTGTGGGTTCTCTCTCGGGGCTATTTCTGGCCGGTGTATGGGTGTCGGGCATGTGTTTATGGGTTTGGATGCTGTTAATTTTTGGTAGGCTGGTGGGGGTGCTCTTGCGCAGTGTGGGCTTTGTGCACGGCTTTTGCTTTGGGTGCTCTTTGCGGCGTTCTGTCCTCAGCTATATGACATGCTGTTGTGTTGGTTCGGTGGTCCTGTGAGCGGAGGCTCTGGCCGTCGAGTGTGGGTGCAGCGGGCTGGACGTCGCTGGGCTTCTCTGCCTTGTACTGGGGTGGGGTTTGCTTGTCAGCTGGGTGGTTCCTTGTGGGTGGTGTGTACTTCAGGTTGGTGGTTTTCACCTTGCCCTTACAGACATATGGAAGGATGTGTGATGTCGCATTGCTGTGTGGGCTGTGGCCTTTCTGTGGCACCCTTCTGCTTGCTGGGCCAGCGTCTTTCCCTTGGGCATGGTGGTGGGTGGGGTGTGTGGCTGGCACTGGTGGTTTCAGTTTGTTTGTCTATGGGCGAGTGTATGTGACTATGCTGGCTCTGGGTTTGCATTTGGGTGGGCCTGCCGTTTTAGTTCGGGTGTGGCCTATTGGCAGCCTCGGTGTTGGTGTGGGGCATGTTTTGTTGCCCTGCTGGCCTGGTTGTGGCTGCGGTTCGGTGACGGGCTGGGGGGCATCGGGGACTGGGCACTCTGTTGGCTCTGCCCTGTGGGTTTGGGGGTGGTTGGGCATGTTGATCGTGTGCCCTACTTTGTGTGACGTATTTTTGTTGCGCCGGACCAGCTGGGCCACTTTGCCCAACAGTTCTTTCCTCCCCATCCTCAGACACTTCCTTCCGCCCGCTCCATCACACTACCACTAATGTAGGGCCTGTGGGCTCATCGCTGCAGCTCCCTGGGGCTTCTGCACTGTGGCTACTGGGTGGTTCCCGTGGGACTCTCCCCTGCTCTTCTCTGGGGGGGTTGCGGTGGTCCTGGCGGTGGTTCTCCTGGGGTTCCCATGCTCTGGGGGGCCTTTGGATGTCTGTGGCTCGGATCTGCTCCATATCTTTATCAGGTCTAGGGGGTGGGTCTATGGCTCCTCACACTCGCTATATCATATTTTTATGGAGAAACCTTAGTGCGCTCACATTTAAACCCATAGGTGTTTAGATTCAGGTGTTAATAGATACACAGATATTCTATACTGAGCCGCAGTTACCACCTAATACATTTTGCATTCATTAGTACCATGCACGTTTTGGTAACAATGCTGTTATTATATATATTTCTGCAGATGTAGAAGCAAGCAGGGTGTTATCTTGTAATCTCTTAATCCTTCTTTCTCTCCTTCATTCGTTTCTCCTTCTCTCCCTTTTTCTTTTTGCCCACCTCTCTCTCTTATTTTTCCCTTTTTATTTCTGTCTCCATTTCCAACAATTGAAATAATCCCAAAGCAGTTTCAAAGAAGTTTATTTTATAAATTTTAGAGCAGACCATTATAGTGTTACCCATAATGTTCCACTTGTGAAAGTAAATTTGTTGGGCTTCTGCTTAGCACCCAGACAACAATTCTGAGTGCTACTCTGCCGGACAGGACACAGTAAAAAACAAAAAAAAAGCCTGAATATTACTATGAACCTGAAGTATTATGCTTACCTGAGAATATGAACCAAGGTATTTTTTATCTGAATAATGTCATTTAAATAATTTGGAAATTCAGCAAAAATTACTTTTTGTTAAAGAACCCAGTATTAGTTAAGTTGATATAGTGATAAAAGTGTAGCATCCAATTTGCTTATTGGATGTGTAATGCAACATGGCCACACATCTGCCAAAGTTTGGATATGATTTGTTGATTATGTTTGTGACATCATCCCCTGGGAGCTACTGGCTCCTAGAAGAGTAGTGCTCAGTCAGACAAGGGGAATGGGGAAAAGAAACAGAAATAAAACACAGAACAAACAGGAAGCTTTTACTTTTACCGCTTTGTTTTATTTTCCTTCATTGTTCCAACATGCTCAGCATCATCTAGTTGCTTTCTGTGAAGTTTTTTTCTGTGTAAAATCTAAATTCAATTCAAAATTCAAAAAATACTTTTTTAATCCCAAAGGAGAGGAACCACAAGACATGCAATGCACCGAACCAGAACCCAAAGCTCTAAGATTCGTGTCAGCAGAGTTTAGAGATGGAACTATGTTATGCAAAGACCTGTGGCAATCCAGTCAGTTTTGAGAGTGAGCCCAACTCTGGACCAAGAATTAGAAACTCTGTTATGTTCTGACAGTTCTGATGTGAAAAGCTGAAAGACCCAAAGGGAGTTTCCCCATTTCATTTAACTTCTTCCAAATTCTTCCCTGTTAGATATTAGAACTTGTACTCCAGGTCAACACTGAGATGGTCTGAGGAAAACTATATGCAACACATCTTAAGTTCAGGCATAACTGTTTTTAGTTCTGTTCAGACACAATCTGATCACTCAGGATGCAAGATAGTGCTGGGAGTAAATGGGGCCAAAGGCTGAGCCCAGCCTGCATACAGAGGAATCTAATTTCGGCCGGTGGGATCTAGGATCTTTCAGTCATGATTCATATCTCATGACCATTGGTAGGAGTTGGATCAGTGATCAATGGACACCGTTACTTCTTGGCCAAGACAGACCAGAGTAATAACCCATTGCTGCAGGCGAGGCCCCAGTTGGTCTATTCATTTCCTGCCACATTCTACCATCACTTGTGAACAAGACACCAAGATACTTTCACTCATCCTGACATTAAAGATCCCCAAAACAGTAAAAAAAACTTCTCTTCACCTGGTGCTGTTAGGACCACTGAGGTAATATGTTTTTGTTTTTTGTTTTGTTTCTTCCTTTCTCTTTCTTGTCCTCATGCTTGCATCACCATTTGCAAAGCTTCATACAGGCAGAATCAAACCACCCCCACCTCGCCAACCCCTTGATGTCGGCTAAAAGCAGTGGTTAATGTCACTGTTGAGGGGAGGAACAGATTTAGTGATGTACAAAAGTTAGTCATACTGTGGAAATCTCTGTAACCACAATGTGTCACTAAGTGAGGGTACTGCGGCTCAATAGGAAAAGTAGTCCTCTTCCAATCCTAAGAATGAGGGTGCAAATCCAACATTCTGCCACACTTAAACCCACCGTGAGCCCAAAGTTGCCCTACCTATCTGTGTATGAATCAGTGCCCCTTTTGTGAGTGAGACTAGGTGAATGTGGCTCTAGTACGGAGTGCTTTGAGTGGTCAAAATGAATGGAATATCAATTACATAAACGCAGCCGTTTCCATTAAGTTGGCCCTAATCCGCATATTGTGCTAAACAGATCAACTTCTATGTACCAAATAGAAAGATAATTATTTATTTTGCTGACTGTAAACAATATCCCTTTAATTAAATGCATGCTTTGCATGTATTTTTGAAATCTTGACTAACCTAAGCACAAGATATGTGAATAGTGAGGTGTTAAGATGGATAGCTGTGCCTTAAGTTAGTCTGCAGTGATGTCTCCTCTCTCCCCAGGTACCAGTATCAAGTTCTGTCCCAGTTAAACTGTAGATGCAGCTCTATTTTAAGATCTGATGTCTGTGAGATCTCGACCCATTGCAACAGTGTGTGTTTGAAGAAGAGCACAGCAGTGCTCTGTCGTGAGCGTGAACAAATAGATGTATATCATCACACGTGTCCACCTGCTTTGTGCCAACTTTCTTTCTTCTTGCTGAAGAACTGAAACACCTGTACAGGCAGGAAGGTTGCCATGCTATCATCAAGGATTGTTCTACATGCCCTATTTTTAATAGAAGGGATGAAAATATTACAAATACAGTTCAGACAGACCTAAGAGAAACATAATGCAATCTAGTTCAATAAAACTCCAAGAATGGTAACGCATTTCAATGATAAACTAAAGATTGAGAAATCAGACCAACACTGATCAAGAACAGCAACATAAAACAACATACACTAAAATGGGATGTAATGCAAAGCTTCCAGAAAGTAATATATAATTAAAATTAGTAAAAATATTTGTGAGATTTAAACATTTTAACGACTATTTATTGCCATAGTTTGTAAAAAAATATTTAAGGTTTGCTTAAAGGTTTCAAATGGAAATAGAAATTAATGAAATAGGGATAAAATCCCCTTTTAAATCTGTTTAATGTGTTCACCAAACAATCTATTTTTGTCAAGGTCAATGATGTTGACCATTTATACTGTTGTCAGAGGCTTGACAAAGTATTCAAATCACTTGAACTTTATTACATTACCGCCTCAAACCTAAATTTAGTCTGTTTGGATTTGACGGGATACACCAAAAGAGAGTAGTGCATAACTGTGAAGAAGAAGGGAAAGTGGACATGATTTAACAAAAGCTTTACATAAAATTTGTAAAGTGTAGCAAGTAATTCTTTATCGAACCTCCTTTAGCTCCAATTAGAGCTGCAAGTCTTTAGGGAGGGTATGTCTTTACCAGCTTTGCACATCTAGAGACTGAGATTCTGTGAAAAATAGTCCAGTCTCAGTCAGACTGTGTGGAAAGCATCTGTGAAAATTCATCTCTTGGCACTGATTCTGTGTTGGATTTAGGTCTGGGCTTTGGGCCATTCTAATAAATACGTATGCTTTAATCTAAACCATTCCATTGTACCCCTGGCTGTGTGTTAGGGTCTTTGTCCTGCTGGAAGGTGCCTCTGCTTCAGTGTCAAGACTTTTGCAGCCTCTAGCAGGTTTTCTTTCAGGAATTCCTCTATTTAGTGCCATATATCTTCCCACCAACTATGACTCTGTTTCCTCTGACAAAAAGCATGCCCAAAGCATGATACTGCCATCACCATGTTACCCTGTGTGGATGTTGCGTTCAGGGTCATGTGACGTATTGGTTTTTGCACACAGGACAAAGTTTAATTATGGTCTTATCTGACCAAATCACCTTATTACACATGTTTGGCAAGCCATTTACCCAGCATAGTCATTCTATAATTGTGGGGCCTTTATTGAGACCTACAGGGTTCTACATTGTGGACCATAACATCTGTAATGTATAATGGTGCAAGGTCAGGTACAGAATAAAATTTTCATTGAAGTTGTTTCATGTATGGCAAGACCTGAGTCCGATCTGACTGAACCATGTTTTTCACAGTTTTTATTATACTGATTGATGTATTAAAGGTCTTATAAATGTTATTACATTATAGAAATATATTTAGCCAGCTTTTTCTGCTCTTTAACATCTCGTTCCATGTTTGTTAATGTGTTTGTGAGGTTGTGTATGAAAGCCTGTGCACGCTGCTCCTCGTGTCTTTAGGACCAGCCAGGTGTCACTCAGCACGGTCATTCATTACGGCAGTAACCTGGCCTGAACCTGGCAGGCGATGACTTCCTGTCACTGATACTTCCCCTGACCTTCAGTCAGTGCCAGGACCACTCTATCTCATAAACACACACAAACACACACACGCACACACACACACACACTCCAGTTTCTTTGTACAGTTTTTGCAGTTTGGAATATGTAACACTGGCTTTTTATTTGTTTTGAACTTCATAAACTGCTACGACGTTTAACGTGAACATCGAACTGCTTAAATTTCTTATATCACTTCCTCATGTCATACTGAAGTAGCAGACGGTGAGTTATATACCCACCAGAGCACGACAGCCTGTTCACCAGTGAAACATGCCAAATCAGGGAATGTAGCAGGGAATGGTCATTAATACGGGGAATGATCCCTCAGCATAGCACATCACACATACAGTGAAGAGCAAGGACATACAGGCACATGCAAACACACTGACAGCCTGGGGATCAGCTTCCTCTCTGAAACATGAGGTGGCATCTTTCATAGATGCAAACATCGTGTCATTTTCTTCTCCTTAATTTCTCCTCTCAAATAGTTTCCAGGCCAAAGTTGAAGTCAAAGTGTTTTGGAAGAGAAGTGTGTTGAGTGTCCTGCTTAAATTCAGGCATAATAAACACTGCATTTTTATATCAAAGTTTTATAATTGGCTAATTTTTTGCATTTATTTTCTTACAAAATCATTTTTATTTTTGTATTATATTTTAATTTTCGCTTTTGGGTGTCACTTATAGTTATACTACACGACAACTTGACGCACCCATACCGCTGTCTTACTCGCAATAAAGCATCTTCCCTCCTCTTTGTCTTCACATAATGGTATGATCCTATGTCCTCACATGTGATTGGCTGCATGCTGGCCAATCCAAACAAAGTTCTGCCTGAGCTAAGCAGTGAAAGGCAAACACTGAAAACAGGGTCTCACTCGATGTGAGCCGGTTCATCTGATTCACTACAAAGCATCGGCTCTCTTTTCACATGAGACATCACTAGTAGGCGTTTTGTTTACAGAAGTGAATCAATGGTAAAATCTGTCTTTCTTGTGTTTTCGAAGCGCAAGTTGAAAATAAACGTGCAAGTTAAGAGTGGGGTCCATGGCTGCAGTGGATGATACCTGCTCAGGTGTTGCAGCATCCAGGATGTACTTTTATGGAATGCTAATTCAGTTTTGCAGTACATGTACTGCACAATTTTTTCTTTGCTGTTTAGTTTAAAGCGATCCCATGCTTTTGACACTTTCAGCCATTTTCTCAACGCTTCTTTTTGCACCTCACCGTCTCCTTCCACATAGCTGATGACACCCATGTATCAGCAGCATAGGCTATCATTAGTGGAAGTGAGAGCATTGTGCAACACAAAAATCAACCCGTCCGGAACACAGTGTGATGAATGGTTAAACAGAATTTATTGAAGCCTCGTTATTTGCCTTGGGGAATTTAAGTTATTGAGTTACTCGAAAAATATGAGTAATCATTTCGGCCCAAAAAAACAATTATAAAGACCACAGAATCCAAAAATGTAGTTTTGTCCTGCTGAGGACCAATAAGATGCAATCATAGATTGATAAAACACACCTCACCTTTGGGTTTACAGCTCTGAGTGGTTCAGCTGAGCCGACCGCATGCTCCACACTGTGTCATCCACACTTAAGTCAGTGAGATATTGGACAGATGACTGTGGAAGCTCTCAGATTCAGCCTTGCCAGCCTCCTGTCACTGTGGCAACCGAAGCCCGAGCAGGAAGGTCTGAGATGGGATGGCATGAAACGCAGACCTTGTATGGTTCGCAAAGCAGGTTTGAGGTCTTACTGATGGCAACGTCAGCAGTGTGAGTCAGAGTCAGGTTTGTTCAGGTGCCGTGTGCAAACAGACCCTCAGCCATCTGTCACAGCGGCTCCTGGAGGGTCAGCAATCTGTGGCCAAGTTCAACACAGTCAAAGTCATCTTTTAGCCTCACACAGAAAACCTTTACAATCAACCCATAAATCAGCACTCCTTACATTTTACTTAGCAAACTGTCCTCTGAATAGATCCAATCCAACAGTGTTCTGGTTAAGTCAATCCAAATTTTATTTATAAAGCACATTTAAAGACAACATGTTGTTACAACAGTGCTGAACAATAGAAGGTGGTTCCCGCTTTCATGTGTTCATATTATTTTCTGAGCATCTTTAAAAACTGGGACACAAACATGCTGTTTGTTTTTGTAAGTCTATATCAATGTGACTGCTTAGCAGCAGATTAGTGGGAAGATGATTGTGAGGCTGACTCAAAATAAGCCTAAATGAAACTGTATGGCTTCTGGCTCCTCTTGGCTTCTTGAATCAGTTTTGGGGAAAAACAAAACATTCTCACTCAGTGATATAAGCTCCATTGTGTCAGACTGTGGTTACACAGGAAACACATGTCGAAAGTATTGCTGCTTCTCCATAAACAAAGTCTTTCTCTAATCCACGCTGTATGCTTTTGTTTTGTTTGGATAAATGTCCATTAACATGTTTCACCACACTGTCATCACAGCAATAAACAAGCTTCTGGCATAATTCTAGTTGGATATTTGGCAACTCTTGGTAAAATTTATTTCAACACTTTTAAAAGGTTTGAAGTCAGAGCTTTAGGAAGGCAATTCCAGAAGCTTAATGTTAGCTGGCTTTGTCCATACCAAAACCAGTTTGGAGCCACTTTTGTGTTTAGTATCATTGTCCCTTGGATCACCCAGTTTTCTCCCAGATCAACCTCCTAGCAATGAATTTAAGCTGAGAACCTGGAGGTTTTCCTCCTTCTTCATGACTCCATTCCCATTGTGCAATTCTTAGTATCACTGGCAGTTTAACAGCCCCATAGCATAATGTTACTACCACCCTACTTGACAGTTGGTAAAGATTTCTTTAAACGTTCTTGTTATTGTGGTCAAATAACTCAATCTTTGTCTCGTCTGACCATGAATTGGTTCTCCATAAGGTGTTGGTTCATCCATGTGGGCAGCTGCAAATTTCAGATGGACTTGAAGGTGTGGCTTTTGGAACTACTTTTAAATTATAACAGCACAGTTTAATCAAATTGTTAAGGAAACCATTTTAGGATGGCACTGTGGATGGCAGCCTAAATGCTTCGCTCTAGTACTTTTATGTGGCTGTTTGTCACCATTCTCCAGTCACTTTCTCTAGAGTTCACTAAACAGCAGACTTTTCTCTTTAGGGCAATCTTCTAAAGTTATCATCGACCCAGACAACTTCCCTGAGTTCTTGGTTACTAGAGACATAGACGAGGTAATCACCAGGCACCAGAACCATCAGCAGTGGCAGCCCCCAGGGGTGTGTTCTCTACCTACTCATCTTATTTCTTCACAAAAATGATTGCTCCTCAGTGAACCCATATGTGAAGCCCTTGCAGTTCACAGATGACACCACTGTCATTGGTCTGATGCAGGACAATTGTAGGTCTGCAAACAGACAGGAGGTGCATTAGTTGTTCTACATGCGTGGTCAAAACCACCTGAAGCTTAACCCAATCAAGAGAGTGGAGATGATGGTGGACTTTTGGAGAGGAGCCCCATATTTCATCTCCTTGTCATCTTTAACAACACCAGTTTATATGTTTATTTTTATGTCCGTACATAGGGAGCAAACTGAAACTGATGTCAAATTCCTTATACCAATAAAGTTGATTCTGATTCTGTCAGAAACTGTTATCAAGTATTTATGTGTGCATGTGTTCAGTAGGTTTAAAACCCTAGTGGGTTGCTACACAATCTGTCTGTGACTTTGAACTTCAGAAAACAAAATAGACCCAGTCATCACTGTGGGAACTTCATACTGGACCTCAAGCTGCTTGTATTCTGTGCATCTCTCATCTCTCTTTCTCCAGACTCTGGGACTTCCAAATGAATTGGTGAACTTAGTCTTGAAAGAGGACCACTGAGAAACAGTTCAGTCCTTGCCTCATTAGCCCAGGAAAGACACTTGTGGCGATGATTCTCAGAGTTCTATTTTTTATGAGATGCACCTGTATCTTGGGTTAAGGGATCAAACTGTAACCCCAGGGCTGATCTACAGCAGATGTGAGAGCTTTGTAAACTTGCAGGTGCTGTTCTGAGGTAAATTTTCACAAAATGGTGGATAACCTTTCAGAACTCTTATTATATTTCAGTATAAATCTTTACATGTTCCATTCTCATGTGTTCAATGCAGAGAGATCACTGGAGGCGCACCACCTCCTAATTTTACACTGTAAATAATTATCACTTTCTGTGATGATTTTTAAGTTGGAGTTGTTTTAAGATGGTGGAACACGGCTTTGGCGTTGGTCCCTCTTGGACTCACCAGCAGCTTTATCCTCTAGGACCAACTATTCAGGATTTATACCAAATGAAGATGCCAATAGAGTTATATGTTGCTGGTAACATATTCATTGCTTATAACCTTTCAAAAGAACCTTGAACAATCTGAACCTATTTCTTTAAGGAATGAAAGATACCATCAAACCAGAGCTGGACCACACAAAAAATCCTTTAAAGATTAGTGGAACATAAAGCAGGACTTTAGAACTTAACTGATGTTAGGCATAGTTAGGGAAATAGACTGACAAGACCTTACACTACCACTATGACCCTTACTAGACACACTTCCATACACAGGCAAGGGTAAAGAAGACATAGGAAGAATGAAAAATGGTCACAGAGAAATCTATTAAGAAAAACAAGAAACCATACAGCACTTTCTTTGCCCGGTGCAGCTAGTGGGGCCAAAAGAGAGAGCGGCACAGTGCTGTGATAACTTCATAAACACCTTGTTTGTCAGTCCTCCATGAATGTCCCTGAGGTTCTAATACAGCATCACTATCTAAGACAGTATAAGAAGGTTGCTAAGCAACTGTCACCTGGCAGCAGCCTTCTTTCCTCCAATTAAGAGATCAAACATGCCTCACAGGAGACAGAAGCCAACAGATGATTCAACTAATTGTGTGTCCACACAGATCAAATTATCTTTCTTATAAAGTTCTTACTAAAGTCTTCATCACACCACAATCGTTTATCAGAGTTTCAAAACGAAACTCGAAATCAGTATTTATTTCTGTTCTTCTGTGTTAAGAAGAGTTATTCTCAATGTCAGAGTTGGGGTTTACATTCTCAGGGATTGGTCATATGACAAATCCACCGCTCTGCCTTAAATCTTTAAGCTCCACCAAAGCAAGTAAAATAGCTCTGTTTTCACTAATGGCTCCTAAATACAGAATTAATGTAGAGAACCAGCTGTGACAATAAGGCTCCCTACTGTGCCTGCTGACTCTGCCAGCACATAGGGAATAAAACCCTACATCCAACCTCACCATAGGACTGAAAATCTCTGCTCGCACAACTACAATTTGCTCTCAAGTGCTGAAGACAGCATTATACATCATGCTCATTTTTGTGAACACTACATTCAAACATAGCAGTGAATCTGGGAGAAGATACTTTAATTTATGACTCTTTCACAGTGGTTAAATTCCGAAGCAAAATGAAAACCATTTCTACCGCAGCCCTATTTTGTAGGGTGGAGCAACAATATTATTTAGAGAGCTTTAGACCCATTTCTAAAGACAGCAAGTATGACATTGTTTCTTTAAATTTCAAAAGGATTAACTTTAACTGCCACCAACTGGGGACAGCCATAGGATTAAGATTCTTCTGCTAAAGGATTTAGCAAACTGTCTTCAAATCTTGAAGGATCTGTGGATCCTTTATATGCACTCTGATCTTCAGTTCTTTACATAGATTTTCCTCTGGATACGAGTCAGGTGATAAACTGTCTAAATTAATTAAATAATTAACTTAATTATTGTAGCAGTTTTACTGTCTTTCTCTGAAATCCAATCAAGAGTTCCTTGGCTGTGTGTTTTGTACTGTTGTCTTGTTTGGAAAACCACACTCGTTTCATCTTCAGATTCCTGTAAAGAAAGTACATTCCTCCATTCATCCTTCCTTCAGTTGCTATATATTAAGTCTGCCAGTACCATGCGATGTAAGAAAGCCCACACCATGGTATTCCCCTTGTAAACTTGTTACTGGGGTGATGTGCAGATAAATTATTCATCCAAGCATGGTGTTGCCAGTATTTTAGAATCTTGTCCAAATCTTCTGCAGCAAGCGTTAGCATTAACATGCTCTCCCTCAGCAGTGGAGTCTGCCACAATGAGTCTGTATAAAGGCCTTTGCGGTTGAGTACATATTACTTATTATTTTTCTATGGGAAAAACTGTTTCTTTCTGAAGCTTTCTGAAGCGCCCTGAAAGTGAATATTTGGCTTTTGGACAGCTCCTTTTTTGTCTCTTGACTGGTCTTTTAGAAATCCTATAAGAAGCACCAGGACATGGCTGGTTTATGGTGAAACGACGTTCTTCAGACTTCCAGATTTTGACCCCAACGGTGCTCACTGAAACATTCAGAAGATTAAAAATGCAGCTGCAACCATTTCTGTCATGATCTTTTGCAACAGTACTTTGGTAATGGCCTTTGTCATAGGTCATCTGTTAATATTAGAACAGTTCAAATTGATTTGCACACAGCAGCAGGAATGCTTTCTAAATGCTTCTTGAGTTTCTACGCCTTTTTGGACATTCCTTTTTTTTTTTACCCATAACTTTATTTGTCAACTAACTTGCTTAGATTTTTTTAATGTGTTGGTACTTGTGTTATTGCCATTAATTTTATGAGGTGCATTTTATGTCAATGGTATCACTTTAAGTTGATGTGTTTCCTACTTATTTTACACACTGTATCACAATTTTGCTGCAACGAAAATCACTGTAGCTTTTAATATTTTTGAAGAATATTTCCTAAGTATCCGGTGTACTGAGGTATAAATACACATGATAGAATTCACGATAATACACCATAAAAAGGACACAGGAAATATGTAACAGAATTAAAATCTATCTTACCACTCCCACAGAAAAGTAGTTGTTGATGATGCTGTAAGGGACGGGATCTCCCTTCTCCTCCTTGTCATCAGGAACAATGTCGATGTTCCAACGGTCCAGCACCACCTCTGTGCTGTGCTCAATGTCCCGTAGGACCTTCAGCAAGCTGCCGCCTTCATAACCTGCCAGAACCAGCCACAGGGGTGGGAGAAAGGAAAAGGAAGACACACCTAAATAATAGTTTTGTATAAAACGACCACTTACATGAACAGAACGGTTTTCTTTTTTCAGTTCTACCAATGCAGGTAGTACATACGTACTGATAATGCAGTAGTACGAAGTATTTGGTGTTTGTGTATGTCTAAATGGCGACCCTGGGCCTTTTTCAAAACCCTTGACGTTTTTTTAAGCGGTCAGTAAGAGCAGTTCAATGAGTCCAGGTGGTTATTACTACCACTCTGTGAAACTGATCCAGTGTAAGACATCTTACAAAACAGTTTAAATAAATAAATGCAGCAAAAGTCAAAAGTAAATCTGTATTACAATGACCCCCAAATTTATATTCAAATCTCCAAATGATTGGGGTCATATTTTTTCTTCCAGTGAGGAACACAGTTAGTTTAAAGAGCCGTTTTACAAATTAAAAAGATGAAAAAAAACTGGACTCTGCTCAGGTCGGACAGCGTTCCTCAGCAGGTCAGCATCTCAGCAGCCTGTAGGGGGTGTTTAGTATGAGATGTCCCTGAGGTGTAAAGCACTAATGAGTAGCAACCCACTGGGAACATCATATGAGAAATATGAGTATGTATGCATACTGTATTTGCTTTTCTCATGCTGGCGAGAATAGTTTTGTTTCAATGTTCAATCAGATGTCACCATCTGGATCCTGAACCTTGATTGAGTGCACCCCACAGACTAGGAAAAACTTAGGTGTATCCATCATAACATAACTGAGTGTTGAGTTTGGGATTTTGCCACCACTATTTGGGGTTTGCATGGACGGACACTCAGTCTTTAGGTTTGGACTAATTTTGGTAGGCCATCCACTCCTGTGAAGGATCACCACTGTTTTCCCCATGGATAATGTCCTTTACTGTGCAAGTGAGACATGTTACTGTCCCAGAACTTTGAAATGGCTTTGTAACCCTTTACAGACTGATGTCTATGACTCAGTTTCTCATCAGTTCTTTAATTTGTTTAGACCAGGGCATTAATTGCCTTTTTAGATGTTTTAGCCAACTTAACACTGTCAGAACAGTTCCATTTGAGTGGTTCCTTATTATTCCCTACTGGTAATTATTAGGTTATCTTTGTCTAAAACTGTTATTTCCTTAATGATCTAAAACATTTAATTGTGGCAAAAAAGCACAAATTTAACAATTTTGTAAGGGGGCGAATACTTTCTCATAGCTCTTCAGCTAACTTCAGCAACTAAATAGTTTTTTTAGTCTTTTCTTCACAGTTTATGACCCACGAAGTCTGTTTCTGTAAACTAGGGTTGGATATCTCTGCTCTGTGACTGATATGTATCTCGATTCACTCATTTAACCCCAGGAGCTCCTTCAGCAGGTAATTACAAAACAGGGAACTTTGAGGAGAACTCTTTGAGAACCCGTAGATTATACAAATGACCATCTTCAGGATATCCAACAAAATTATGCTTTGGTAAGGAGTAATGACTAACTGCAACTTATTTTCTCTTAGAACTATTGCAGATAAATCATCTTAAATCCTTTAATGAATTTCATTTTGATCACTGTCTTTATATTAAATCTGTACCCATCAATGTTTTTGTCATCATAACACCTGTGTCATATATGGTATCAATGATATATATACTTTTTCCAAAGGTCAGTTTGCACAAAATAGTACAAAGTGTAGCATTGAAAAAAAGTAAATTAACTTTTTGTAGAACTGAAATGGTGCTGTATGTAACATTTGGTGTCAAGAGAATAGGTCATATATTGGCCCTGTGTCAGGAAGTACTCAATGTACTCAACAAATATTAATTAGTTAAACAAACTTTTAATGGGACCCAAACTCACCACTTCAAATTAGTGCATCTCATCTGTATAAGTAATATCATATAAAGGCTAAATTTTTGGTGACGTGTAGATGTTCTGACTGTGGCGAACATTTTAGTTTTTTGCCCACTCTGCATTTCTCTTTCCAAATTGTAGAAGGACCTGCTCTGCAGCAGGTGTCCAGCTGCAATGTAAAACTAAGGTAGCTTTCATATTTCTGAATGAGTTGAATTTCATCGATATAAACTGTTAAAAAAGTAAAGGCTTTGTTCTCTAGCCCTTTTCAAGATAAAAAGGAAAAGTGCTTTACAATGAAAAAAGAAATAATGCATGTAAGAAAATATTTAGAAAACATAAAGAAATTTCATAAAAGCAAGTTTGAAAAGGTGAGTTTTGGCATTTAAAGGAGATCACAGAGTCCAAGGATCGTAAGCTTAGAGGTGGACAGGTCCAGAGTCTAGGGGCAGCAGTGGCAAAGGCTCTGTTTCCTGTAGTCCTTATCCTGCAGTGCTTACGTTGGACCGCTAAAAGGCCCTGATCACAGGACCTCAGGGACCTGCTAGGGGAATAAAGAATGTACTATGAGGTTAGCTGGTGCCTGTCCTAGTAATACTCTTAAAGCCAAAAGAAGGATCTAAAAGTGAACTTGGAAACTGATGTGAAGCTAGTGTAAAACAGGGTAAGCTGTGGCGTGGCGTGCATGTAGAGGGTTTAATCAAAAGCTTACACATGGATTCTGAACAACCTGTAGATGATACAAGGAGGGTTTTTTGAGGCATGTGAACAAGGATTAACAATAGTCCAGCTATGATGAAATCAATGCATGATTAACAATTTCTACAGAATAGAACACGTGGCAATATTTAAGAAGATAAAAGCAAAAACTAACCCAATATAAAAGCTGAGTCAAAGGTCGCACCAAGGTTTCTAACAGACGTTTATTGTACAACAGAGCCCATGACCTTGTAAACCAGTTTGTCTAGGGCAAAGATCATGATTTCAGTTTTTTTCTTTATTCAGTTGTAGAATGTTCTCAGCTTGTAACAGAATCTAAACACCTGTTCATTAGCTGTGGCTCAAAATTCTCTTTGGGGTTTAAGTTGATGTATGATTGAATGTCATGTGGATATAAATTGTAAGAAATGTCTTTACAAGTGCTCTGAATGGGCTGAAGAGGGAACTGAAACAGTGCAAACAGTAGAGGAACCCAAACAGAACCCTTTGGCACACCACAAGATGGAAAGTGGAGAAAGACCTAAAATTAGAAGCAGCAACACAAAAGCACAACTTAAATCGATAGGAGTAGAACTGTTCCGATGTATGCATTCCAGGCTTATAGATCTAGGGTTATGGAGTACATCTAGTCACGGCTGCTCTACTTTTTACTGATGTTGATGCATGCACTGTGTATGTGAATTGGTACAAATTGGTTAATCTCCACAACTGTAGAATAAAAATGTTCTCATATATATGTTAATATCATTACATAATAGAAATTATAGTCTCAGGAAGTTCTCACCTCCTCCCCAGCGTAAGCATCGTGCCAGATCATTTCCTGTGCCCAGTGGGAGGATGGCCACTGGAGGATGTCTGGCAAAGTTAGCCTTATCTGCAAACAAGATGAAGACACGTCAAATTTTGTTTCTAGTGCTTTGTGATATGGAAAGTCAAACCTTCAAATAAACTTAAGCTAAAGTAAAAGTATTTCTTAAGTAACTGCCCATTATTATTCAGTACCAACAAGTGGAACAGCATTGAAAAAAAGATGTTGGCTCAAAACCCCAGAAAATGCTCTAAAAATAGATTTAGTTTTCTGCCCCAGTTGATTATATTTCCAGAGTGCCAAAACAATTTTAGTCTCATCTGTAATACCAACAACAAAATGGGACTAATGCCTTTAGAGGAGGCCAAATGCTGCAGTAATTTTCTTGTTAGTACACATTTGTGTCTTAAGTCCAAAGTTAGAATTTTAGTACCTATACAATCGAGGATCCAGCCCACTGTACCATCACCTCCACAAGCAAGCACCCGGAAATCAGGGACATCGTGGAAAAAGTTGAGCCTGGGTGGAGGGGAAATCCAGGAGAATTAACCAAATACATGCTCTAAACAGGAAGCAGGTGGTCTACAAACAAATTGCCATGAGGGGAAAGTACCCTAATTCTAACTACCAGATGTATTAGGATGGCTATTTACAGGTGAATAATCCGTTGATTGTGTTTCTTGAGGGATTTCTAAGCTCTGAATGATCTAATGAAGAGAGAGCTGAAAAGCTGATCTGTGAGTGCCATCTCCAGCTGTGCTGTCTCCACTGGTTTCCCCTGAAACCACACTCACAGAGTATGTGCCCTTCATAGGGACCTTTAATGTGTATGGGCACAAAGCTGCAGACAGAAGCTTTCATCATTTCCCACCATTATACAGCTGACTTTGGGTCACAAGCCCCTTTCGGACCCTTCATCCGGCTGGTCCTGCAACAAGACAGGTCATCACAAAGGAGGAAGTAAAGCTCAAAAAAGGGCTTGTTCAAGTACCTGGTGGCAGCAGTTTTTAGAAATATAATAAAATGAACAACCACATAAATAAAAGCTTGTGCTGTTTTTGAGTTTCAGGAGACGTATTTTTTTTATTTCAACTTAATTATTGATGTTTTCTAATGTGCAGCTGTGAAATGTGAAGTTGACAATTAAACTTCGATACGAAAACATGTATCACAACAAAATCACATTACGCACAGCATAGTAGCTGAGAATGGCCTATTGAAAAACCCATCTACATGTCTTTAATGAAAAGACAGAGACAGCACAAGATATATTTACATATTGGCGCAACATAAACTTTATATAATACTTCACGACACCACTCGCACGTAAATGAATTACTGATCTCGCAAGAACTTTTACAGGATTACTGTATATTATATTCGTACGACTAACAAACTGTTGAACAAAAACATCATGCAAACAAGGGAGGGCTAATATATTATTATTATACCCTGAAACACGGCAAAGGAAAACAATTGTTCCTATCCAAGCAAAATTTATAGAAATTATTGACTGTTACAGCTATAACATGTGTTGTATGGTACTCCTATACCAAATATGTTACTATTACGATACCAAACTTAATTAGCCGCACTATGTGCGTAGGGAGGTCGCAGCCCATCTTTTTGCAATCGGGCCTTAGATGATATGACCATACCAAGAACAGTTCGTGAGCGGATGTATAAAAACATGGGTTAATTAGTGCTGAGTTTGTCCGGTATGTTAGTCGTAGATTGACGGTGACTGGTCGCCTCACCAATCATCTCTACCAGAGCACACCAATTCAAGTCACTGGGGATTACCTGCTCCTATACAGATTCCAAAAATAGGTACAGGCATTTCAATGATACGTATAAGTACTCACAAACGCAATGCCGTCAAATCAGTTATTATGTCAAAAACAGTTACACGAGAGTTTTTCTTACGAAGGACAGTCCCAGCAGATCTGAATAAGTCAGCATGCTTGCACAAGCATACAACACCTTACGGCGTTCTCATATGGATAGTGCGCATAACGGACGACATGTAGCGGCTATCACACGTACCCACCTGGTCTAATTCTTCGGCACACACTAGACACAATCCACCTCATACCCTGAGCATCCTATCCGCATGTAGCGACAAGGTCGGAGAGCGAAAAACTCCCATTAACTAGGAGAGAAAAACTCCAAGTGCGAAACTATGCTTTCCAACCCAGAGAAGGTTGTACCCAATAGCTCCTATAAAACGCAGAATGCCCAAGCGACTAGGCATTGAGAGGATTCCGGGCAAAACACCCCAGAGGATCAAATATACAAGCTTTGCTTAAATAGAAAGGCAAATGAAATAAAAAGAACATTAACTTGGACAGTGTAGGAGAATGTAGCAGAGTAGGAAACCTCCGTTAAAGGTTGTTCCTATACCCATTCGTCTCTGACCAAACAAAGATAGGTTCCGTACCAGTATATACATGATCAAGGAAGTTGCTCCCTCTAGTAGAGAAGTTAACATGCTAGGCGACCGTTTACCTTGTCATGGAGCTGATGGCTGTGCCTAGATCAAAAAACTAACAGTTATGGGATTGGGTGCATGGATATCACACAATAGCTTAGGCACAGCACCATGTTGCCAAATTCCTAAACAATCCTCAATATAAAAAATGACTAAAAGTGCCCCGTGTTGGTAGCACATCAAATTTTTAGTGATTAAATCGCATAAAACTTTTAGGCATTCAATGTATACGAGAACGATACACAAAAAAAAATAAAATTCATGCCGCCTAAAGAAATGATACTTCGCTGGCCCATGAGATATATGGGAACATAGAATTTCACTAAAAGCGCACACTCCAGACCTTGCTCCTTTAGTGTAATTCTCTCATGCCATAAAGAAGAGAACCGTGGCACCGGTAACTGACCACTGCTACAATGACCGACAACACAGACAGTAGCAAAGAATCTGATGTTTTTAGTATATATTTCAGTCACTATCAGAGAGAGACGAAACAGAGTCAGAAGAAGAAAGTCAGCTTTCATCAGATGGCACATTATGCTGCGACGTGCGGACGACCATCCAATCCTCTATTTTTGCCGGATGCCGGAGCACAGCCAGAGTCAATATTCATGAATCATCTATAACAATAAATACATGCATATATTTATATATACACGTGTAGATATTAGCAATTGTTTACATTAGATCAATTAGTTCAGTTACTGGGATACTCATTTAAACTAAAGAGTATTACCACCGAGCAATTCAAACATTAAACTAAGCAAACAAAATTGGTAGTGTTCTCTGCACTTCACAGTGAACTCACGATTGAGAAACAAAAAACACTTGAAAATATCTGGATGATAAATATCGAAAATAAGCAGTTTCAACTGTTGTAACTTCAACGAATGAGTTGTTTGGTACTCACGGCTAACTGCATACGGCAATATGCACGATTAGATCATAGGATTTGCTATGTGGCACATGCTGGTATGCGGAACGCCATTGGAGCTCCTCCAAGGCACCTTACGCCAGCGGGCGACCACACGCAAGAGTGACCAGATGTTCATTCATTCAGGAATGGTGGCGGGGATAACGCGATGGACCACAGTGGAGCTAGCAAGGTATAGAGGGAAGTCCGGTTGGCATAGCTTAAATTTGCGCGCGCATAGCTAGACGTGATGAAGTCAACTGTAGTAGGACGGAAGTACTGGAGAGCAACGAGGGAGCCCCAGCTCCCAGTAGCACCCACAACGGGTTAGATCACACATGCGAGATCTGAGCAGACCACTAACACACAGTACGAAGATGTCTATGTATTAGTTTTATCAACATCTAAAGCTCAGAATCACTTTAAAAAAATTCTTTTCAAATATATAGCGGGTCATGCCCCACATATAGATTAATCCTTATTTTAATAAACCATACTAAGTATTATTCATCATTATAATAATATTAAAAATAATAAGTTTGATTTAGGACCATGTAACAAGTAAGACAGGGATATCTACTTTTGTCAGACAACGGAAGTCCAGGTGATACTGCTGAGCTTAGATCCTTTGAGCAACAGGCAGCAACAACCTTTTCTGTTGGCGATGTCTTTTTCACGCGTCAGATTCACTGCTGAAACAGTGTACCGAAGGACTCCTGTGCAGTTCACATTCTCCTTCGTAACGTCAAGATATCCCGGGACCTCTGACATCACATTCCTCTGCGAATTCAGAGGCTCTTGTATCGAAGCATGTTTTGACCGTGCAGAAGTCCATCGATATCCACAATACAAAAAATAGCTGTAGCTTGGTGGAGCAGCCCATCTGTCCCTCGTCATTATTTCCAGCTATGATCCCCTCTTGCGCTCAGGAAAATAGTGCCAGTCTTACCGGCTGGCTCGCCGTAGTATGCGCCACACCACCAGCAATGCCACCTTTCACCTATATGACACTGGTCTTTTAACGGCAACTGGCTTCTACCTGAACCATTTATCATTAAACCACTCACAAATATGAATGACGGGAAACTTCCCAATTAGACAAAAAACTTGGATGACTTTTAAATGTCTGCGTCCTATAATTCAGACAAGACAGAAGTTGTCGTCTTTGGAACCGGAGTCTTCAAAAAAGATAAACTGCCTTCAGTCACTCACTTAAACCTGGGATGCATTAAATTGACCTCGATAAATAAAGTAAAAAAACTTGGGGTTATTTTTGACCAGGCCATGTCATCTTAAATCATATTAAAACAGGTCTTCTAGGATTCTTTGCATTCTCGGACATGTGCCAAATATTAGAAATTCATGTCCAGGGAGTGAAGCTGAAAAAAACTAGGTCCATCCATTTGTTACTTCAAGGTGAGACTAGTAATTCTTTTACTTCAGGATGTTCCAACAAAATGCAGTTAAAAGCTCTTCAGTATTCTAATAATGCTGCAGCAAGAGTTCGAGAAAATTAAAAAGAGAGATCATATTTCCCCCTACTTTGAGCTTTCCCTTCATTGGCTCCCGTAATCCAGAATAGCAATTTAAAAATTCTCCCCTCACATATAAAGCCCTTAATGATTAGCTCCATCATACATCAGAGATCGGATGTTCCAAAAAAAAAAAAAAATTATAAATAGTAAAAATACCCCCCAATAATTATTTTTTTTTAAAATATAATGTCCTAAAGAAGCACTCGTTCTCAGACTGCATGGTTTATGGTGATTCATAGAGTCTCTAGAAGTAGAATGGGAGGCAGATCCTAAGTTATCAGGCTCCTCTCCTGTGGGGACCGCTCCCAGTTTTAGTCAGTGATGGCGGACACCTGTCTACTCTTTACAACGGGCTAGGCTTAAAACTTTCCTTTTTGATCTAAAGCTTATAGTAGAGTGTGTTAGGTTACCGAGCTGCTCCTTATTTTACCTCCGTCTTCTTCTCCCCCTGTTGATGGCCTAAAGGGGAGTCAGTTTTAGCCCCTAACCGGCGTTATTATTAGTTTGATTTGGTTGAGGGTGCAAACACAACTCCATTTCTGCCTAACCGTATGACCCCCTCTCTTTACAAATTGTTTATGGTACCAACTCTGACAGAAGAGAGGTATCCCAAATCGTGTGTGGTTTAGTTAAACAATGGCCATCAGTGGGTTAGATGGACAAACGTCGTACTTTTTAAGGCTAGCTTAGAAAATCTTTCCATCTTGTGATAAAGCTTATAGTTCGAGTGGTTAGGTTTATTCCTAAGCTGAACTCTGTAGTTATGTCGGGTGCCTATCGGCTTCAGGCTCTGTGCCTGGAGCACGATATATGAACCGCACTTTTCATACCTCTTCGCGCTAACATTCTTACAATACTCTCGAATTTGTATTTTTGTGTTCTTTCAGTGCCCGTTAACTTGTTCTGTTTTCTCTCGTGTTCGCTTGCTTAGGACACCTTCTTACACGTGGCACCTTCTGAAGCTTCTGTGTCTGTGTACCGGTGATCCACCGCTCTCATCGTGGAAGCAGGGGACAATCCACAGTCCAGTAAAGGCACATGGTGCGTTGGAACAATCACGACTAAAATGCTCAGAACACCCTCTACCGATGATCCACAGGCCGGCTTCAGTAGTTTAACCTGTCTCTCTCCTAGACATGCTACGACTGAGCTTTACTGTAATAACTCTATGGTCTCTTCATGACTTCCCTAACTTGAAAAACTGGCTCAGAGTTTATCTTGTCCTTCTTTTCTAGGTGAAACGACCTAAAGGAGCCTACATCCATTAACATAACTTTTCCTTACCATAGAACAAGTAAAGACAACAGTTATGTAACAATAAATATTTTACTTTCTTATTATCTTGGCAATGCAGTGCTTCGTGTATGTTTTTTTGTGTATCTCTGCTCTGTTCTCTCTAACCCCCAGTCGATCGTCAGGGCAGAATGATCCCGCTTACACTCCACGCATGGTTCTGCTGGAGGTTTCTTCCTTTTAAAAGGGAGTTTTCCTCTCCACTGTTGCGCATGCAGCTCAGTATGAGGGATGCCTGCAAAGTCAACGCCAGTGGACTGTCCTCGTGTGTCTCCGTACATGCTTCATTCTGGAGGAGCGAGTGACTGCGCTAGCCAGGTCACAGTAGAGCTGGCTGCACTGCTGGGGCTCCAGTTAGCATTGTAGCGAAAAACTTTTAACAATTTGAATTAAATAACAGATCGTGACTGCATGTTCAGTGATAAGATTAATTGGACTGTAGTGACGTATTTTGTGAAGTGCCTTGAGACAACATGTGTTGTGAATTGGCGCTATATAAATAAACTGAATTGAAACTGAATTGAAACATCATTTGTGGGCGACTTTGGACTTGCAAAATTTAACTACAAAATATCTCTATTTCTCAATTGTGTCACAATTGTCTTTAATGACGTCTTTAATTCTGATATCATGTCAATTACTACCCACTATCTTCAATATTAAGATGTTTTCTTTTAATTTCTGCATTTGTGGGAAAAGTGTGCCAATGGCACTTTAAGCAGGTCAAAAACATTTAGCACTGAGAACCATCTAAAGCTTGTAAAATTTAAAACAGCCTCATCCTGAAACAGCTATAGTCAAATATTAATTTTTTCTAAGAATGTTATCAAGATTGCCCTTTGCACTTCGTCAAAAACAGTTTATCACACTGTGGTCCAAGGTGTAAAAAAAAGACTGGTTGTTGATTGCCAAACAGAAATAAGAGGTGAAGTGTAAAACAACCACAGTTAATCCACATACTCAGTACCCTTTAAGGTGGTGGACAAAAATCAAGTAAATGTGTTAGACTACTAAAAATACTTTTAAAGTCGATCTAAACAGTGTGAATAAAATTACCATCAAGCGACCAACACAGAAACACACACAGGTCATACTTTTAGGATTCCCATAAATTTGTACGCTTGGACCCAGATTGGCCCGATTCAAACAGGATGTGACAGAAGAAACTAGCAACAACTAGGGAAATTCCAGACCAGCTAAAGAAGTGCCATTTAGCAAGCAGGAAACTTACAAAACAGTAAAACTCACAACTCACTGCTCAAGATGGTACAGAATTGTAGCCAGCTAAAATGGTTGTTAGGTTGTTTACTTCACTGTAGATCAGAAAAAAGAGTTTAACTCTAACAATCAGAACTATGATCTTGGTAGAAAGAAAGCTGCCCGTTTCACTTCTAGGATTTTAAGTAATCAAACATACTAAAATAATCTGATCTTAAGACAATTCTAAGATCTTTTAAAGTATACTAAAATAACATATTCCACACTATCATTATGTATTTAAAAAAGCAAAAACTGAAATGGAAAAGTTGAGTGTGAAACCCTGAGTAAACCTCATGAATAAGCAGATTCTCCAAGAACCACCTTTTTGTCCATTACCTTAAAGTAGTTAATTTTATGTATGATATTATTTATCTCTGTGGAAGAATTGGTTCCTTCTTCTTTACAACATTATTTCAGGTCATTGGTGTTTGCAGGTATTTGTTTTTTATAACCCTCACTTTCAATCCCCACATAGCATTTCAGATATCTGGATTTTGACTGGACCGTTGCAACATCTTCTGTTTTAGCCATTCTGTTGTATATTTGCTAAAGAAGTTGTGAAACCTGTAGGTCCTGTAGATGGTTACTTAAAGCTTCAGCAAAACATCAGCTGTCAGACAGTTGGCCTCACATTTGGCTCTAGAATACTTTGATATAGAGAGGAAAGGTTATGTGGCTTTCAAACCAGCCCAAATCATTAACCCACCACCACTATGCTCTACAGTGGGTTTGAAGTATTTGCTCTGATATCCGGTGTTTGGATTTTACCAAACATCTATTTTCTCCATATATTTTGATCTGATCTGTCCAAATGGCAGAAGTGTTTGGCCAAAGTTCTATATATTCAGATGCAACTTTGCAAACCAAAGTTGTGCTCTCATAATCCTTTGAGCAACATCCCATATTTGTTGAGTCTTTATCCAATTGTTATTTCATGAAGTGGCAACTGTCTCAAATAGAATAAAATATTTTTTTTAATGCAGTGATGGGTGGCACTCTTTTCATTTACAAGTGACACGGATCTAAAAACGTCAGCAAACGATTATCTTGATATTAATTGATAACCTAATTTTGAGGGACTTGTAAGGCAGAGCTCAGAAGCACACAAGTGTGGCACCTGGACAAATTATGATGAAAAATATTTTGAAACACTAACAACACGAGAAACTATATTACAGGAAGAAAAAGTGTGATCCTACCATGCCACTGTCAGCCAGAGGACCATCGAGTAAATGATGTCAAAGCTTTACCCTAAGCAGGATTTGCGACAGTTAACAGTCATTAGGAATCAGGGCGTTACAAGGAGACCGAAACAAAGGGATCAAGGGATCACTAAAAGCAGACAGATTTACTCTAATGCATAGACATTCGTTGCCACAGCATCTTATTTCACAGTACCTGTACATTTTCTGATGCCTAGAAGTTAGTGTCTTGTGTATGCCAAACTAGAGCAGTGAATGAGAGTCACACAGATATACATCATAGATACGCGTTAATGTACCAAAGGGCCACTCTGCTAGGAAGACACCATCAATCTGAAAACAATGTAAGCAGGGACAATAACTAACTTTCTCAAACATGTCTTGTGATCTCATGAAATTAATTTGGAAGTGTTTGACCATAATGACCCTCATTACGTTTGGAAGAAAAATGGGAAGCTGGCATGTCTGAAAACACTATCCCAACTGTGAAGTACATGAGTGGCAGTCACATGTTGATGTGGGGGTGTTTTGCTGCCAGGAGGGACTTGGCACTACAAAAAAATAGATGGTATTATGAAGAAATATTGAATCTTAAGACATCAACCATGAAGTTAAAGCTTGGCCATAAATGGAAAATTACTCTACGCATACCATAGAATTATTTACAAAGTGGCCCTGGGATGGGCTGGAGACCTGTTCAGGGTCCACCTATCATCCAATGACTGCTAGAGAAAGGCAGATTGATGGATTAAATGTCAGAAAGTGGAAAAAGTATCTAATGTCAATGCAAAGTTTCCATTTATATCTTCATCAAATAATTCCCCCCAAATGTTCCATCATTGTTTCTCCTGTCCGTCATGTAAGCATCTATTCACATTTAAACAGCCTATATGTTTATTAGGAGCTTAGCAGTGATTTGGAGCTTAGTCCTACAGAGAGGCCCAGGAAGTTGGAGTGTATTCAAAAGCTGACTCTTGCCATGTGTGGAGAGTGAAAAAGTGCCCGTATTTGTGTGAATTGAGGCAAGCTGCCAAAGCAGCAGGCTTACTTACAGAAAGATGTGTTGGAAAAACTGTGCCACATTTGCAGGGCTGCAACAGGGTGGGGTAGCAATCACATGCTGTTGTTTTTCTTACAGTCAATACTACAGGCAGCAGCAACAATGACCCGGTCCAAACTGCCTCGCCAAGTTGTGCCACCTTATGAATCTATCATCGAACTTGTGACCTTGGTTAAGATTTTGAATCCAACTGGTCGCTAAAACAACACAACTGAATAATGTAGTACACGTAAAAAGCTGTTTCTTTTTAGGACAGTAGTGTTTGTTCATGTGCTGCTGTTCCTGTTGCCTGAATGTTACGTAAGGCAAACAGCACCCTCTAAAGGCCATGCTGAGAACTCACAGTAACACAGAGCAGAAGAGGATGACATCAAGCCAACTACCTTATGTGTCAGTGGAACATTTTCATAATGCCCTCTATTCCCAGCTGTTTGTGAAGGAGAAACGTCTGCATCAACAAAAATTCAAATAGATCTTTATGAAAGCATTGAAATAATGACTGAGTACAGAAAGCTAATTGCATTCCCAAAACAAATCACTGAGAACCAGCTAACTCTCCCCTCAGAGTCTACTGAGCCTGTTGCTAGGGAGCCCATGGTAACAGCTCATTATGACAGGTTAATGCTCTATGTGAGAACACAGCTCATTCATCCCTGATTTTCATTTCTATGCATGTGTCCAGAGCACAACTTCACCCTGATACAGTAATAACAGTTATATCAGTGTGCTTACGACAGGCCAGTAAACAGGCCGCATGACCGGGGAAAAACAGACCATCTGAACACGACAAATGAGCTGCTTTACAGGCAATTACATAACCAATGTGACTCTAAATTACAACTACAGCTTCTCAGCCAAGGACCCTATTCTCCAATGTTAATATAATAAAAATCAAACTGAAAGTGCCACAGTCAGACAGGTGGAAGAAATACATCGTTGTCTGAGTATTAACTGTTTTCAGTAAACCCTTCTGATCTCATCAGTTTCACTGTCACTTATTATTTTCTGTGGAAACTGACATGTTACAAAGAACGGTAGGGTTTGTTCTTGTTTAGCTCACGTATTATTGTATTATTGTATTATTTTGGTCAACACAGCACTGTAAAAAAGTATTTGCCCCCTTACAAATTACTTTGGTTTTTGCTTTTTTCTAAAATATAGAGTTACGTGCAAACGTTTTAGGCAGGTGTGAAAAAAATGCTGTAAACAAAGAATGCTTTCAAAAATGGAAGTGTTAATCGTTTATTTTCACGAATCAACAAAATGCAGTGAATGAACAAAAGAGAAATCTAAATCAAATCGATATTTGGTGTAACCACCCTTTGCCTTGAAAACAGCATCAATTCTTCTAGGTAACCCCTTTTTACACATTTTTTTGAGGCTGGGGGTTGTTCCAAAATCTTGGGAACAAACCCAAAAGATTTTCTGGGGGATGTGGGTTTTTCAAAACATCTTTCTGTCTCTTCATGTAATCCCAGACACACTCCATGATGTTGAGATCTGGGCTCTGTTGGGGCCATACCATCACTTCCAGTAAGTCTTGTTCTTTACGCTGAAGATTGTTCTTAATAACTGTGGCTGCATGTTTGGGTTCGTTGACTTAGCATGTTGTAAATTGATAAAAATAAACAATCATAATTTATATTTCTGAAAGCATCCTTGGCTTACAGCACTGTTTCACACCTGCCTAAAACTTTTGCACAGTAATGTAAGTATAATTAAACAAATGTTTACATCAGACGCAGACAACCTGAGTAAACATTTTTTAAATGATGATTTGATTTAGTGAGGGGAAAAGGCTAATCATACCCAAACCGGTCCGGGGTTAAAAAAAATTTTCCCCCAGTTAAATCTAAATTTAAAATGATAAACCCCCCATTTTTTAGGAAACTGGTTTTAAAATAGTTTGCAAAATGCAAGCCTGATTACAACCAGACCTGTCGATGCAATTAATCACCTGTCCGAATAGAACCTGTCTGACAACATGAAGTAGACTAAGATACCTCAAAAAGAAACACATCATGCCCTCTAATGAATGATCTAATGAAATATGAGAACAGATTAGAAATGTCACTGATATATGTCAGTCTTTACAGCTTTGGGAGTAATGCAAACCACAGTAAGAGCCATTGGCCACTATATGGCACAACCGGTGAACCTTCCACAAGTGGCTGACCTGCAAACAATTACTCCAAGAACGAACCAATAACTCCTCCAGGTGGTCCAAAAGGAACCTGGAGCAACATCTAAAGCGCTGCAGGCCTAATTTGCCTTGATTATAGTCCGTGTTCTTCAACAATAATGGGCAAGGGTGATTTTTTATTTTTGAATGGTTCTTTTAAAAAAAGAATATCTAGTGAGATGTCCAATTAAAAGAAAAAAAGTCGGTGTGCCATAATCTGTTTTACAAAGAAGCAAATGAGTTAAGCTGTAATCATTTTTAATTAGGTTTTTTTGTATACATGCCTCTGTTGCATAAACTAAATGATTTTACTGTATTAGCAGATCTTCAGGCATTTAGTTAGAAAGCAGACAAAGCATTTTGCTGTTATTTGTAGTTCTTAAAGATAAACTGAAATCAGCTAAAATCGTCCATGGAAGAATTGTTCAAATCTGTGCATTGAAATCGGCCACAAAATCTCTCTGTATTGTACTGGCAGTTAAATGTATTTTCAAACTACTTCGATGTACTGCAGACATAACTTTTTGATGGAAAAATAAATCTCACCGTATCATCAAGCTAAGCATCGAACCAGACCATTACTCACTTTAAGGTCCTTTTTACTTAGGGTTTAGGTCTGCCAATTAATTTCATGACTAACAATAACTTAAAAACACACTAATGACAGCAAATGATGGACAAAGCTTTTTTATCTTGAAAGTGTCTTTTCATGGCTTTTCAATGAGCACGTAATAGATTTCTTAAATCTAATTAACTATTATTCTCTTGATTATGGTGACATCACACCCAGAATCTTTCAGTAACAGACCAGAGTAACATAGCCCTCATGTCTGATGGCGCGTGTATCGTTACAGTATGTTCTCCTGGGACCTGTGTGCGTCACTGGGTCACTTTTCATGCACAAGGCTCTGGAAGGCAGTAGCTCTGCTTGTCGTGACTGCATGAGATGAGCAGAGACGCCCTTAAGGTAAAGCTTTTACAGCCTCTCTGCTGCGCGGAGCACCAGAATTCCTTTTAAAGTGTACCTAGTGCTCAGCTCTGACATATGCACATGTCTTTGTGTGCACTAAGAGGTAAAAACACTCTACCAGTGGTAACGCAGCATTCCACTTCACCAGTGTACAGCAGGTTAGTGTGACCTCACAGGACAATGAGGTCTGCAACTGGAAAATAAGTAACTGTATATTTAGCACTCATCTCCTAAATCAGCATAGTGCTACATTTAACCTTTACCTGGAAAGAAGTTTTGTTTCTTTATCCAAAATGTTAAAAAGCTTGCTTTATTTATTTATTTATTTGTTTAAGTTAAACCAACCACAAAACACAGCAAAAGATTTAAATTAGAGGGAAAAATTGGCTTATTCTGTCTCTTAACTGGCATCAAAAAGGCAACAAAGAAAAGTAGACTGTATGCAGTAGACTTACCCATTCATGGGTCCTCCTTGCTCCAAACTGTACACCTGTCTGGGGTTTAGCAGATACCTGAATTTCCTGAGAACACTGGAGAAAAACCACAACATGGAGGAACATGCATTAATGAAATGCTGAAACCTGCTTCTGTGAAGTGTTGGGCTACTAAAGTACTGGCTGAAATCAATGCCAGTAAATGTATTGTAGAGTTTATAATGATATGGACATTGAATTCATTAGCTTAGTGCTCTACTGGCGCAGCGTGATACATAGTTTAGGTACAGTCAGGGGGGAAGAGAGTTTCATGACTATCAATACAATCATGGGAAAGGCTAACTCACTCTCATGATTCATTAGCTTGTAGAATGACTTGAAGAAAAACTTAAAGGAATCATTTTTTGTATAACTTTATTAGTCTTTCACAACGTGGAGGACTTCAGCCCACTTTTCTTTACAGCGTTGCTGTAGTTCATTAAGGTTTGTGGACATGGTTCTTTTGACAGCTCACTCACGTTTTCACCAGAGCATTTCAGTCAGGCTGCCTGGATCAATGCAACAGCTATTCTGTCAAAGTCTTGCTGCTGTGTTTGGGATCTGTCTGTTTTCATGAATCACTTTGAGCCATTCTACACCTATCAGACTAAAAGCCTCACATTTATCTTTGGATTATCTTGATATTTCGAGGATTTCTTGGCTTACTGATTACTAGCATGCAGCCCAAATTATCAACCCTCCACCACCATACTTAACAGTGGTTTTCAGCAAACATGCTGTTGTGCATTATGGTCCAACATCTCTACTTTGGTCACATTTTTCCACAACATTGTTCCACAAATCTTGTGCTTCTTTCAGAACATTTCCTACCTCATTTGTGTTTCCACATTTAATTTAGGTAAATATTTAACTACTATGCATTCAGGCTCTGTATCCCTGTAGAATATTTGGTGACAGCCGTTTAATACAGCAAGAAAACATTTGGACTTTAAAGAGATGGTAAGGTATAAAGATAAGAAGTAGATAAGATAAGATAAGATAAGATAAGATAAGATAAGATAAGATAAGATAAGATAAGATAAGATAAGATAAGAAGTAATGCCCAAAACAGCAGACGTCAGCAACAAGCTACTTTTATAATAAAACATTTGAGATTTAAATAATGAATTGGTATTTTTCTTTTGTAGTTGCTGAATAGACTGTTCATTATCTAGGATCTACGTTTGCCATGAACCCAAAACTGAAAGACATCAATACTTGTTAATTATTTAGAATATTTTTATGTATAAGTCATATTGTTATCAAAACCTTCACCAACATTATCACATATTGCCTGTTGTCCTAATATCCTGCTGCTCTACTGTCAAGACAAGTCATGTTTGTTCAGATTTTTCAGAATTATACAGCCACAAACGTTAACCTTTAACATGCTTTTTTTTTTTTCTTACGCAGTACCTGGTTTGACCTTAAAATGAATTTGCTAAGATGTTTTTGCAGATGTATTAAATCTTACCCATCCACTAATCATTTTGCCTTCTGTAAAATGAAAGGCTTTGAATAATTTTGGAATCGATCTTATAACCCTTCCCAGTTACAGAAACAGTTGCTTTCTAAGGTTTTTGCTGATGTCATTACTTCTTGAACTTTTGGTAACATGCACCTGTATGACCCAGACCAACAAACTGGCAAAAACCCTGCTTTTATAGAGGTGGTTATATTAATGAAATTTAAAAAAAACCTTAATGATGTGCTATTAATTAGTAGCACCTAGCGTTTTTTTTTGTAAATCCAATGGAAGCGATCCACGGGATTTACATGTTTTACCATTAAGGCTTCATAGTGAAAAAATTCAGTTAATGACTACATGGAACCTGCTGTGCTTCTTTTGCAAGCTTAAGATCAGAACCTGGTAAAAAATATTTTCATTGTTGTTATGACTGTACCTTCAGCTACTTCAGACTCCAAGCAGTCTGAGATATAAAGGGTAGGTGCCCTTGAAGTCTACTTGTAATGAATTGAACTTACAAAGCAGAAATTTACCAAAGAAATTGATCATGTGAAGAAAGCTAGCATATGGGAAGCACACAAGTATATCTTTGGAATTATGCAATAATTGTTTCAGACAAGGTTAAGCTTGTTCCTGCACCCACACTGCTGATCTGCCTTTATAGTTGTCTTCATTGTGTCCCTTGTGGCTTTTGAACTTTCCTACAGATATGTGAAGAGCACTGGTGAATAAAACCATGTCCCAACCTAGGAAGATGAAAATGACTCTTAAAAAATAGTCAAAGAGTATATTAAAAAAGTTCCTTTTTCAGTATTGACTGTATTGAAATATCAACTTTTCAGTCGTTCACCCCATCCAGCTCCCCTTCCAGGTCATTCAAAAAATCCACTTGTTCATTATATAGTACCCTGTATAGTGTTGGGCAGCCCATCTCCTCAGATGGATCATTAGAAAATTAGAAAATTAGTTTTTTGTTTTCTTTTGTAAACAGAACACATGCACAAGCTAAGACAAACTGTAGATTACAACATGAGTTTGATAGTAGGTTAATTTAGCAATTGTAGTTAATTCATCTTTAGCCAGAGTGAAACTTTTTGCTGTGTGTGTCTAAAACTGCCATGACTGACCCTCTGAAGCTCCATGCGGAGAGATGAAACAGCAATTTTTGACACACTCAGAATGATAATGTTGAGATAAAAATCATTAAAGTGGTTAAGTCATGTGGTGACTTGTCAAAGTATTTAAACCCCTCAAAGTCTTTCACATTTTGTCAGCCAGTGTGCATCTGTGTTCAGTCCCTCTGAGGCAGTACTTTGTAGAATCACCTTTGGCTCCAGTTACAGCTGCCTGTCTTTTAGAGCCTCAGTCACTATCAGCTTTTCACATTAGGAGACAAAATTTTTGTGCATTTTTATTTTTAAAATAGTTCAAGCTCATAAGATTTGACAAACATCAGTTTTCAAGTCTTTCCAGTGAATCTTAATTGGGTTTAGGCCATGAGTTTGACTGGACCATTCTAACACGTTAATATGTTTTGATCTAGACTGTAGTTCTGGCTGTATTTTGAGGGTTGTGCTGCTAGATGATGAACCTCTGCCCCAGTATCAAGTCTTGGAGGACTGCGCTATATTAAACTCTATCCATCCTTAACATCAACTTTGACCATTATCTGAAGCATTTCCACAGCATGATGCTGCCACCACAATGGTGAGTTCAGTGTGATGGGCACTGTTAGTTCTCCATTACACATAGGGCCAGATCTTCAAAAGGTTTGCGTGTACAAAACTGCAGACAAACCTGTTTGCATTAGCAAAGCTGATCTACAAATGAGTAGGTAATCGGATTGCATGTGCAAAGCCAGCGGAAACGTGGGCGCAAACTTTGTTTTGCACCTGCTATCCATTGCACGCACACTCTTTGAAAATCGCACGCAACACGCCCACTTATTGCACGTGAAATTTATTTATAGTACAAGCAAATTAGCTCTGGCTATTTGGGATCTTTGAAGATCAGGCCCATAGTGTTTTAAAGGAAGACAAAACCTTAAATGTTAACCTTGCCTGATCAGAGCACCTTCTTCTGCATGTTGGGTTTGTCCCGTAAATGGCTTATGGAAAACTCTAGCGGGGAAGCCTCATGGTTTGCAGTTGTAACATACTCCTTCCATTTCTGTTTAAAGTCTGCTTTAAGCTTCTTCACAACCTTCTCCCTGACTTGTCTCGTGTGTTCTTTGGTCTGCAGCTGTTTGTACACTAACGTTCTCTGAGGACTTCACAAAACAGCTGGATTTATACTGAGATAACACTCTGATGGATTTGGTGTAATAACTAGGTGCATTCTGAAGAACATTAGTTGAGCTGGATTTTATTCAGGAGTATTGCACTTTTTTCGATGTTAAAAAATCTGAAACCTATGTATCATTTTTTCGCCAGTCACAATTTTGCACTACTTTGTGTTGGCCTGTCACAAAATCCCCTTAAAACACATGAAACTTGCAGTTGTGAAAGAGTTCAAGGTGTATAAATACTTTTGCAAGGCACTGGAGCTCAGCTTTAGCTGCAATAAAGAGAAATGCCAAAAAAAGGTCAACCAGTGGTGACCCACTGCAAACTAGCCAGTGAGAAGAAAAGGGGTGTGTGTTAATCTATTTAAACATCATGTGTTGATTTTAACAAATTAGGACCCTTTAGAGGGTCATAATTATGGACGTAGTGTTGATCAGTGCACCTAGTTATTTTTGCCATCCGCAATGAAGTCTTTATTTGTTTAAGCCATCCATCCGTACTGAAACTGCACTTTAGGAATCCCAACATTAGAAACAGCCTCCAAAGTGAAGAAGTCCTTAAACACCCCCTACCTTAAACGTTGTGACGTTTAAAGTAGGGGTGATGTTATGTTAACGTTGATGTTATTGCCTCACTATACAGTTCTCCACACCTTATTCTCTGTTTTTTGGTGTACTGTGGCCATATGACAGGGCTACATACAGGCTTGGGAAAGTAACAACAGCATTTTTGTTATTTTGAGCGTTTTAGGTGTTCAGTTGAAGATATTTCTAGAAACTATCACTGAGGAACATTTTAGCAACAACAAATAGAAAGATTGTTTAGGAAATACTGTTTTCATCAGTATTTCACAGCTCCTGAACTTTTCACAGCCCCATGAACTGAAACAGACATCTGTTATCACACAGCTAACATATCGTTAAATGAAAGCATTAGATCAACCTTGTTCCTGTTCATCATTAAATCTCCACAGGAGGGTAAAATCTTCCAGGTTTGGGTAAAGGTTTATCTAGTTAAGCAATGTCCAGTTTCACTATAAGCACCTTTAGCACTTACATCAATGATCTTTCTTTGACCAATCAGTGAGATGTACATTATTTCCCAATCTAACAACAGCGATGGCGTTTCATTAGACTATAAGTCATCAGATTGATGTGTCCTTCACATAGTAGATAGATGGTTCAGTTTGTTGCACAGTAAGTTTTTTTTTCCGTTTTTAAGATTTTCTGATTAATTTTTTTTCTAAAGGGCAAGCACGTATTTAAATGTCACAAAACTTTACAGATAAAAATAGAATAACTGTTTTCCAGAGCAAATTTCTTTTACTCTTATTTGCCAATTGATGTAGAATAATTTGCTTTCTCATCAGGCAGTAACAAAAAAGTATGTTGCCATGGTAACTCTCCAGATAGAAGGAAATCAGCAGGTCATGATTGCTAGCTATGTGGAAAATGATGCAAGATTGAAGGTCATTATGTCCAGTGTTCCACCTTTAAATGCCAGCATTCAGAGTCTCAGACAATGACCAGATTCTCGAGCTATTAACACTCCAAGAAAAACGGATTAAACAAAATGAACTTATGTTTCAACAAATCATCGCTCAACAAAATAAACAGTCTGGAAATTTGTCCGAATTAGGTAGCATGCTATATTCCTTGGATCAGAAAGTAACACCTCTCTTGACTCCTCCAGTTTCTTCCGGACAAGAGCCGGCTTCCGCTACAACAACAGCCATAAACTCCTCAACTCCCAAGGAACCTGAAGTTCGTCCCAGTCAGTTCTTTTGTGGTAACTCCGAGCAGTTTGGTGGTTTCTTACTTCAATGTAACCTTGCATTCAACAGAGCTCCCACTATATTTGCTTCCGACTCGGCTCGGATAACCTACGTCATTTCGGCACTACAAGGAGACGCCTTAAGGTGGGCTTACGCTTATGTAAATGACTGTTCCTTCTCCAGGTTTCTGCATGATTTTCAGAGGACTTTTTAACTCCCTCTACATCAGGAGACCGCTTCTAGAAGACTAATCTCGCTAAAGCAAAGAGGTCAATACGTCGCTGAGTTCTCCATCCACTTCCAGATTGTTGCCAAGGAGGCAGGATGGGACGACATTGCCTTGCGAGGTATTTTCTCCAGCACTCTAAATGATCAAGTACAGGACCAATTAGCAACTAAAGACGAACCCGAGGATTTAAATGGTTTAATAAGGACAGAAATTCGAATCGACAACCGTTTACGAGAGCGAAACAAGCAGAGGGCCTACAATTCCCAGCATGCCTCAGTACTGGTTCCTCCATTCGAGTCTTCAGTAAACCCTTCCCCGATTTCTGACGTAAACCTTGTTTCAGAGGCAGAACCCATGCAGATTGGACACACTAGACTATCTAGTGAAGAGAGAAAGAGACGTTTCGAAGCCAAGGAGCATATTTATTGTGGCAAGAAAGGTCACTTCATTGCAAACTGTCGTCTTCGTTTAAAAGGCCGATCCCACCAGTAGTTAGTTCAGGAGATACGGGTGGGTGCTGCTGATTTTTCTCCTGAGAGCTGCCTCATGCTACCAGTCACAGTTTGTGTCAATAAAACTAATTCTCCTGTTTCAGCCCTTATTGATTCAGGGGCCGAGCAAAATCTTATTAGTGACAACCTAGTGGAACATCTTGGCATCGCCCCTGAAGAACTTATTCAACCCATATCTATGATGATCTATGATGGCTCTCACAGGACAGACCTTCTCCTCCGTCACCCATAAGACCCTCTCTCTTCATTTTGTAATCTCTGGCAACCACCATGAGATGGTGTGAGTTTTTTGTTTTTCAGTCTGAACATGCTCAAATGGTTTTGGGTTTCCCATGGCTTCTAAAACACAACCCCATCATCAATTGGTCTCGAGGGAGAGATGACTCATGGAGTGATTTTTGTTCAAGGAACTGTTTAAAGGCTGCTGTGTCCTCTTTTTCTCCCTCTACTGAGACTGAAAGGGTCGATTTATCTACTGTACCCTCCTGTTATCATGACTTGGCCCAAGTGTTCAGTAAGTCTAAGGCTCTCTCTCTTCCCCCCCACCGGCCTTACGACTGTGCCATAGATCTCCTTCCCGGGGCTCCCCTATCCTCTAGCAGACTTTACAACCTGTCTGGCCCCGAAAGGGAGTCTATGCGTGAGTACTTTGAATCTTCCCTAGTATGTGGTATTATCTGTCCCTCCACCTCACCTTTGGGGGCAGGATTTTTTTTTGTGTCCAAGAAAGACAAATCACTGAGACCTTGTATTGATTTCAGAGAACTGAACAACATTACTGTTAAAAATAAATATCCACTACCTCTGATAGACTCTGTTTTTGAACAACTTCAAGGGGCTACCATTTTTCCGAAGTTAGATCTCCGTAATGCCTACCATTTGGTTCGCATCAAAAAGGGCGACGAGTGGAAAACTGCCTTCAGAACACCTTTAGGTCATTTTGAGTATTTGGTGATGCTTTTTGGTCTCACCAACGCTCCGGCAGTCTTTCAGGCCCTGATTAATGACGTTTTGAGGGATCTCCTAAATCAGTTTGTTTTTGTCTATCTCGATGACATATTGATTTTTTCCAGGGACCCTCAACAACATTCTCATTATGTTCGCACTGTTCTTCAGAGTCTCCTCGAGAACCAACTGTTCGTTAAGGCAGAGAAGTGCGATTTTCATGCGTCATCCATATCTTTCTTGGGACTGATTTTTGAGAGTGGACTGGTTCGGACGGATCCTGAGAAGGTCAAGGCAGTGGCAGAGTGGCCCAGACCAGAAAACAGAAAGCAGCTACAACGATTCCTGGGGTTCGCAAACTTTTACAGATGCTTCATCAGGGACTTCAGCCGAGTCCCAGCTCCCCTCACCAAGCTTACCTCCACCCTCCGCACCTTCTCGTGGAACTCTGAGGCCGAACTGTTTTCTTCTGCTCCCATCTTGTGCAATCCTAACCCTCATGTTCAGTTCACAGTGGAAGTGGATGCTTTAGACTCAGGTGTGGGGGCCGTCCTGTCTCAACGTTCCTCCAAGGATAATCGTCTACACCCATGTGCCTTCTTTTCCCGAAGTCTATCTCCTTCTGAGGCCAACTATGATGTCGGTAACCGAGAAGTTCTTGCCATTAAACTGGCATTAGAGGAGTGGAGACACTGGCTGGAGGGTTTTGAGGTTCCGATCATCTTATTGACTGACCATAAGAATCTTGTGTATTTACAACAGACCAAGAGACTGAATGCCAGACAGGCTAGATGGTCACTTTTTTTTTCAAGGTTTCACATCTCCATTACTTACCAGCTAGGGTCTAAAAACATCAAGCCTGACGCCCTGTCTCGACAGTTCTCTTCCTCAGATAACTCCAAGTGCAACGAGCCCATCCTGCCCCCCTCCTGCACCATTGGAGCCATCACGTGGAGAATTGAGAGCGAGATTCACCAAGCACAGCAAGTGGAACCAGACCGAGGTACAGGACCTCCTAATCGTCTTTTTGTCCCTAAGTCTGCTATCAGTAAGGTCCTTGCTTGGATTCACGTTTCCAAGTTCTCTTGCCACCCAGAACAGAACAGAACAGAATGTTATCCTTTGCTAAGCGGCATTTTTGGTGGCCTACAATGCACAGGGATATAAAGGAGTTTGTTTGTTTCTGCCTGCTCTGTGTGTGCCCAAAACAAAAGCTCACATCGACCTTGTTCTGGACTTCTTCAACCACTCCCCATCCCTGGACGACCATGGTCTCACATTTCCTTAGATTTCGTCACTGGACTACCTCCATCTGAATGTAGAACCACCATACTCACCGTCATTGATCGATTTTCCAAGGCTGTTCACTTCATTCCATTACCTAAACTTCCTTCTGCACACGAGACTGCTCAGCTCATCATTCAACATGTTTTTCGGTTACATGGCATTCCCCTGACATTGTCTCTGACAGAGGTCCGCAGTTTGTTTCCCAGGTCTGGAAGTCGTTCTGTCGAGCTCTCGGCACTTCTGTGAGTCTGTCTTCTCAGTTCCAACCTCAATCTAACGGTCAGTGTGAAAGAGCTAATCAAGAACTTGAGCCACTACTTTGTTGTGTTATCAACAACAATCCGTCTTCATGGTCATCTCATTTAGCATGGGTTGAGTACGCCCACAACACTCATTCGTCCTCTGCTACCGGATTAACACCTTTTGAAGCATCCTTGGGCTATCTACCTCCTCTTTTTCCCTCTCAGAAACAGGAGATTTCGGTACCCTCGGTCCAGCATCATCTCAGGCGCTGTAGAAGGTTTTGGAGGCAGACTAAACAGGCTCTTGGGAGGTCAATGGAACAAAACAAGAAAATGACGGATTATCATCGGACCCGAGCCCCTTAATTCATGATGGGTCAGATGGTATGGCTATCTACTCATGATATACACTTGAAGGATTTTTCCAAAAAGTTGGCTCCTCGATTCATTGGACCTTTTCCCATCATTAAAATCATCAAGCCTTCTGCTGTCAGACTGCAACTTCCCAGGACTTTGCACATCCATCCTACCTCCCATGTCTCTCAAATTAAGAGCCCTCTAAACCCCTGTAACCACAATCCTCCACCTCCTCGGTTGGTGGATGACCAACCGGTCTACACGGTTAGACGGATCCTAAATGTCCATAGGAGAGCTCGTGGACACCAGTTCTTGGTGGATTGGGAGGGCTATGGACCTGAGGAGAGAACATGGATTCCCAGGTCGTTTATATTGGACCCAAGCCTCATCACGGACTTCTACAAGGCTCATCCGGAGAAGCGTTCTGTTTCGCTTGGAGGCGACACTTGAGGGGGAGGTACTGTTAGGATTGTGTTTCTGTTGGAGGACATGTTTGTGTTTCCTTACCTTTCAGAGTCAGAGTGGCAGGGGTGGAGTCTTCCTTCACACACCTGTCCTGGATCCCGCTGATAAGTTCAGCTGGCATTTAAGCTCCGGGCTGTGATCCATTCCTCGCTGGATTATTCAGTGACACTGGTACTGAATAAGACAGCCGACAATTCACCTTTGAGACCTTCTCGAGTAACCTTGTGTTTTTGTGTTTCTGAAGGACACTTTGTGGAGTCTGGAACTCACCTTTTGCTGGAGCTTAAGGACTCGTGGATGTGGATTCATTCTCCTGGAAACTCTCACCCGAAGATCAACAAACCGCCGTCCTGCCACTCTCACTCTCCCTCGTGGACCTGGAACACAAACTTACCTCAAAGACGGAATCACTTACCTCCTGGATATCCTTTGCTTCCTCCTCCGAGCTTACTTCCCTCCCAAGAGCCTGTAAGAACGACAATTACATTCTCCTCCTCATTCTCACCCATTCTCCTGTGGATTACTCAAGTAACGTCTTCCTATTCCCTTACAGGACGAATCTACTTCCACCCTTTGTAAATAAACTTCACTTAAACTTTTCATCAGTCTCTGCCTCATTGTTCTGTTTTGTCTGTACTTGGGTACTCCTCTTGCTACACCACAACACTCATTGCCTAAAATTAATCACTCATATAAAAAAGGTATATTGTATATAAGCTGTCAGGGAGATGCTAACATAAGTAGAGATTGTCCACTTGAGTACATGCAGCTGATAGAAAAGTGCTTCTGATACAATCCTTATTATGTGTAGAATATGCATCAGCTGGCATTAGTGGGATACAAACCCCACCATGGCTGCGTTAGCAATGGGAACCGTTCAAGACTGGATGCAACAGTAAAACCTTTAAAATTTCAAATGCGGTTTACTTTTTACCAGGAAATATTTATTTGACAGAGGAGCTGTTTAGATTATCCAAAGTAAATTGTGGCTAAAGATATACACAATATAACCAGACTTTGATTCATTTATTTTTTTAGATTTGCCCTGTGTTGTCTAATTTGGACATAAATAATATGTTTGTAATGTATAATATTTGATTCATCACCCTGCATCCAATTATTGGTCTTACAAGAAATAGCAAACTCAGCCATGGAGTGTTACATATCATGACAAACAAAATGTTTCTGTCCTTACCAAGTTCCAAAGTTATATACAGTAAATCTAATCTCACTTGTATAAAAACACATAACAGACTCTGTCCTGTCAATTTAAACAAAATGGAAATTAAGCTGCCACTTGTATAAACTTTCTGTATCTGAGTCAAACACAATTAACAACAAACGTAATACAGATTTTCAGCATTTACACGAGTGGCTTGTCTATGTCCTCACTAAAGCCTGGAATGAGATCCCACAGCACATAAGGACTATTCCAACATTAGACTCTTCAAACAAGTCCCCTGCTCGCTATCTGATGAATAGATATCACTGCAGCCACTTATATGTGACTTCCTCCTAATGCCGCTTCTCTCAAGTATATCTGCGTGACTGCTGTGTCCTGTGTTAGCTGATGTAATGATGGCAATGTGTTTGTGTTTTCATGGACTGAAAAACAGTATCTGTCATGATCTGTAGACATTTGAGTTTTGTTTTGGATCATGCTCATATTTAATTATGTTTTCCATGTGGTGCTTTAGTTCATTCCTGTTTGGTGTACCTTTTTATTCTGTTTATGGTGCATTTTAGCTCTGTTTAGTTCTCATGATGTTTAGTTTCCATTCTCAGCCACTGCCGCCTTAATTAGGTTCATTCAGTCCACCTGCTTCATCAGTCTGACTGCTTTCACCTGTGTCACACTCCATATATACTCTTCTGTTCTGTCTACTCCTTGATGGAGAATACTGTTTGCCATGCCAAGCCTGTCAATGACTGGTTTGCTCACATCTAGTTAGTTCCAGTCCATGCCTGTTTCCTGCCATGCTGTTCTGCCACTTCTCAAGTCATGTTGTAAATTTGTTTTGGCTTTCATTTTTATTAAATCTCTTATTCAACTCTCCGTGCTGCTCCTGCCTGCCTGTCTGCATTTGGGTCCAACTCCAAGAACCACACCCCTGACAAGTATCTGTAAAGAGTCAGGCCCGATTTTTTAAAATCCTTTCCTGTTTTAAAAAATCTAAATTAAATAAATAAATTGCACTTTAAATGAAATACTATCCATCCATCCATCATTTTTCTATACCCACTTCTTCCATACAGGGTCACAGGGGAGCTGGTGTCTTTGGTCTACGGGCGAGAGATGGGGTACACCCTGGACAGGTCGCCAGTCCATTGCAGGGCAACACAGAGACACATAGGACAAACAACCATGCACACACCCATTCACACCTAAGGGCAATTGAGAGAGACAAATTAACCTAACAGTCATGTTTTCGGATGAAATACTATTTAAATGTGTTTACATAGTTTAAAATCACAAGATCTCCATCAAAGTGAAATAGTCGTTAAAATAACAAATGGTGTATTTGGTTAAGGGTTAGGGTTAGTCTGACATCTGACATTTTTATACTATTCAATAGAATGTTTAAATGATCATTTTCACTTGGAGGTTTCTTACTCTTGTTTTTAAAAATGTGCAGAAACTCATCATTAAGTGAGCCACATGTGTTTAAATGTTTGAGAACAAGAAAGAGAAAAATGCTTTTACTTTTATCTCTGTTGTTGTTCAGATTATGCTAACTGTCCACAGCATCTTGCATGTATCATATATGATAAGTAAAATACTTTGTTCCACAGTCAAAGGCTCTCATAAAGTCTTATTGATACCTTTCATCTAAGGCCCCTTGACAAGTAAAACACAACCTGGGAAAGCATGGCAGCAGGCCTGCAGGTGATGAACTCAAACTTACCGCTCCCCCTGTCTCCCTCCACTCTTAGGGTTGACCAGGACCAGTAGGGGGTGAGTTTCTGGGAGAGGGGTGATCTGCAAACAGGAAACACATACTCTGCTATTTAACCCGCAATTTGCCTTCACTTCAACCAACCACTGCATGCAAGTCTAAAAATAAGTACCTGCAGTGCTTGCCCATCTCCAGGAGAGAATTTAAAGGTCTGATTGGGGTCATCAGGGCTGTTGCTGGGAGGGGAATCACCCTCCCCGCGCTTTGCTGCATGATGACGATCCTTTGGAAAAAATAATTAATGGACTTGAACTGGACTGTGGTTGACTAATCTTTCAGGCAGAAATAGTAAATGGGTCAGCAGGAGTCTGAATCTTGATTTAATTCATGACATTCCCACTGATAATATAGTTAATATGCATATAATAAATTTCTCATTGTTCAATTTGGAGAGGAGAGAGGAGGTTTGACAGGAAGTGGTCCAAATATAGAATCAACAATGAGCGTGAAATCAAAGGCAGGTGTTCAGGAGTTTCATAGCGAGCTGTTTGAGGAAGGTTCTGAATGATAACGACAGATGGCTGAGTCATCTGTTTAATGCTGCTCAGATGTTGCTGGGTGCAGGTCTCTACCTGCGGAGAAGTTCACTCTGTAGATGTTCACACTGTTAAGTTCAGTACTGTAGAAAACTGGCACTGAAAATGTAGTTTCTTTTGCTCTGAATTTTTATTTTAAATGAAAAGTTTTGAAGACCACACTGTTACCATTTACATTATTATATTTTTGTCAGTGTTGTGGGTTTGGAGGCAGGACCGGGATGCAGAACATGGCGAGGAGGCCGCATGGTGAGTAGATGAAGTTTAATAATGAAACTGAAGGTGGACTTACAGAAGGCAGGCAGGGAGAGTACAGACAGGTTATCCAAAAGCACTAGTTCAGGAGGCAAAACAGAAAAGAAACCACAAGAAGAAACTCTGGAAGATAGCAAGGGTTGATAACGTAAGGAACCAGCGGGGAACAATGAAAACTAGAGAGCTTATAAGCTGAGGGAAGTGGAGTATGGACCAGTGAGACAGGGAGGCAGATAATCAGGGGAAACATGAAACATGTGTGGACCAGGCTGCAGGGAACTGAGGGAATATGTTACTATGGAAACGGGAGCTAGAGAACGCAGAGACAGGAGGGGAAAACTAAACCAAACTAAAGACAACTCTAGGGAAAGGAAACCTAAACATTAAACACAAGGCTAAATCTGGAAGGAACACTAACTAGACAAAGCAGGGACATGAAGAACTATACTAAAGAGCTAGGCTGGGAAAGAACAACAAGTTATTGGGTAACTCGACTAAAGCAGCTACATCCATTAACATTTACTTTTCCTTCCCATAGAAAGTACTCCTGGATCAGTGCTTCTTTGTTCTCTTTGTGTCTCTGCTCTGTTCTCTCTAACCCCAGTCGGTCATGGCAGATGGCCGCTCACACTGAGCCTGGTTTCTGCTGGAGGTTTCTTCCTATTAAAAGGGAGTTTTTCCTCTCCACTGTCGCTACATGCATGCTCAGTATGAGGGATTGCTGCAAAGTCAACTCCAGTGACTGTCCACTGTCTCTACATGCTCATTCGGGAGGAGTGAATGCTGCAAGTCACTGACTGGATGCAATCTGCTGGGTTTCCTTAGACAGAAAAAATTTTTAGCAAATTTTATTAAATAACTGAATCTGACTGCACTGTTCAATGGTTAGGATTAATTGGAATGTATGTACCTGAGTTTTGTGAAGTGCCTTGAGACGACATGTAAATAAACTGAATTGAATTGAACTGAATTGAATTAAATAATAACAAAAAAAGGGTCTTAGGCCAAAGGGAAACTAATAAACTAGAAGAATGCAACAAGAACAAATAACCTAACAGTAAACAAACACAGAAACACCAACTGAGAAACTAAACAAACACAAAACCCAAAATGGCAGATCCTGACAATTTTAAGGAAACAAATTACTTTCCTTTGGAGTTGCACTCATATCTGAACAGAGGCATTTTTCTGTTTATTCCCTGTTTAGTCTCATATTTGACATGTTGAATACTCAAGCTTTTTTTCTTCTAACATAAATAATTAGAGATTCATTTTATCAATTGCTATCATGCTGGAGCAGTTCCTTTATGTATATAATATTTTTTTTAAAGTTCAATTCTTTTTATACATTTCATTTGTCCTGTAATAAATCCAAATTTAAGTAGTAAAAAGCACTAAAAACAAGTAAAAATGTTATAAAATAAACATTATTTTTAATGGATAATTACTAATGTAGAATTTTTCAGGTATTCGAAAAAGTAACCAATAGATTACTACAAAAACTAATGGTAGCTCTATTTCATTGTATTTTTCTAAAAAACTTCCATTCTAATACATTATTCTAATACATTTTAACCATTTAGGGAAAGCATTGGGAGACTGATTTGGAAAATGTACAATGAACAGTTTAAAGCTGTTGCATATCCAGAAACATCAGAAGAAGCCAGATTTCAGTCCCGAGCATGCTTTTACAAACTCCTATTTTTAGAGAAATCTTTTCAGGAAAACATTAGGAGAGAATGTACCTTCTTAAGAAACAGAGACAAACTTCACTCTCTACCAGCATCCTCACAACATTCTGCTGTGGCTGAGAGTGTTTATGTACAGCATCTCAGCTTGGTACTCCAGCTGCAACATGGCAGACAGGAATGCCCTAAAGAAGATAGTAAGGGGAGCTGAAAACTTCTCTACCCTCTTTACCCCCTGTACAGGACCTGTTTAACATTTTCAGACTCCTCACACCCTCTTCATGAACAGTTTTCTATATCTTCTAAGACGCGAGATTCTTATCTATTTGTATGTTCTATCATCTCAGTGATGTTTTTACTTTGTTTCAGATCCCTGGAAAACATTGTCTTTATTAATTCTATGATTTTTAGTAAACAACAAAATGAGAAGAAATGTATTAGAATTTAATTTATTGGAGTGGCCACAGAACAGAATTGCAATTTTTATCATACAGCGCCCCTGCTGGAGAGAATATAAAACATGCAAATTATTCTTTGCTGTTTCTCCATTTTCTTATACTTCTGGACCTGAGTTTTGATTTTTCTATTTTCACCAACATGAACTAGAATCAGTACTTGATAAACAAATGTTCATATTTGATAAGATTTAGCCATGAGGCTTTGGACCGATTAACCCTGTGTTATACTGCTCTTTAACAGCGATATCCATTTTATCGGCTCTGCAGCAACATTTAAAGTTGTTCTTGCCCCTCTTGCATTGCTTGCACTACAGGTGAATAGTCTGGGAGCAGTAATCTCACCAGGACAACGGGGCAGATGTATGATGGCAGCAGAGTGTGGTCCCTCAGGGCTCCTCCGTCACACTCGGGCTTCACATGGGATGCACACTTGTTATGGAGCTGCGGTGGACAGGAGAAGAAGAACCATAAGAACTGTAGGCGTCGTCCATCTGTGATTCTGCGTTAACACTTATAGGTCACACAGAATGACAGCATGGCTGTTTTATAGGCCATGTAGGACTGAAGAAAGTGGTCTCCACTTGTGTTTCTCAGCAGGATGCTGAAACAAGAACAGGTGTTTGGTTTGCTTAGCCCCAACCTTTACACGTCAAAGACAACAGTGTCATCTAGTGGAAGCAAGAAGCAGGAGCACTTATGAAACACGAAGGTATAGTTCAAATAAAAATAAAGCAGCTCTGTGGAGAGGAGTGATTGCAGTAAAACAACCCCCTGACTTAGGCTCATCTTTTTTAAGGTTGGATATTTTCCTTTTGTGCATGTGATTTGATAATTGATTTTTATTTTGGTAATATAGTAATAATGAGGTTTCTCTGGATATATTTGCTTTAGCTGCAAATAAATAGACGTTTATCAAAATTCAATTCAATTTTCCGAGCATTTTTAAAGTGCTGAAAACTAGTGCGATAACCCTGATATAAGACAACCCTGTCACTGGTTTTGGAGCCACCGGGGTTTAAAATAGCTCATAAACTGAACTCTTCAAAATTTACCAGCACTATTACATCATCCACCTTTAAATAATGCTGGAGTTGCTGTCAGGTGCATGTGGGGAAGAGCACACTCTTCTGTGGGCTTTTCACTTTGCTCTTAACACTAAATTCTCATCAGCAGTTACATAGTGCAAATAATGTACAGATAGTTAAGAATACTCTGCCAGCTCTTTGTTAGTTAACTGGACTTCCTAATTGTGCTTTTTAAATTATTCATTAGTATTGGTACCAGAAACACACCATTACAGAACAAATGGGTTAAGATTAGTGAAGTGTCATTCATATAACCAACATGTCTAGTCTTAGTTTTTAGAGGACACATCTCTCCTGTTTCTTAAATTAAAATAGAATCATGTAAAGATGCAGAATATTGTGTGGCATGTTTTCATTTAAATCAATAACAAAACTAACAATCTGGCTCATTTGAGATATAGAAGAACTCTACATTTTAACAAAGGAACAGATTATTTTGAGCATCCAATAAAGCTGTTGAGAGAAAGCTATATGTAGTCCGGTTTGCAGTTTGCTACACACCGTGTACTGTAGCGCATATAGTAGTCTTTGGCCTATATGCAGAATGGTACATCTAACACATCAAAAATTTCACACACCTCTGAACACAGCATGCCTACAGTGAAACATTGGGGTGGCAACATTATGCCGTGGCACTGCTTCTCTTTACCAGGAACAGGTAAGCTGCACAGAGATTATGGGAAGATGGATGGAGCTAAATACAGGGCAATCCTGGAGGAAAACCCGTTAGAGCCTGCAGAAGACTTCAGGGTGGAAAGAAGGTTCACCTTCCAGGAGGACAACCATAAAAATACAGCCAGAAGCACTATGGAATGGTTTAGATCCATGGTTTAGAAGCTGTGGTACAAGTACCAATGGTAGTGCCTGAGCTATCTGCAACATCACCTGAAAGAAGTGTTGGTAATAATAATTTGAAAGGTAATAACATCAAAAATGAATATCACTGTGTATGAGTTTAGCAATACAAGCTAATGATATATTTCTCAGCATGTCTCACATTCATACACTGTATCAACATGTTCACTGAAGCCAGTTGTTTTTGTGTGAAAGATTTAAAACAAAATAATAATAATAGTAAATGTATATATTTTCTTTTCGTCTTTTCTCAGGACATAAACTGAAAATGTCCAATGCCTGTTGTACATATAAATCATCTGTGATGGTATTTACTGTTCTGATGCTTGTTATAATAAGATCAAAGCATATTCATATGTTAGAATGACCCAGTCAAAGTGTAGACCTAAATCCAATTGAGAATCTGAGGCAAGACTTTACTTTGAGCTTTTTTTAAATAGAAGAATGGGCACAGATTTCAGTCTATCTGTGCAAAGCTGCTAGATACATACCCCCACACACCTGCAGCTGTAGCAGTATGGAAAGGGGTTTATGCACATTATTGACTCAGAGTAACAATATTATGCATGTCACACTTTTCAGGTTTTTATTTGTAAAACATTTTGTGAATCAGGTATCACATACAATTCTCATGAAATACCTTGATGTTTGTGGTTGTAACATGGCAAATAGTTCAAAGCTGATAACTAATTTTCAACACTCTACATAAACAATTACGTAGAATCTGGTGACTGCAGGTTGAAGTGCGAGATAGTGTGAGTTCGTGTTTGCCAGGGACGTGTACTTACCGTGATCTGACACCAAACACAGTGCAGGCCCGTCAGGCCCTGGTAGCACTTGATGCTTCTGTGACAGCGATCACACTTTGTTGGAGAGTTCCCCTCCATCCAAACATGCTGCATAGCCTGGAAAAGAGCAAGGACAGATCACATCACAAGTGATATAAACCTAATCCATCCCAAATGATTTCAGTATTCAAACAGTGCACTTTGGATGTTTAGGGTTTTACAAACAAAAGCTTTTAAAGTGACAAATGAAGCACATTACTTTATAGGCTTGTTTCTCACATGTAAGCTGTGTTGATATTACAGAGTTACAATAAACCAAACTAGCCTGTCATGTACCTTGGTAAAATACTGGGATAATTATCTGTTTTTATATTAATCATATTACTGCCACAGCAAAGGAGCTGGATCTATTGATAAGAAAGTACAGACTAATGATTAGAGTGGTTATTCTGTTTTGTTACCGAGTGGTTAAAAAAACATTTTTGGCTGCTGTCATGCAGTCCACACATTTTTTAACAGCTTTAAGCATTTAAGCCCTTTCGAAAAGACAGTACCATTACCAACTTGAAGAGTGTTGGGACGCCAGCCATGGATTTCAACGAAGATGAACATGACCTCTGAACTGTACAAAAGCTGGTATGAACTTTTCTGGGAATTTCAAACTAAATCACATTAACCTACTTCCGGCTCAGCCCAGGAAGATGAGGAATCAGAGATGAATCTCTGAACAAAAACACCACTGTTCGAGGAACCAGGATTCATTCATGGAAAGAGGGGGATTAAGACAAGTTTGTCATCCTTTCTGAGGTAACAGAAGCAACCAGAAAGCCCCGTCCCTAATTGAAGTGGTTTCCCCCCTGCCTGAAAGAGGACAGCGTAGGAGCCGCCAGCTCTGCACATGCCAGCGTGCCGACCCAGCGTAAGCACCCATATAGTGGCTACAAACCAGCTGTAAAAGTTGTTTGTTCTGCCCACACAAGGCTGGATTACTGGAGAACTCTGCTTCCCAAAACCAGCGCCCTTTGGAATCTTGTCTTCAGAACAGTTCATGTAAGAGGTGATGTTTTGGGCAGAGAAATTAGTTTACGATGAAACCGCTAACGGCTAACGCCAGTCAAGTCAGGAGTAACACGTGACTCGCCCCCATCTTATGATTCTTTAGGCTTCCTCGTCACCAAGTGAGGGCCAGTTAAGAATTATTCATCCAGAAAGTTTGTTAGCTTCCAATCTAGGAAATAATAACTCCCTAAATATTATTTTACTAAATGTTATAGCTAATTAAACACCATTAAGAATCGTTTATCCAGGAAGGTTGTTGGTTCTTATTCAAAATACATTTAAATATTAATATTTCCTTAATAATATTTCTTTAAATATTATTGTACTAAATAAGGAAAGCCAATTAAACACCACTGAGAATTAGTTATCCAGAAGGTTGGGTTCTATTCAGCAAATCATTCTTTGAAGTATTATTTTAATAAAATAATGATTTATCTGATATTACATTGATTGGTGATTTGAAGGTATACCAATTATTGTTCTGAGCTAGTTCTAAGACTAATTTAACCTCACTTCCAGATTCCTCAAGATAATCCTTGGTTCTCAACATAAATAATATTCAATGGTAATGTTGCATCACTCTCTTGGTCATGTTTTTTAACCATCTTTAATTCACTTGTTTTTATTGTACATAGCTGGTCTTCCTTATTCTTTCATGTTTCTTGGTAGTTTAATTGTTCTAGTATAGTCAAGACTTAGGGAAATGTTTGACTTTGAGTTGAATTATTTTAGTTAATAAATTCTTGTATTTAAAGAAACTGTGTGAATTAATCACATTGTGTGTGCAGAGTTTTGTTGTTCAGTAATGCCAGAGCTTGACTCACCCTTTTCTCTATTGTCCTAACTGGACTGGTATTCACAGGACAACACTTAACAGCCGAATTATTATTACAACATTAAGCCATGTCGTGTGACAATGTCCGCTTAAATAGATTCAGCCATTACTATCAACAGTAACTAATAGCAACAACACTGGATTCAATGAAGCATTCCTTGCAGGTGTCTCAGAGTGATACATCGCTACTGGGTTTACGAAACCTAAATCAGATTTTAACACTAATTAACAAAAAAAGGACTTTTTCTTGTTAAAGTTAAGAATAAAGGTTTCACTGGTCACAAACTGTTTTAAACAGTGTAAAATATTTCAGTCCAGGTTCAACAAGTTAATTTATTACGTTTTTCAAAATTGTCTTAGTGTAAGGTGGTCCTGATGACAAAAAAAGTTTGGAAAACTCCCTTTTTATTTTTTCACAAGTAAAATAAAGATTTCAGAAATCTCAAACTGTTTAAAAGAATCTCTGCTAAGTGCAGAATTACCCAGTTCAGGTTTGATCAGTTAAAGTACTTTAGATTTTGAAGCAGAGGGGATCAAATGCAGTCCAGACTCATTAAAAACTGAAATAGCTCTTTAGTTTATGATGTTGTGAAGCAGATGCCAGCTTTACTGGGAACGATTACTATATTCTCACAGTGCTTACAAGTCGTTTGTATCTTGTCTGTCACTCTATAACCATTTCTTTTTCTACAGAGTATCTACAGAGTATCCAGCTATTCAAAAAACTATGCTTTTGCGAGGGCAGTCAGCCCGCTCAACAAGCAGTTGTCCTAGTTGACTCTGTCAGTATAACCTAGCAACCATAGAAAAACTTCCTTTCTTACTTCAAAATAAGAGTCTTAAACATATATACACCAGGATGTCCAGCCAAAGGCACTCAACTCAGTATACATGGTTTATAATAGTTGTTACATACTTCACCAGACTAAGTCCCATGCTGACAGATTTCAGTTTCATGACAAATAGTGCTGCATTTTAAACCACCTCCACTCACTCCTATTGATGCTCCACCGTATCTAAAGCAGTCACTTTTTTTGGAACATTCTGTCACACAGTTTTGTCTAATTTATTTAGAACTTCTTTTTATTGCTGGACATTAGCCTGACCTGAGCTGTGTGTGGTGTGTTTGATTTTTGTTTTTTGTTTAATCGCAAATAAATCAGACATAGTAACAGTTGCAACAGTGCTTCCACTTGAAAAATATTCTGTTATGACTTACCTTTACACAGGTACAAAAGTTTGCATTTGCTATTCTTGATTTATTGCAGGTATGTAATTTGTCTGTCTTCTTTCCTCTCCTTCTTTTTCAAACACTATTTCTTTCCTTCCTCTTAGCTTTATTCTTCTTTCTATCAGTCTATTTCCTCCTCTCTCCTCTTCTATCAGTCTTGCACTATTCTAAAACAGAGACATAATATAATCACAATCCTCTCCAAAAACATTGGAATGCATAACCTACTAAAAATTTTAATTTTACAAATAAAATAAGATTTTTGTTTCAGATTCCCTTTAGTAGTTGGTTATTTTTAGCTAAGAAACTAGGATAATCCTAATATAATCTTTCAAATATTGAATATTCTTTATTATTTTACTAGTTTCCTCTGCTGACGAAATGCCATAATTGCTATATTTAACAAAACAAATCAAAAATAAACAACTATTTTTATTTGGAGCTACAAGATCATACAACTGATGAGACACACATTTAACCAGGTGATTATCTTTCACTCATTATTCTAGTTCATGCAGTTCTTGCCTCATTCATGCAGTTCTTGCCTCATTCAGTTTCCCTGTCACTTTCCTAATTAAGGCAGCACTTAAAAAGTGATTTCTCCCCCTCTCCCTCACTCAGCTGCAGCTACTCCCTGTGCTCTTGTCTTGCCCTTTGTGGGCAAGCTTGGTTTATTTGCATTTTGGACCTCATTTTGGACCTTATCTTTAGTAAAACAAAACACACACACATATAAAGGGGTTGGACAATGAAACTGAAACACCTGTCATTGTAGTGTGGGAGGTTTCATGGCTAAATTGGACAAGCCTGGTAGCAGGTCTTCATTGATTGCACATTGCACCAGTAAGAGCAGACTGTGAAGGTTCAATTAGCAGGGTAAGAGCACAGTTTTGCCCAAATATCGAAATGCACACAACATTATGGGGGACATACCAGAGTTCAAAAGAGGACAAATTGTTGGTGCACGTTTTTGCGGCCCCATCTGGGGACCAAGACAGCCAATTTTTGTGATGTATCAAGAGCCACGGTATCCGGGTAATGTCAGCATACCACCCAAAAGGGGCGAACCACGTCCCAAAAAAGGATTAACTGTGGAAAGCAAGAGAAAGCTGTCTGAAAGGGATGTTCGGGTTTCTAACCCGATTTTTTCCAAAAAAAAAAAAACCACGGCTTTCCAAAATCACGACAGAATTAAATGTGTACCTCAAATCTCCTGTTTTTCCACCAGAACTGTCCATGGGAGCTCCACAGGGTCAATTTTTTTTACATGGCCGGACTGCTATAGCCAAACCCTTTTGGTCACTCATACCAATGCCAAACGTCGGCTTTTGCGGGTGCAGGAGCGCAAAATCTTGGGCTGTGGACAATTTGAAAAATGTATTGTTTTCCAGTTGAGTCCACTTTTACTGTTTTCCCCCACCGGGAGAGTTTCACTGTGGAAAGCCCCCAAAAAGCGTACCACCCCGACTGTTTTCATGCCAAAAAATTTTGGTCACCCCAATGCCAAAGCCAAAAGTCGGTTTTTTAATGGGGGCAAGGAGCCCTGTATACATACAGGGGGTTGGGGCAATGAAAAATGAAAAAAACCTGGTTTTAGACCACAATAATTTTTTAAATAGGTTTTAGGGGCCCCCTTTTTGGGGCCAAAACAGCGTCAATTCGTCTTGGGAAAGACATATACAAGTCCTGCACAGTGGTCAGAAGGATTTTAAGCCATTCTTCTTGCAGGATAGTGGCCAGGTCACTACGTGATACTGGTGGAGGAAAACGTTTCCTGACTCGCTCCTCCAAAACACCCCAAAGTGGCTCAATAATATTTAGATCTGGTGACTGTGCAGGCCATGGGAGATGTTAAACTTCACTTTCATGTTCATCAACCAATCTTTCACCAGTCTTCCTGTGTGTATTGGTGCATTGTCATCCTGATACACGGCACCGCCTTCAAGATACAATGTTTGAACCATTGGATGCACATGGTCCTCGAGAATGGTTCAGTAGTCCTTGGCAGTGACGCGCTCATCTAGCACAAGTATTGGGCCAAGGGAATGCCATGATATGGCAGCCCAAACCAATCACTGATCCACCCCCATGCTTCACTCTGGGCATGCAACAGTCTTGGGTGGTACGCTTCTTTGGGCCTTCTCCACAGTGTAACTCTTTCCCGGATGTGGGGGAAAACAGTAAAAGTGGACTCAACAGAGAACAATACATGTTTCAAATTGTCCACAGCCCAAGACTTGCGCTCCTTGCACCGCTGAAGCTGACGTTTTGGCATTGGTATGAGTGACCAAAGGTTTGGCTATAGCAGCTCCCGGGCCGTGTATATTGACCTTGTGGAGCTCCCGACGGAACAGTTCTGGTGGAAAAAAGGAGAGTTGAGGTGACATTTAATTCTGCCGTGATTTGGCAGCCGTTTGGGTTTTTTGTTTTTTGGATACAATCCGGTTAGCACCCGAACATCCCTTTCAGACAGCTTCCTCTTGCATCCACAGTTAATTCCTGTTGGATGTGATTCGTCCTTTCTTGGTGGTATGCTGACATTACCCGGATACCGTGGCTCTTGATACATCCCAAAGGACTTGCTGTCTTGATCACAGATGCGCCAGCAAGGCGTGCACCAACAATTTGTCCTCTTTTTGAACTCTGGTATGTCACCCATAATGTTGTGTGCATTTCAAAAATTTTGAGCAAAACTGTGCTCTAATCCTGCTAATTGAACTTCACACTCTGCTCTTACTGGTGCAATGTGCAATCACTGAAGACTGGCTACCAGGCTGGTCCAAATTTAGCCATGAAACCCCCCACACTACAATGACAGGTGTTTCAGTTTCATTTTCCAACCCCTGTATATATAGAGATATGGATATATATATATATATATATTATAATTATATATATATATATATATATATATATATATATATATATATATATAGATATGTATTTTATTTAATAATGGAAATAGAAAATAGTTTTTTAAAATGTACATATGGCTGATCTCAAATTAATTTCCATTGTAAAATCAATTGAGTATACTCAATTGATTTTACAATGGAAATTAATGTGAGATCAGTCCAAGCATGCATGATGTTGTTCTGGAGCTCTGACTGTCATGTGTTCATCAGAGAAACAGCCTGGAGGAAGAAACTGTCTCTGTGGCGACTGGTTTTAGTAAACAGTGCTCTGTAGCGCCATCTAAAGGTAAAAGCCTAAATAGTTTGTGTGCAGGTGTGTGGGGTCTGCAGAGATTTTAGCTGCCCTTTTCCTAACCCTAGACCTATATAAGTCCTGGATAGAGGGAAGGTCAGCTCTGATGATTCTCTCTGCTGCCCTGATTGTTCACTGCAGTCTGGACCTGTCCTGTTTTGTGGATGAGCCAAACCACACTGAGATGGACGAAGACAGAACAGACTGAATTATGGCAGAGTAGAAGCTCCCGTGGAAGGTTGTACTTCTTGAGTTGCCAGTCCAATAACAGTGGTGTCATCTGCAACCCTCAGGAGTTTAACAGATGGGTCCCCTGAGGTGCAGTCATTTGTGTGGAGGGAGAAGAAGAGTGGGGAGAGGACACACCCCTGGGGGGCGCCGTTGTTGATGGTTCTTGTGCGGGAGAAGATGGTCTCTAGACTCACCTGCTGCTTCAGTAAGATCCACTGACAGGTGGATGCCGGGAGCTGGGTAAGCTTCTGGGGGAGGACCTCTGGGTTGATGGTGTTGAAGGCTGAGCTGAAGTCTACAAACAGGATCCTGGCTCACATCCTTGGGTGTTGTTAGGTTTTATTGTGTTTGTCTTTACACTAGATCCTTATTTGCCTGTTACTTTCCAGCAGCTGGTCAGCCCGGTACATACAGTCACTTTCAATAAATTAGAATATACTTTCCGATGAGGCTTTTTTGTCAGATTAAAAGTACCTTTTAAAAATGACAACATTTAAGCAGGTATTAAATATACGGTTTTTAGATGTTTATATAATAGTTCTAATGTAATATTCTAAACTTAAATGTCATGTTTTCATTAACTCTAAGCAGAAAATCATCATAATTAACTGAAATAAAAGCTTGAAACCAGTGTGTGTAATGAATCTATATAATGTGTTTCACTTTATATGAGTTACTGAAATAAATGAACTTTTCAATAATATTCTTATTTTACTGAACGGGTCTTTATATGCCATAGAAGATAATATACATATACCATCTTTGGCAGTGCCTAAACAGAAATCGGAATAGGCCAAATTGAAATTGTTGCCCATAGGTGAAAACTTTACAACCCAGGGCTGTACAAAAATCTACAGCTCCATATTACCACTGAAACAATGTTCTTCCTCCTTAACCTGAGCTGTATGAAGTTTGTTCAAAGGTTATGTCTCAGCCGGGTCCCTCAGAACAAACATGTTGTTAAATTGTGCTTGTACTTACGTTGGTGTGTCTGCGAGACTTGGCGTAGGTGCTGATGCAGGCAGCAATGTCTTTGGAAACACAGCGTTCATGTACTGTGTACTTGCATACTGCAGGAGGACAGGACAAGGCGCAGCCTATAAAATACTGTTACATTAACCAGGGATCGGTCTTCACAAGCACAGCTCAAACATGGCTGGGAGGTATAATTTCATTCATGGCTGACCACATTTGAAATCAGTTCAGACAGTAAGTGAGTGCATGCATTCAGAGGCCCGAGAGCCACTGCCTGGGAAATTAAATAATGAAGATATACCTAATCATATTGTTGATGCTTTTGTAATGACGGTTGCAAGGATACTTAATTGAAAACAACAGTCAATCAAATGCACTCAGGCACGAAATAGAAAATACTCAGATGTACGCCGGCTGCCGGAAGTGAAACAAGGAGGAGATACAGATGGAGGAGAAGATATAGAAAAACCGAGAGCAATAAGATAACAGACAGCAGGAGATTCAAACAAACAGTGGAAGGGAGAGAGTGTGGAGACTCACAGGAGCAGCAGAGGCCCTGCTTGCGGACACCGAGCAGCATGGTGTGGCAGTAGTTACAGTAGGCTGGTTTGTTGAAGTGTTTCAGACGCCAAACATGCTGCCCGTCCTCCTGCACGTTCTACCAGATCACATCAGAACATGGAATTATTTCAGCTGTTTCTCAAAACACTCAAAACTATTTCATATCATTCCGTAAAGATGAACAGACACTGTAAATTCAGGGAGCTGCAAAACATCATTGATCAATCATCTATGTTATTAAGAGGAACCCAGATCTGGAATAGTTGCCTTCATCAATAAAACAGCTGGCTTATTTTAGAGGTTCTACATCCCAGGTGAAACGTGGCTGTAAACTAATCTGTGAACATACATAGACTTTACTGCTTAAACTGGTAAGCACTTTTATGTGTTCTTTTCTGCTCCTATTAGTTTCATTCAGTTGTATGCATGTTAATGTGTTAATGCTTATGTCATATTTTGTTGCTAGTTTTAAACAGGTTTCTTTGTATCTGTATTTCTGAGGTTAACTTTTTTAAAGTCTAAAAGAGACTGGGTCTGTGAATTCACCTTTAGCTAGAGAACTAATGGACAGGAAAAACGTTGCTTTTTTTATAAATTTAAAATAGTTTTATGTCTTTTTATTGAAATATGACAATAAAATATACCGTGTCCATGCCCAGCAGGACCAGTAAAGGGATAGTGGTGAGTCCTCCTCTAATCCATTCCTCCAGTGTGACCGTCCCGTCCCGGTCAAAGTCAATCTCCTCCATCATCTCCTTCAGTATCTGCAATAAGCGTGTAACACATTTAGTGTGTAGCCGAAGTCCAGCACACTGACTGCTACTGTATTAAACGTGTTTACAAATTAAAATGTGAAAAGTGGAGCGTTCATTTCTATTCAGCCCTCATTGCTCTGAGACCCCCAAATAAAATCCAGTGCACCAATTGCCTTCAGAAGATACCTTATTACAAGCTAGAGTGTCTGTGTGTGCCTGTATATCCCAGAGAACATCTGCATCATATAGACCAAGGAACACTCCAGACATGTCAGAGCGAAAGTTGTGGAGGAGTTTAAAGCAGAGTAAGGTTAGAAAACAAGAAACAAGCTTTGAACATCTCACATAGCTCTGTTCAATACATTACCCAAAACTGAAAAGAGTAGTGCACAACTAAATCTTACCAAGACATGATCATCCACCTAAACTGCAAAGAAATCATTATTCAGAGAAGCAGCCAAGAGCTCTGGAAGAGCTGCAGAGATCCACAGCTCAGGTGGGATAATCGGTTGACAGGCCGGATTGCGAAAAAGGATGTCATGGTTGAGAGAAGCTTTAACAATTCTATGACAAGCCAGGTAGGAGACAGGAAACAAATGGAAGAGGCTTTATCTAACATTAAAAATGCTAGTTGACAATGACAACACATGCTTAATATCACTTTGACCACACCATCACATGGAAACAAGGTGATGGAAGCATCATGCTGTGGTGATGCTTTAGTTTAGCAAGGACAGGGACGCTTGATAGGAAATAATGGAAAGATGAATGGAGTCAAATATAGGGTTATCTTAGATGAAAACCTGTCAAAGGCTGCAAAAGACCTGGGTGGAGGTTCACTTTAGCAGGACAATAACTCCGGACATACAGCAAGAGCTGCAATGGAATGGTTTAAATCAAAGCATATAAATGTGCTAGATCAATCAAAGTGCAGACAAGTCTAGACCTAAAAACTGATGTTCACTATCCAATCTGACAGAACATGAGGTATTTTGAAAAGAAGAATGGGTAATAGTGTAATGTTCTGAAGGTAATTGCTCTTTTGATAGTTATACTAAGTCTAGAGCATCATGTTTATTAAGCAGAGTGCAGGCTAGCTAACCGACCCTGGATAATTAGGCAGCTAAGAAGAGGTTTTACTCCATGTGGAGCAGAGCGACCATAAGTGATGCTATTATGCACAAGCATGTAGATGCTTCTGCTATATTCAACTTTTAAAATGACCCTGTGTTCGAAGCTGACAGTGACCTAAACTTTGACTACTTGTAGCTGAGGTAGTACTTAATTCCTGATTTTTCTAATATGTTTTTAATTAGTTGTAATGATTCTATGAAACAGCTTACTTTCATCACTCTCAGCTGTGTTCTCAATCACATTTAAATTTAATTCACGACATTATTATATCTGCAATAATCAATAATATTTTAGAAGCATGTATGTAATATTAATTGCTTTTTTGTTTTAAAAGAAACTAGCTCATGCATTTTAGTTTTAAATGCAGGCATATCAAGAAACCATGATATTTTACGTAAGGCTTTCATACCATCAAAAGCTCATATCAGCCTATGCCTACTTGTAATGCATTACGTGAGGCTTCTGCTGACATTCATAGATAACAGAAACAAACAGAGCCGGGTTCTGTGTTAGACGTGGTTGCAGTGGAAGGTGTGTTTACTGACCGGTCGCAGCTCTGTTGAATCCCACTCCAAATATTCGGCCACGTGCACCATTTGATTGATGATGCGATCAAGCTCCTGGAGAAACAGAGAGCATAAATCAGGAAAAAACAGATGAAAACTTTAGCTTTAACTCCAAGAAAAACGTCTTTGCCATGTTTCAGCATAGATATTGGGACTGCGATAATTTTACGAAACAGAGTCTCTGTGTAATATTTCCCTCTGTTTATGTAATCACTTCAACACGTGGCTCACTTTAAACTGAGCAGATCCATTACAAATGATCTTATTTAAACATACAGAGTTCACATAGTGTTCAGGTTTCTATTCCTGGAGCTACAGGGTGCACAGGGCAGAGACATAGACATAACACAAAGACAAAGGAAAGTGAAGAGTATACACTCACTGAGCTGTCCAGGACTCCGTTGCCATCTGTGTCATACAGTCGGAACATGACTGGGGGAAAAAAGAGAACATAGATCCTGTTAGAGTATTGGATATTTCTCTCCTGTAAGGGTTTGGATAGTATTGCTTCTGCAGCAGGGACCAGAAAGTAGCCTTGTGATATGGCCTTAGACACAAAGCAGTTGGATTCAGCAGGGCATTTCCCTGACCTGCCCCATGAGGGAGGTGTTAGCTGATCCTCTGGGGAAGAAGGAACAGTTAACTGATCTGGCATGCTACTGGGTTTCATATATCATTATTTATACAAAAAAATCATTCATGGCACTCTGTTTCATCCATCCGTCTGTCCGTCCGTCCATCCATCCATCCATCCCCTTGTCAATGTAGGACAGCTAGCCAAGTTGGAAAATTAGGACTGTGTTGTTGTGCAGCTACATCACTTTTCTTGAAACTGGTTATCTTATGCAGTCTCTCCTCAGTGATGAAACATTTGACATACTCACTGGCCACTTTATTAGGTACACATGGTAAATTGCAGCAGGTCAGCTGACCACATGGCAGCAGCTCAGTACATTTAAGCATTAACACATGCTGAAGAATACTCACTGAAGTTCAAAGCTAGCATCACTTCTATTGGGATTTTGAAGCAAACCATATCTTGTTTTTACAACGAATAGTCTTAGAAATAAAATATGTCCAGTAAGTGGCAGCTGTGTGGATGATTTAGAAAAAAAGTCACTTCATCTCTACATGATGTCTTTAGTCATATACTTCTCTCCTACAATCAGGAAAAGAAAATGACTGAATAAGTGTTATTGCAGTGCTTCATCTCTCTGATTCACCATCAATGAGATAAAATATGGCAGACAACTTTCTCAGAATTGCATATATACTGTATGTGGAGTATGAAGGCTGTACCAGATCCCCCTGCATCAGTGACATGCTAACACACAGGTGTTTGCTGTTCCCCACCACTAGTTCAAAATGGATCCCAGCAACATAAAACAAATCTAGAATGTGCAGCAGACCAATCTGCAGTATGCTACCATGCTGTCAAAATAAACCAAAATGTCTGAGGAGTGTTTCTAACACAGCATTGAATCTTTACCACGATGAATTAAGGCAGCTCTAAATGCAAAGGAATGTCCAAGCCAATGCTTGAAGGAGTACCTAATGAAGGGGCTAGTGAGTATGATTTCTTCAATGTGCAATATTGTGCGGCAAAATTAACAAGTGATTATTTTCAGCGCCCATTATTATAAAACATCATTAGGGAGTAAGAATGCTTCCATAAACTTGAAAACAATGCATTTGGAATTGTAAACTTCTTTGGACAAAAGATCGAAGAGATTGACAAAATTCAGAAATTCTGCATCAGAATAGGCGGCCGATACAAACAGATTCTTAAAAATAATTTTACTGTGAAATTCTGACAGATCTGATGCCTATCGAAGTACATACAGTATAATTAAAATATTTTTAAATAAAAATATCTTAGCTTTTATTAAACAGGCTTTTTTACTTTAAACTTGGAAGAAAATAGGAGTACAAACATCCAGTTACTCAAAAGCGGACGTGGCCACATCCATTCTTAAAACCTGGACAAACAATGCAAGCCTTTTTGAAGAAAGAGCGACTGATATCCCACTCCTCTTGCTAAGAATACATTAAAAAACATTGCATGCCTTCCTTTTGATAAGGCAGATGTGCAAGACCCTTTTATCTTTATATTCCAGAAAGATTTACAGATCCATTCTCTACAAAAATCAAACTACATTGTTCATTTAATTGAAATATTGCGTGTTTAGTTTAGGGCTTAGCAGGTCCCTGATTTTAAGAGTTATACACTACAATTCACAGCTGTGATGTTCATCTCATCAGCATGATCTGGAGTTTCTGAGTACAAAGCCAACAGAGTTAGTGACATGAGTATGTTCTCTGCATACAAATAGAATATCATGGGTGTGTTGTTGACTGCAAATTAATTGGACCTTGCCAACCCCAGTCACTCACACTCCAGCTTGTCCTCTGGAGTCCCCCTTTCCAACAGCGAAAGGTAGCAGACGATGTCCTTGAGAAAGACCACCTGGGGTGACGTCTGTGGGGAGCCTATCTGAGGCGATGGGCTTCTCCCCAAGGATAGATGCTTTTCCGAATGGCTCCTCTCTGTTGGTGCACAAAACAATTCTTTAAAGCTGTTCAGAGCACCCATCACTATCTGTGCAACGATGTGGTCCCTTTACTCAAATTAATGAGCCGCATAGAGCAAAACCACCAATAAATTACACATATAGGCATTAGTTTGACAGTTTTAGAGAGGTGTAATCCCAGTATAGCATGTAGAGACAAAACAAAGATGTGGAGAAAAGGCTGGCATTACACTTTTCATAGTACTGGAAGGGGCCAGTAATGCCACACAATAATATGGCATCAGACCGGAGAGAAAGACTAAATAAGAGAAGTCAAGCTAGTCATAAGCCGTCAGCTGTAAAAGTCTTTAACAAGCAGAACATTTATTATGAGATCAAGAAGTGACAGTGTTTTTGGAATTATTCTGACAAACTTTGCAAAGAATTTAACCTGTTGCATTACAATTTGCAATACCGTGCCAGATATAGAGAACCCCGGCAGAGAAACAGAAGACCTGTACAGGGATAGGTAAGATGCAGTTTTCTAAAAATCTGACTTTCAAACTGACTGTTGTTCAAAACTTCTTTGGTAACAACACAGAGTAAACCACACAATATTTCCAAAAGTACTCATTATCCCATCCAAATCAGAAATGTCAGGTATTCCAATCACTTTCATGACCACAGCATCTTCTGCTTGTATAAACATATGTGAAAGAATGGGTGACTCTCAGGAGCTCTTTGACCTAAACACCTGTGGGATGGGTTGGAGCAGATACTGCAAGCAATGGCTTCTCAGTCAACATCAGTGTGTGACTGTAGAAATGCTCTCCTGCAAGACTGATCAAAAAGTACTATAAACACTCTCCTAAACCTACTTAGAAGAGTTGATGATGTTAGAGATGCAAAGGGTTGCCAGACATTATATTAAAACCTATGAATTAAGAATGGGCTGTCCCTCAGGTTCTTATGTGTGTTAAAGGGGGAAGAAACACCTGGTAGCCATACTCACCGGATGAGAGCTTTGGGGACACTTGAGATTTAGCAGAACTGACATTGGGCAACAGGGCGTTGCTACCTGCCTCTGAAGATTTTTCCTGCGTGCATGGTGATCGATGGGGCACCCCAGGTGCGTGGGCCGCTGTTCCTGAACGTTGTGAGGAGGAGCGGGATGAGCAAGGGGAAGTGGTAGCTCCTGAGCCTGCTGCACTCATCACACTGGAGTGCTCCGGGGTGTGTCGGCCCATCGCAGACAGGATGCTCTTCCCATTTATCCCTGATTGCGTCAGACATGAAGGTAAATATAAAAGATGTTAGGCTTTTTTTTTGGGGGGGGGGTGGGTAAAACACAGAAATATTAAACTTCACAACAGCAGCTGCAGAAGCATGTGGAGAAGGAAGCAGGAAAAACACTGTTATAGCCAGACCACTTACAAAACATCACTGCTACAGTGCCACCCACTGTTCGAAAGGCAAAATACAGTGCCTTGCAAAAGTATTCATACCCCCTTTTCATGTTTCGTCACATTACTGTCACAAACTTCATTGTATTTTATTGGGATTTAATGGAGGACATGCGGATCACTTTTCTTCATTCTGCTATACGTCCTCTTACTACTCTACAACTATTCATCATCTGCATTGACTGCTACTATTAATTTTATGTTTTCTCTCTCTCTGTTTTCCTCTCCGTAGAAGCTACACCTGACCTGGGGTTTCTGTTCCTGGAGGGGACCTATCAGCTCAGCTATCGTTGCCAAAATCTTCACGTTTCTTTTTATAGATGATATATATGACTCGTCGTTCTGTGTTTAATCCTCTTTCTCTCCTAGAAACTACAATTTAAGGTGTTATTACAGTGAGTAACTCTGTTATGTACTCTCTTTTTCATACCATGTATTTTACTATTGCCTTAGACCCTATATGTTTAGCTGTGTTTCGCTCTGAGATGAAGCCACTAAAGGAGCTACTTCTGCTATTATCTCTTTACTTTTCTTTAAAATAAAAAGTACCCCTGGACTAGTGCTTAAGTGCTTTTGCTTGCTTGTGTGTGTCTTCTCTGTTTTTTTTTTTTTGAAATCCCAGTCGGTTGCAGCATGTGGCTGATCACACAATGCGAGGTTCTGGTTGAGGATTCTTTCCATTAAAAGGGGGGGTTCTCCTCTCCACTGTCGTTACATGAATGCTCAGTATGAGGGATTGCTGCAAAGTTAATAACATCATGCAACTGGCTATTCACTGTTGCTACATGTTTGTCCAGGAGGAGTGAAATCAGTGACTCAACAAAATCTTCTGGGTTTCCGTAGATAGAAAGCTTTTTTACAAATTTGAATAATGAAGAGAATTGCTTCATAACTAGGTTCAGTTTGGAGTTGATGTACTTAATTTGGAATCTTTCTGGAATAAATTAACTTTACTACATGTATGTAAGTTGGATTTGTTTGTGAAAAAGCCATAAAATAAAATTTGTTTTGTGAATTGGCGATTTTTAAGTTAATTGAATTAATGTGTCAGACACACATGAAGTGCAATATTTTGGAGTGGAAAGAAAATTATAAACATATATAATGAAAATGTCATACATATGTTTTAAGCGCTATTTAATGTGACACTCCTACATACGTCCAACTGTGTCAGTATAGATCTAGGTGTTCCGTTTCTACTCTCAGAGGTTTGTTAGTGCACATTAGAGAACAAACACTAGCATGAAGACAAAGGAACAGAGCAGACAGGTCAGGGAGAAAGTTTAAAGCAGAGTTAGGTTCTAAAACAATATCCAAAGCCTTGAACATCTCACAGAGCTCTGTTCAATCCTTCGTCTGAACATGGAGCGAGGATAGACCACCTGCAGACCTAGCAAAACATGTTCATTCACCAAAACTGATGAGAAGAGCTTTTTTTTGGAGAAACAGCCAAGAGCCCTGTGGTAACTCTGGATGAGCTGCAAAGGATCAACAGCTCAGGTGGTAGATTCATGACGTAGTCGGGTACTCCACAAACCTGGCCGTTATGGAAGAGTGGGAAAAAGAAAACCATTGCAGACAGAAGGATTTAAGACTTCCCGTTTGTGACCGGTAAATTTGGGGATACAGCAAACATGTGGCCGAGGGTTCTCTGTTCAGATGAAATGAGAATATATTTTATTTTCTGGTACAAAGTTATTTTCAAAGCAACTAACGCTGAGGCTGAGTTCTATATTCACACTGGTAGAGACACACCTCAACAGGTGGCTCAACAAACTATTGTTTAAGGGGGACTGAAAACCAAAATGCCACACATTTTATTTGTAAATATTTTGAAAACCATGTAGCATGTTCCTTCCACTTCACAATTATGCGCTACCTTCTGTTGGTCTATCACATAAAATCCTAATAAAATACGTTGGAGTGTGTGGTTTTAACTCTACAAAATGGGAAAAAGTTCATTGGGTATAAATATATTTGTAAGGCACTGTACCAAGAGCTCACATACACACAACAAGAGCACACAACCACCAAGGGGGCATGAGGTCAGAGGCGGCAGGACTCTTGTCCCGTTCAGCCGATGTCACTGTGGCGACACAAGCTAGTGGCTTTTTGTGGTACCTGTAATGGGGGCACAGGCCACTTCAGTCTGAATAGAGATGCCTGCATCAATGGAACGGGCATCTGTGGTCAGTCATTGATTCAAGGAGAGAAAAAAACAGCAGCAGATGTGATGAACAACGAAGAATGTGAAGGTTTCTGTAAGGGTTAGACTGCTCGCTGAAACTACCCTGCAACAGCTTGCGTGGAAGCACCAAAGAAAAAGCCTCATTTTGGACCATTCATATATGGCTGCCTGTTACAAATATTATATGCTTTATAAGATTATATTAGATTCTTCTTTCTTGTGGTGGATAATGACAGCAGTACAACAAAACAAATACAATATATAGACATTAATAACCAAATATACATAGAAAAATCTAATGTGAAAAATATTCTAATTATATTTTTATGGGATCTAGAACAAACTGGATCCATGGATGCCATAAGAAGGAAAAATGACTTCTACAAGATGACCAAGAGGTGTCAGCATTGACTCTGTCAGTCGTCTTCTTTTTAGGAACCTAAATCTGAACAGGTACTGAAGCAGCAGAAACCAGCTGAAGTCCCTCACCAGTTTATATTATTCCTTACACCTTAGCCTAATAACTGGAGCTATTCCTTAACTGTCCCTGTCAGATCAAATCACTTCCTTTAAAGGGATGTAGATCCTTCCCATGCTCCAACAACAGCTCTGTGGTGGATGGGCATTTACACTAGACCTCTTACGGTGTCTGGGTTAGAGATGACAAACTTGTGATATTTATTTGCTAAGATCTGAAAAATGACTTTCATCAACAAAACAGTTGTTCAATTCTTTATTAATCTGCCTCTTGCGGACATTTTGGGTTCCAACACACAGTGCTACTCCAAAGGAAACATGGTGCTGCAGAATGTGTGTAAAACAAGTTGTATAAAAAATGGCTTCCCTTCCATTTGGGCCTCCTGGGACAAAATGAAAGTATTCAAGCCACATTTGACTCTTCAGTTACACACTACTTAAAGTAAAACACAGGGACATTTTCTGAAAGAAATATTTTCTAAGTCAGCTGTCCATCTGTGTCCTCAGTCGCTCTGCAGGGAGCAGCAGACTGGAGCTCAGGCCTACGCAGGACCCGTGTGGAAACACATAGTCAGAAGGTTTACACAGACTTGTCTGTCCTCATATGTGCTTCAGCCCTGGTCACTGCAACGCCCCCGATCAGTTTTTGGTGATAAAACCCAAAGTTATGGGTCAGTGCTTATCTATAGTGCCTTGCAAAAGTAGATATACCTGCTGCACCTTTTCACATTTTGTCATGTTAGAACCATAAACTTAGTCCTTAACTGTGAAGTAGAAGTAAAACAAAACATAGATTTTTGACCAATTTACAGATACAAATCTACAGTGTGGTATAAAAGGTGCTGCTTAAATACCCCTAAATAATATTCAGTGCAAACGATTGCCTTCAGTAGGCACCTAATTAGTAAATAGAGTTGTGCAATTTAATCTCTGTATAAATGCAGCTGTTCTGCAAAGGCCTCAGAGGTTTGCTAGAGAACTTAACCTGAATAAATAAAGGTAAAACAATATAAAAAAAGATGTCAGTGAACAAGCAGCATCATAAAGACAAAGGGACACAGCAGACAGCTCAGGGAGAAAGTTGTAAAGAAGTTTAGAGCAGGTTTAGGATCTAAAACAATATCCTAAGCTTGGAGCATCTCATAGAGCTCTGGTCAGTCCTTTATCTGAACATTGAATGAAGCTGGAACAGCTGGCAGATTCATCTAAACTGACAAGGGTAGGCAAGGAGAGCATTAATCAGAGTAGTCAAGAGGCTCATGATAACTCTGGAGGACCTCCAGATGTCCACAGCTCAGGTGAGAGAATCTGTTGACAGGACAACTGTCTGTTGACTACTCCACACATTTTGACTTTATGGAGATGTGGCAAGAAGTAAAACATTTCAGAATGAAAGCCATAACAAATCCTGTTTAATATTTGCCATAGCCATAGGTGATACAGCAAACATACAGAAGAAGGAATTCTAGTTAGATGGGACTAAAATTTTACTTTTTGGTCTACATACAAAATGCTGTGTGTTTGAGGGGAACTAATATCGGACATCAATCAGAACACATCATCCCCATAGTAAAACAGGATGGTGGAAGAATCATGCTGTGGAGATGTTTCTCTTCAGTGGTCACAGCAAAGCGGGTCAGAGCAAATAAGAAGCTGGATGGACCTAATTCCAGGTCAAAATCACAGGTAAACATGCTGCAAAAGACATTCCTTTTCCTACACTTGACCTGGCAACATCATGTCACTGTTGCATTCTCTGTTTGGTTCTGTGAATATATCCAGGAAGCATCTAGTTATCGGTTCACATTCTGATTGTTTAACAGCACTTTAGATTAAAATATGTGTTTTTAATACAGAGTACAGAGTAAATATGTAAATACAGTGCCTTGCGAAAGTATTCGGCCCCCTTGAACTTTTCAACCTCTGGCCACATTTCAGGCTTCAAACATAAAGATATAAAATTCTAATTTTTTGTGAAGAATCAACAACAAGTGGGACACAATCGTGAAGTGGAATGAAATTTATTGGATGTGTCAAACTTTTTTAACAAATAAAAAAGTGAAAAATGGGGCGTGCAATATTATGCGGCCCCTTTACTTTCAGCGCAGCAAACTCACTCCAGAAGTTCAGTGAGGATCTCTGAATGATCCAATGTTGTCCAAAATGACTGATGATGATAAATAGAATCTCAGGGTTCTGTTCAAAGCGCAGAGAGCATCATGAAGACCAAGGAACACACCAGGCAGGTCCGAGATACTGTTGTGGAGAAGTTTAAAGCCGGATTTGGATACAAAAAGATTTCCCAAGCTTTAAACATCCCAAGGAGCACTGTACAAGCAATCATATTGAAATGGAAGGAGTATCAGACCACTGCAAATCTACCAAGACCCGGCCGTCCCTCTAAACTCTCATCTCGAACAAGGAGAAAACTCTGGATGAACTGCAGAGATCTACAGCTGAGGTGGGAGAGTCTGTCCATAGGACAACAATCAGTCGTGTAATGCACAAATCTGGCCTTTATGGAAGAGTGGCAAGAAGAAAGCCATTTCTCAGAGATATCAATAAAAAGTCTCGTTTAAAGTTTGCCACAAGCCACCTGGGAGACACACCAAACATGTGGAAGAAGGTGCTCTGGTCAGATGAAACCAAAATCAAACTGTTTGGCCACAATGCAAAACGAAATGTTTGGCATAAAAAACAACACAGTTCATCACCCTGAACACACCATCCCCACTGTCAAACATGGTGGTGGCAGCATCATGGTTTGGGACTGCTTTTCGTCAGCAGGGACAGGGAAGATGGTCAAAATTGATGGGAAGATGGATGGGGCCAAATTCAGGACAGTTCTGCAAGACAACCTGTTGGAGTCTGCAAGACACCTGAGACTGGGACGGAGATTTATCTTCCAACAAGACAATGATCCAAAACATAAAGCTAAATCTACAAGGGAATGGTTCACAAATAAATGTATCCAGGTGTTGGAATGGCCAAGTCAAAGTCCAGACCTGAATCCAATCGAGAATCTGTGGAAAGAGCTGAAGACTGCTGTTCACGAACTCCCTCCATCCAACCTCACTGAACTGTTTTGCAAGGAAGAATGGGCAAGAATTTCAGTCTCTCGATGTGTAAAACTGATAGAGACATACCCCAAGCGACTTGCAGCTGTAATTGCAGCAAAGGGTGGCGCTACAAAGTATTAACACAAGGGGGCCGAATAATATTGCACGCCCCACTTTTCAGTTTTTTATTTGTTAAAAAGTTTGACACATCCAATAAATTTCATTCCACTTCACGATTGTGTCCCACTTGTTGATTCTTCACAAAAAATTAGAATTTTATATCTTTATGTTTGAAGCCTGAAATGTGGCAAGAGGTTGAAAAGTTCAAGGGGGCCGAGTACTTTTGCAAGGCACTGTATGTTAATTTATTTACCGTCTCTAATTTTCACTAACAAATAAAAAGTACACACATTTCACACATTATTATCAGAATATATAAACTAAAAGATGCGTTTATTTTTACATGGTTCACAGACTTTGTTGTCAGACCTTGTCAGAAATTTGCAATTTAAAGTCCAAACTTAGACCACATTTAAACAGACTGTTTTCTTGGTCTAAATCCGATGAAATCCACTACCGGTGAAAGGTTTGGACACACTTTCTTATTCAATTGAATGAAATAGTTTGTCCAAACCTTTGACTGGTAGTGGCTATAAATAGATGTATCATTGATGGAACATTAAAATCAAATCTGTTCCTCACTGGGAAGCTGGTCTTGCACTCAGAACCTCTAGAGTACTGTACATGACACTTAATGAGTATCCATCATGGTTTTATTGTTGTGAATTTTTAACAATTAAAAATGAAAGTGAGTTTTTCAGCTTTTTCAGAGATATTCTGAAGCACAGTCTCCTCTCTGTTACTAACAAGCACAGTCATAGAGGGAGCACTGATGTGTGAGGATGACGTTCTGCCTTGGAAAAAGGATAAAATTAATTCTTACTGAATCAAATGAAGTTGTCATTTTCAGTTTATGCTTTCCGGCATCTTTGCATTATTAACAGTAGGGCAACACAATGTATCGTAAATTAATTGTTAATGTTATATCACTGTGCACAATGTTAATATCCTAAAAACTACTGTGTGCATGTTTGTTCTGTGTTGCCATGTGATGGGCTGGTGACCTGTCCACAATGGGTGTACACAATGGAGATAGATAGGCACTAGTCTCCCTGTGACCCATCGGGACCAGCGGGTATAGATCATGGATTGATGGATAGATAAAAACTGCTCATTCTATCTATTCACTTTTAGACTAGAGGGTATTGCTTGGTCTAAACCTAGACTAAATACTTTGGTTCTAAATCAGGGCTACTTATAAACATAACATTGAGTCATGTCTAAATTAGGTCTATGTATAGGCTGGACATTAATATCAGGTCTATTGCTCACTGAATCAGCTTTGGAGTTATGATCCATGCTGTACAACTGACAATTTTACTTCTGAAAGCAAACTGAACTCAAGTCACATAGAGACAGTAATGCATTGCCTGTACAGGTCAACAGTTTAGTTCCATACCTTTTCTATATCTCTTATAAATTTTTAAATAACTTAAAGCTATAACTAGTTTAGACCAGTCAGTTTTGCTTGGTGTAAACCTAAACTAAATATAGAGGTCTAAATCTGGACTACGTATAAAAGTACTAAAAGAGGTCTACATGTAGTTTCAGCATTGAAATCAGGTATATTGCTCAGTGGGATAGCTACCAACAACACCCTCATCTATAAACTCATTAAGAATTTAGCTGGCTCTGTTCCTAAACAGTAGGCATTGCTACTGAGAAGATAATACTGCTTATTCAGCAGGAATAGCTCAATAAGAAATCCTCTTCTTAACCTCTTCTGTTCAATGAGTAATGTGAAAACTGAAATGATATACAGGAATACATTGCTGTAAAAAAAATAATGATTTCTTTTGTTTTTGCTTTTTTATCACACTTATATGTTTCAGATCATCAGACAAGTTTTAATATCAGACAAAAATATCTGCATGATTATGAAATGCAGCTTCTTTTATTAGGGGAAAATGATATTCAAACCAAAGTTGCCATATGTGAAAATATAAATGCTACCCAACCTGATTTCTGTCAGACCTGTAAAATCCAAAAAGTCCCTCAAACAGAACCTATCTGACAACACAAAATAGGGAAGATCTCAAAAAGCAGTACCTTATGTTGCTATCTAAAGAAATCCAACAACACATGAGAAACAAAGTCTCTGACATCCTGCAGTTAGACAGTGAGAGAGATTATTCACACATGGAGAAACATTGTGAAACAGTGTGATACTTCTCAGTTACGTTAAAAGGAAATGTGTAATCATGAATGCAGAGAGGCGACCATGCTGCAAATGCAACAACTGGAAGATTCCCATGAACTTTCAGAATCCCTTATATAAGAAACTGCTTCTTTACCCTGTTGTTGCTATCCCACAAATCTGGGGTGGAAAAAATTAGCTCTGGCTTTAACAGATGAATTTACTTATGGTTCGTCTATACATGTACAAGAATAGAACGTGGATACATTCAAGTACATCAAGTTGGTTTTCATTGGAAGGATGTAGAAGTTACAGAAACATCAGTGTACCCAGTAAGCTGGATCCTGCCCGAGGCTGATCTGGAGAGCAGCGGCCCGTCTTGCTCTTGAACGAGGTGAACAGATGCTGACAGAGCTCCTCTGGAATATCGTTTTCCAAGTAAGTGGCCATAAAGAGCTGGAAGCCGTCATAGTCAATCGGCTAAAGGGAAAAAAGTAAAATAGGAGATATTAACTGAATTCTTGAGGTAACCTCATAAATGTAGCATGTGCTGACAGAATACCTCTAAAGTGAAAACTCCACCAGCATGTGGTGGAGTTTTCACTTCAAGCTGTTGTCCTGTGATTGATTTAAACACCTTGATGAATTAAAAGTATGATTCAAGATTATTAGTATGAAAAAAACTAAATAACAGAAAACACAAACAGCACAATATGTCCCTTGGGTTGAGGTGTACAATAACACCCTGTCCAGGGGCAGATGGACAGTAGCACTGAACTCAAAAAATGTCCCCATGTACAGTGGCCTACTCCCCTGTGACAGGGACTGGACCATCTGTGGTGGATAAGACAAGCTTATTTCATGTTAGTGGACAGAATGTGCATGCAGTCTGCAGACACAGACACCACACAGCATGCAGAGAGCGCTGGGCTGAGGCTTACTTGGTTCAGAATATCTTGCATCTGTTTAACATTGGAGAGCGAGATGAGGAAAGAAAGGAAAGAGGAGGAAAGAGTGAGGAAGGAGTGGGTAGAACAAGAGAAGGAAATTAGCTACTTGGTGTGTGGTGGCATTTTTAATGAAGATGCATGTGGTGATGACCATGCGGAAAAGGGCATCACACATTACACTTAGAAAACAGAGGAGCTTCATGTCACTTCCTTTTCTTTGGAATGGCCATGGCTGCTTGTGGGTGAAACAAACACTGCAAAATGGCAAATAAGAAATGACCCAGTCAGCATTTTACGGTTGAAAATATTAAACAATGCTTCAAATTACCATAAGAAGTCTAGGCTAAAATCTGGACATGTCTAAGTTGGGTTTTTAGATCTTTAGACGAGGTCTAAAGGAAAACATCTTTATGCCAAGATTAATAAATATTAAAGGTAATTTGTAACGTGAGTTGGACTAAGATTATACTCAGGACCTCTCAGTTAGAGGCATATTGTCCTAATCAGTTGAGCTGGGCATCCATACACGGTTTTCATGTGCTCCTGCCATGGTAATGTTCTCATTCCAAAAAGACTGTTCTTGTTAGAAATGAAAAATAAAACTTTCTGATATATGTCCACTAAGCAATGGACCTGATTTTATTTAAGTCAGTATGAATGAATTCCATTCTCTTTTTTGTGGTGATATTGCACTTTCACAATTAATATCAAAGACAATGAAATATTGAGAGCAAAAACTAAAGAAATAGCAGAAGGAAACAACAAGCATTTACATCTAATTTGTTGACAAACATTCCTATGTAAAATTGTGCCTGATGCACAAGAAAAGCTCTTTTTATTACTTTTTGCAAAGTTAGGTATGCTGACATGTAGCTGAACTGGTAAAGATTCGGTTCTGAGTTTGAGTGCAGCACCTGCCTCTTTTTTTTCTTTTTTGCTAATTAATTTTGGCTAAAGACTGATTTCAGATGTTGAAAAATCATTTACTTTTAAATAAATATAACACTTCGAGTCTAGACAACTATGGACCATTTAGACATCCCAGCAGGCATTTTATTTTTGAAAGACTTGCTAAACATTTTCTAAATGGTTGATGGACATCTGGTTAAAGTTTATTAGATTTTTGGTTAAATGTGACGTTTTTGTCTAAAGTTTTCTCAAAGTCCAAATGCAGACCTGTTTTAGCCTCAACTGACAAGAGCAAAAAAAGGAAGTGACAGCAGCCAGCCTTGACCTTGTAAACTTGTTTTTATGACTACTGTGATGACATTATGTTTGTAGCGCTTTTGCTTGGTGTTAAATTCTTGCTGCACAAGTGACCTTTTCGGCAACAAACTAATATCGGGGACAAGTCTTCCTGTCCATGCACAGCCTGAGCAGCTTGTTTGTTTAAAAATATTTTAGATTAAAATGCATATTTCCATACAGAGTAAAAATGGAAATACTTCATCATATTTACCAATGTTGTCTAAAGTTTCACCCAAAAATAAAAATACAGAGTATTTTCCACACATTGAAATTACTGCTGCAACAACAAAACTGAAAAAGGATGGAATTAGGTTATACATTCAGACCACTTTTAGACCAGGCAATTTTATTGGGGAAAATTCGACTAAACATATAGCTCTAAATCACGGCTACAAACAGACATACAGTATCATTGACTGATGTCTAAATGAGGTCTACTTGTAGCTTTAGTTGAAATTAGGTCTATTTCTCACTGGGATGGTTTTGATATACAGCATTTTCATCGGAAAATGCTCACTGGGCTCCAAGCACAATTTAACAGAAAATCATTGAAAAGACTGAATCACCTTTCATCTAAACAATGTGAAAATATGGAAGAAAAACAAAAGGTGAATATGTGTCTACATAAAGATGCCTTCTGATTTCTCAGTGTGGTTGAAAAGTTGTTAGGGATGACCAAATCGTCTAACAAGTCTGACTTTCAACATCTCTCTTTAGAATAATTTAGACTGGACGCTTTGTCTAAAAAGTTCCATTTTCAACATATTTTTATGGGAGAAATAAAGAGAAGCATTAGTCAACCTGAAATAGCCATGAAGAAATGTCCAATGTTAGGAAAGCTTCATAATAGCAGAACATTTCACCTGTCATCAATTTATCACAGAAAAGTAAAAAAGCACATTTTGACTTATGCATTACCCTCATGAAGATCACAACCCAAAATACCTTGGTCAGATTAGAAAGAAGGCATTGTAAATACTACAAGTCCTGCTGATTTCTTGAAGTCATTCAATAAAAAAAATTACAAGACAGAAATCATTCAGATTACAATCTGTAGTCTCTACGTAACCTAGTTATAATTGTGTTTAGGTAGTGTGAATCACCTTTATTTCATTGTCGGTGTTGTATAATTTGTGGTGTAGAGCTGTTTTACTGTACACTGGTTCAAATTCTTTAGTGGTTTCTTTTTCAGTAGGGAATGGGTGGTGGACATTTAACATGACCCATGTAAGGATTAAGATTATTGACTAATTCATAATTTATCAAAAATCATAATTAAAAATCATAATTCAAGAAAATTATTTCTTAATCAAAAATCATTACTTATGAATAGAAATCAGGGATGTCCTCTGGTGTTGTGATTATGGGCTCAAAGCTCTTAATAATTACAGTTAGTTATTTATCATTAACAATTGATCATTGTTAACCAAAACCACTAAATGTCACTATTTATTCAACTGCTTTACCGAAGGTGGGGGAACTTTGACCTTATTTTGACAGATAAATCACTCTTACACGAAATAAACACAAACGCTTCTCTTTAATATATATGTGAAAATATGTTTAAACCACATAGCCCTGATATACCACCATTCTGGTCCAAAAACCTTCACCTAACTAACAAGCACTATTCTACACAAAGGGGATAAAAATGACTACCAAACAATAATAAAAAAAGAAAATATACACGCATTGAGTGTCTGTGAAGATCAAACCAGCAGTTTTATGGACAAAAGACCTTTCAAGCTATTCCATGAATGGCCGTGTGGAGAAAAACTTTGCCTTCAAGCTTTTGTATCTCCAGATAAGCGCCTCCGTTGCGTCGTCCAATGAGACACGCTGGAAATGGCAATTAAAGTATATCTTCCGCAGATTTTATAATCCCGGGTGTCAGAGCATGTTGAACTGCGCAGCCTAGTCGGTCTGCCAATCAAAATGGACGACCCCATCACCCATGTACTAGTTCATTGGGAAAAACAATAAGCACAATATGTTCTTGATGAACCGATTGGTTTACACTAAGTATAATAGAGAGAGGTTGGAATTAACAATAGTAAAATCTGTGAAAAATAACCGGAAAGCCGCAGATTTATATCAGATTTATATTTATATAGATGGGATTACATCAACCCAAAAACAAACTCTGCATTAAACGAAGCTAGCAGCTAAGATTGCACAATAGCAACATATCAACAGTAACTTTCTAAATCTTTCAACAACGTTTCCTACTGAAGCAACAAGTACATGCGCCATCCTAAACCATTTTTTTAGTTAGAAAGACATCAATTGAGAACATGTAACAATGCACACCACAGAGGGAGTTTTCATCTTGACACACACACATTTTTTGCAATTTTCAAGAAGAAATTAAGCTGTTGATTTATATTAAAGACATCATTGAACAAACATATTTACAATAGATTATTTGATAGAATATCTGATTACTAATATAGCGAGAAGCTTGGCTAAAATAACATCAGCAGGACAAAGATCCCAAACACAGCAGTCGAGACCTCAGTCTGACCCATATGCTTTAGTTGGAGTTTAATGAACTTAAGCAATGTCGGAAAGAGGAGTGGGTTTCGTCCTCTAAAAGTGGTTCTACAAGCAGTCATGGGGTGTACTTAGTTTTTCTGTTTCCCTTAATCTTTGTTTATTTAGTAATGTTAGTGTGGAATATGTTGAGTGTTTTCTATACTTCAGGTTCCATTTAAATATGGTATAGAAGAGACCATTTGTATTGTTACAAGAATAGAATCAACAGAGGGTGTACTTTCTTTTTCCCATGATTCTGTGCACAGAAGTTTCATATCTACACAAATCTCAATAATAATAATAATGCTGCTGATTTTTAGATTTGGATCTGCTGTAACTGACACCCATCAAAGAAGAAGACGCAGTGGTGATGATTCTCCTCCCTCAGCCCAAAACTGCTGTCCTGACCCCATGAGCTGCAGAGATCTGCCAGCCATTATTCATATCTCTTGTTTCTCCTTATTTGGTCAAGCAAACCAGCGGGCAGTAATATGCCGTGTATCATTTAGAAGCACTGTGGGTTCAGAGATATAAGCTCATATGCACACATGCCACAACAGACACACACACACTTTCACAGACAAATACTTTAGATGTCCTAGAATATAAGTGTACCCAGACGCAATTGTGAAAATTGTAGTCCCTCTGGAAAATGTGTATCCAAATCTAACCAACGAGTATTATCTATGTGAGTCGACTTTCACACATGGCTGCCAGTCTGTAAATATTTCCCAAGGGTAGCTATGACACATTTACATGGTTCATTTAATCCGTTTCATTTTGGCACGGATGCAGAAAAGTAAACTGTAGCAGCTAGAGAGCTTCTGTCATGTTGAGTTTTTTCCCTTTACAGATTTATTCTGTTTTTGTATTTTTATCACAGAAAGCAGTTTTCAAATGAATATTTAATTTATTATGGAGAAAACGGTACTGCATACCAACTTCACCATAAGTGAAAAAGTAATTGCCCCCTAAACCTAATTAGTGCCATCAAGCGTCATGAGTCATGAGGAGGAATTTTGGCCAACATGTATTTGCAAAATATTTATCATTTTGCCACATTAAACAGCTTCTTTTTGTAAACAGCCTGTTTGATTCATGACAAATCATCTCAATTGGATTTAAATTTGGACTAGGACATTGTAAAAGCTTTCATTTTGTTTCTTTTTACTTAGTCCGGGTGACTTGCTGGTGTCCTTTGGGTCATTGTCATACTACAAACTCCCACCTGCACATGAGTTTAAGGTCATGAACTGATGGTCGGATGTTAGAGAGCAGAATTCATGATTCCATCACTTACAGTAAGTCGTCCTAAAGCAGCAAAGCAGCCATCTCTCTACCGCCACTTTTCCAGAAGTCTTGGGGATCATTAAGACATTTATTGGCAAATGTGAGACAAGCCATTGTGTTCCTTTAGATCAGCAGTGGTTCTGGCTATGAAGCTCTGACGTGGAGGCCATTTTACACAGTCTCTTTCTTGTTAAATGAGGCTGACCTTAACTGAGGCAGTTGAAGCCTATAGAGCTTTAGATGTTACTTTGGGTTCATTTGTGCACTTCTAAATGAGTTGTTGATGCACTCTTAGAGAAGGTTTGTAGGCCTACCACTCCTCCATTTGCAGATAATGGTTCTAACTGTGGTTCATTGAAGCTCCAAAGATTTAGAAATAGCTTTATAAAGTTATCCAGAAGGACTAGTTTTAAAGACTTTGTTGTCTGTTCTTGAATTAACTTAGATCGGGATGTGATGTGTTCCTTTCTGAGATTCGTATTGTAAGATGTGTTCTATTTAACTGATTTCTTGATTCTACTGGTCTGACAGTAATTAAGCATGGGTGTGGTTTGTTTACCATAACCAAAAAATAATTAAGCAATTACTGTTTTTTTATTATTTAACAGTGGGGATAGTTATTTTTTTGTCATATCTGCTTGTGTTCTTGAGTTTGTGTTTCATTATTTTACCTGGTCTAGTCCTTTGTTTTCTGTCTCCCTGCACCCCAAGCCCACACCTGTACTGTGTTTTCCCCTGATTGTCTGGTCACGTGTGTCATTGGTTCCCCCTGCTGTCCAGTTTTGTATTTAAGCCCATTTGTTTCCTTTGTTCCCGCTGGTTCCTTATGTGTTGTTTGTGTTTGTGTGCACGCCTGGTACCCTGTCCGTGTTCAGCCATTAGACATAAAGTGTCGTCTTACCTGCAAACTTCGAGTTTCAGGAGTTCTTCCCCGCATATTGGTCCAACAGAAACCCACATTATGACAGAAGGAACCAGCCAATGGGACCAAAGCAGGAGGAATGGTGAGGGAATTCAAGAGGGGTGAGGTTCCGCCAAAATAATTTTTTCACCTGGTGACCTCTCCCAGCTCACCATGGAGAAGGCTGGAAATAGCTGGCAGCCTCTAAGACTGGCTCAAGGCGAGGAGGGATTTTTTCCCTGATCCTCGGATTCACCACACCATCGAGGCCGAGCGACAAAGGGCCCTGGGAGAAATCGTCGCTTCTATGAGGAGATCTCCTGCTCCCTCCTCCACCCGCCTCTCCACCGAAGCTCGACACGGTTTTCCAGCTCATGGCTTCGCTCTTGATCAGCCATAACCGCTGCTCCTGACTCATAATCCTGTTCCTGGTCCAGTTCCAGAGGGGTTCATGGAAGTGCCATTTCCACACCCCGATCCTGTTCCTAGTTCTGTTCCGGAGGGGTCCCAAGCTGAGCCGCCCTCACACTCTGTTCCTGTCCGTGAGGGGCTCGTGGATGGACTGCCTCCACTTCCTGTTCCTGTCCCTGAAGGGTGTGAGGGCACACCCTCTCCGCCTGCTGTGTTTCAGCAGCTCCGCCGCAGATCTCCACGTCCTCACCGAAGGTCCCAGCGGTCTCCGCACCGCGCCTCTGAGCTCCACCGTGGGTTCTCCTGGTCCCGCCGCCGTCCGTCAGATCATAGGCTCCTATGTCACCGGCCTGCTCAGCACCTACGTCGCCGGCCCGCTGATCGCCTGATCTGGAGGGGGCGGCCACCGGTCCGGCTGCCTGAACTTTGGGTCTGCTGGGGACGGCCTCCGGGCCGGCCGCCTGAACTCTGGGTGTGCTGGGGACGGCCTCCAGGCCGGCCGCCTGAACTCTGGGTGTGCTGGGGACGGCCTCCGGGCCGGCCGCCTGAACTCTGGGTCTGCCGGGGACAGCCCCCAGACCAGCCGCCTGAACTCCTGCCCTCCTTCCAAGGCCCCCTCCGCCCGCCCTGGTCAGGTTGTCTTTGTTTTTGGTTTGCAGGCAAGAACCGGCTGCCTGAACTCTGGGTCTGCCGGGGACGGCCTCCGGGCCGGCCGCCTGAACTCTTGCCCTCCTTCCAAGGCCTCCTCCCGCCCTGGTCAGATGTTTGTTTTGTTTTTGTTTTGTTGGCGTCTGGGATCCGCCCTTAAAGGGAGGGCCTATGTCATACCTGCTTGTGTTTTTAGTTCTTGAGTTTGTATTTTGTTATTTTACCTGGTCTAGTTCTTTGTTTTCTGTCTCCCTGCACCCCAAGCCCAAACCTGTTCTGTGTTTTCCCCTGATTGTCTGGTCACGTGTGTCATTGGTCCCCCCTGCTGTCCAGTTTTGTATTTAAGCCCGTTTGTTTCCTTTGTTCACCGCTGGTTCCTTATGTGGTGTTTGTGTTTGTGGGCACGCCTGGTACCCTGTCCGTGTCTAGCCATGAACAATAAAGTGTCGTCTTACCTGCAAAGTTAGAGCTTCAGAAGTTCTTCCCCGCATATTGGTCAAACAGAAACCCACATTATGACAATTTTCATATTGCCCCAGGCTGGTTAAAAAACTTTTTCCCTTAATTGAAATCACCAGTTGCATGTAAAATTTGCTTGATGATCTGGAACAAGATGAAAGGTGGTGACGCTGATGGCCGCCTCGGAGCTTTGCTCTCTCGTTTTCTGCGTGTTTTTCTGGTGCTTTCTGCCACCATTCGGTGGTCTCATTCAGCAGAGAGGAACAGAGGTCCTGGCCAGCGGAATGGCGGCTCTCTATGGGCTATACCGTAGGAGACAGCAGAGAGGGAAGAGAGCCAGCGCGCTCGTAAAGCTCAGACAACAGGGGCTATGCGCACCCTTGCCTTCAATCTACCTGGCAAATGTGCGTTCCCTGGCCAACAAGATCAACAAACTGCTTCTCCTCACCTGTAAAAACTCTGACCTCCACGGATATGCTGCCCTCTGCTTTACTGAAACCTGGCTGAGTGAGAACACGCCGGACTGCACACTTCTGTGCCGGGCTTTCAGCTGTTCAGAGCAGACTGCAACTCAGACTTATCGAGGAAAAAGCGAGGAGGCACAATCTGCTTTCATATAAATGAAGATTGGTGCAGGGACATAGTGTTGAAGAAGACATGTAGTCCTGACCTGGAGTCCTTTCTCATAAACTGTAAACCGTTTTATTCACCGAGGGAGTTCTCCTCGTTTGTACTAGTTGGTGTTTACATACCTCCTCAAGGCTACACTTCAGATGCTAAAAAACAACTGGCTGAGATGATAACAGCCGTGGAGAAAAAACATCCAGACTCTCTCATCATTGTTCTTGGGGATTTTAACAATGCAAACCTTTCCAATGAACTTCCCAAATACAGACAGCACATTAAGTGTCCCACCATGGATGAAAACACTCTAGACCACTGCTTCACAGCTTTAAAGGATGCATATAACTGTCATTAGTGCTGCTTTGGGACTTTCTGACCATTCTCTGGTCCACCTCATCTGTTAGGAATAACCTTTATTAATAGGCTCATAACTGTTTTTTCCCTTTTATGCAGTAGTGAAGTAAAGTATAAGTTCTAATGTTTCCCTTCTGTTACAATAGGATAAGAATGCTCATAGACATACAGTAGAAGGACAGGTGACCCAAGGATTGTCATAAATGACCTGAAGCTGGGGCACTGGGGTAGATAATGGAGCAGCTGATATTACTGGTTTGTTTAGAAAGCTACAGCACACTTAGATTAAGTATGGACACCCGCTACTACACAATCTAACAGATAGACACCACAATGGTGACACATAGTCTACTGATAATCACTGAGGGAGTGCACATCCATTGCATTGGAGTGCCAGATATAAGATATAAGCTAACATGCTAAGCTACATGCTAAGCTACATGCTAAGCTAACAGGCTCAGCCAGAGTGTGTGAACGTGTGTGTGAGAGAATGACTGAGAGAATCACTAGAAAGACACAGGGAGGAGAAATATATTAGCAAGTTTCAACAACAAACACGCTTTAACAGGTTAAAACAACAGTTTGATGGAGCTTGTTTGAGTCCCGGTAATAATTGTCGACACCAGAAAAGGGTAAGAAATAATTTTTAACCATTAAATTACACAAAGTGGTTTCACTCTAAAATGCTGTATTTACAGGGTAATCAAACTTTATGTGACCAATGTTCGTCCATTTTGTCTGTCTGTTTTTGTGAAATGAATGTCTGTTTCACGTTATGTAAAAATTAGGGGATATGTGGCAGGATACATTTGATTTAAATTGTTTTCTGATATGAAACTATTTGAAATTTTGAGTTCTTAGGTCTGGAAAAGCAGTCCTGGCCATGGTCGCCAGCTTGAAAGGTAAAAACATTTTAAACTGTCTGATGCTCAGTGTTATTTATTAAATAAGGTATCACAATAACTATTAGAGGCTACAAGAGCAGGTCTGATCCAGCAGTACCATAATAATATAATGTCAGTTCTTTATGATAACACGAAAGGAAGTGCCAGAAAAGGGCACTATCTCCCTCAAAACATGATTTTAATAGATGGTTTGACTTTTATCAGTCAGAATGATTAAATTAGACTCAATTTAACACAAAATTGAATGCACCTAACAGAATTACTGGACTGGACTAAATGAAACAAACTTTATTTACTTGAAATAAATACAAGTATAATTAAAAAAGGAAACTGTACGGTGTGTTTATAAAGCTGGGCAAGACAAACTAAGAGTATAAGACATAACATAACATAACATGCCCATTTCTGTGTTCATCAATTTCATTAAGCCTGCTAAACAGATGAGGAGTGAGTTTTTCACAGGACTCAGTTACAGTTAATGTAATTGAACCAGATTTTAAAAAAGGGTATCTATGGTTCAGATTTATACTTACATTCACAATTTAATGAACACAATACTCTGACCTTTTTTTTTTTTTTTTTTTGATGCCTACACTACACAGAAGAGACCATCGAGGTATGGAAAGAAATAAATATATATTGGCAGCACTGACAACTGATTATTTCAAGGGTAACACCTTGAGATGCACCATCTCATTTTGACAGGGTCCTTGCAGAACAGAAGATAAAACAACAGTAAAAACAATAAAACAAATATGAAAAATCACACAGAAATACCCACAACATTCTCTAGGACCCACAAACACACACATAGTCACACACAACCAAAATCACAACCACCAGCATAGCAACTGCATGACACTTAACATCAAGACACAAAGTAAGATCACACATACAGAGTTCATGCGCACATCTCTGTGAGGATTAAGTCCAGAATAAATGAACCTTTATTCTTACTGAAAGCAAGACAAAGATGTTTTACAATAAAGTAAATATGAATAGCAGTGATAAAGTAAGTGAATGAGGCAAAGTATTCAAGCTGATGAAACTTTAAACTGAAATACAAAACGTCTAATTTTTCCTTACTCTTGGTGTAAAACACATAAAGATAACTGATCAGTGTTTCTCAGGCCATATTGTGAATTAAATTGGATTAAGTATTTCTAAATACGGAGTATTTCAAAGTTTCAGGAGAGGAAGATTAGTTTCTGTGGCATGACCATAAATAACATCAGCGTGTTCTAGCAGCACAGTAGTGGAAAACACTTTTACGAGCTGGAAGAGAAAAACATTCTCAGAACGACAATGTGACAATTTTAAGGCAACAGGTTTTCAAACAATATTAAATTTAAGATTTTAACTCAACCAGTTAGACTCAGATTTTATCTGACTCCAAAGGATGATTTGTCGAAAATTTTACAACAAATAATTGCAGTGATTAAACTGGGAAAAACGTTCACTCATTTAAGACTTACAGCAGGAGGTAGGCAGAAGTACAAATTAATTTTTCAACTTTCACTACATGATGCTGTTAAAAGGGTGACAAGAGGTCAAGTATCCATAGTTTTTGTGTCAGACCACCAGGTGCTACAAAGGTAGGCTATCCTTTCCTTTTCCGAACAGAATGATTCTGTTTATAACTAATCTATTTGCTTTTTATCTTCTTTTATTCCTTCATAAGCTGGTACACAGCAAGACTGCAATAATGTTAATTTTTGTCTTCTTTGTATATATAATAATGGAAATACGATGTACAAATATGATTATGTGTTGTGAAATGAAGAAGGTGAAAGAAAGAAAAATGCTGATTTTACTACCCAAGTTTGTGATTTCTTGTTAGTGTTAATTTATTGTACTGGGATGACTGTATGATCAAACTGTTTATTTTCAGGCATTGCCGGCCACAATACTCATGAGTTCTCTGCAAAGGTTGATGAAGAGTCGTCCCACTATATTGCCTGATGATGTGAGTAATAACCCTAAACATTTATTTTTCTCCTAGGTGAAGAAGGCCTGAAAAGGTGGCTGGGAGCAGCCTGACATATGGGTCCATTTACACATTATTACTTAGAACATGAGATCTCTGGGGTTCAGGAACAATAGGAATCTAAAGATTGTGTTTGAGGGTTGAAAACGTGTGTTTGAGAAGAGTGTGACAGGAATGAATGAAGGCCCAAGGTATGAATGATGAATGATGTGGGCCACATGAGTGAAAGGTTCATTGGATCAAATGGTATGGTTTTAGTTTCTGTGAGCTCATTTTTTTGTTTTGGGTTTTAGATTCATAGTTGTGTTCGGACACTAAAGGAACGTTTTTGGAGTGCACCAGGTTTAGAGTTTTCGTGTGTTTTTCTCTAAGGTCGTTGTCCCTATATGTGTTTCAGATGCTCGCAAGTTGGAACAATTTTCTGGGTTTTAGTTTCAGTGGGTGAAAACTAAATTTCTTATGATTTTCCTGAGGTGAAATTGGATCTAAAAATTCCTGGGGAATGACACAGAACCAAATAGAACCTGTCATTCTGCAATAGGGTTCTGGTTGAATAACTTCATGGTAAAAGATTTGGCCGCCCAAACTTCTTAGAGGGGAGGCCGAGCCGGCATGTGTTGTGTGTCTTAAGTGTTTGTCTAAATTTCTGTTTCAATGTTTGTCTCAAATGTTTGTCTGACTAACCTTTAGACTTCAGCAAAAACCCCAAAAGAAATAATAATAATAATCATAGGATGGAAAATGGAAATGGATATATTGGGAAAAATGACTGGTTATAGTGATCAAATGTTTAACAGGAATCAATAACTAATAATGGTATAAATTAAGGTGTAGAGAATATCGAATTACTTTTATCTACTATCGGGGGTAGAGGTTACGGGGGAGGACCCTAAAGGTCTAATTTAGGTAGATATAATCAAAATTATCGATGCGCTTGAAAGTAGGTGTCGCAAAACACTGGACACCTTCAGGGTAAATGATGCGAATACTTTGTTATGGGATGATTTTCAAAAATGTTTATGGAAAATAATGGTTTGAACAAATCTAACTTTGGCACAAGTTAACAGACAATAAAATTAGCAACTAACTGGGTTACAATATAAATATGATTTTTGGGGTTAAAGGTGAGAAGATGACTCGATGATCTTGACACTCCGGAAACTTGCCTTACGAAGTTTTATACAAATAAGTCCCACCTGTTTTCCAGGCGCGCCTCGGTAAAACAGTAGTTATTGTAAATGATGATTAATGTTTTTAACTAACTTGTTGTACTGTGTGAAAGAGATCAGTGTATTGAGGAGTGTGTAGTCTGGAAACCTAGCGGTGATAACAAGGACTGCACGCTGAATCCATCCTCAGGTGGAGTGAATGTGTTCTGGTGTCTTGGAAGCCAATTTAGAGCGCTTTTCAATTTGGACCGGGAGCTCGGAAACATAGCGTGTCATACGTCCCGGTTGGCCAGAAATGAGTGTTGTGAATAAAAAGCAAGTCATTGGGGGCGGCCCCATGAGAAACTGAGTGAGTATGAATGAGAGTAAAAGCCTTTATCCACCAGCGTCCTTTGGGCTGCTGCTGGAAAACAGCAAACAGCGAATCATAAATCCAGCTGAAACCACAAAACAACCAATTGGACTCTTAACAGCTGGTGCAAATACATGCAGGTTGTGGGAATTTTTGGAATTCATGGAGATTTTATAAGGAAATCATTTTCTCCCACTCTGTCATACAGCAGCCGTGGTACTGCGATTCATAACAACAGGCTGAAGAAAATAGTTTTATAACTCAGTGTGCGCCTCCCCTGCTTTCTGTTAAACTCACGAACAAACCTAGTCTACTCAAGCATGGAGTCAGACTAGACTGAAAAACTAAAGAACAGAGAACAGCAAGAGCAGCCTTTAACTAACATAGTCATAATGCTGAGGCTTTGAAAAGCACATGCAGCAGATTCATTTTACAGGAAATAATTCCATATTTGACCCAGATTGTGTGCATTTTTGATTTTTTCCTCTTTTGAGAGAAGTTAAATTCTCTCCTCAGCTCTGTAAAATGACTGCAGCATTAAACTTGACACAGACATGCAGCTGCCTGAAAACAAAGATAACACTTCCTGCAAACAGCAGAAGCCTGTCTCTGCTGAGAGCTCTGATAAAGATTGTAACTCTACCCTGCATGTGGCAAACTCAAGGCCCGCGGGCCAAACACCAGCCCACCAGAGGTTTATGTGATCTCAAGAAGTATAACCTTAGATATGATAACCTTTTTTTTTTTTTGTTTTTTCTCTCTCAACAGGGAAAGTAGGAAAACAGCAGAAGTCTCTGTGCTGGTTTCAAAGCAACAGGTCCCCATTTCTCCAAAGTCATAAGTTGAAGGATAATTTGGAAAATGTCACAACATATTTTGTGCAACCGTCTGAAATCTGCAATCAGTTTTAATAAAAGGTTTTATAAAGGCAGGACTGGGCAGCGTTCTAGTCCACAGTGCTCCATGGAAGCAAATAAAGATTGATTTTAACTAACATGGGAGCAGACAACAAAACCTGAAGGAAAAGGTTCCTCCTAGAAAAAAAAAAAGGAAAGACCAGGAAATCACACCATGGAAGTGCCTGAAATCATGAGATCTGACGATGGCACTCATTTTCCTCCATAAGATCCAGGGGAAGTTGTAAAAAAAAGATGAATGGGAGTAAAACATTAATTGCAGGCAGGTTGGTTTTCAAACCAGCATCTCATGGGTTAGTATGGAGAGCTAACAGAAACTATGTATACAAAAAGAAAAATTGGCTAAAGTCTGCAGACACAAAACTAACCTGGACTGAAGCTCTACTAGGTTTATTTAATCAGAGATCCTCTCCAGTATATGTTAGTCACATGAGATACTAACAACTTAACCTACTGCAGAAATAACCACACTGGTGGGGAGGTTTGGCTGACTGATCATAGGCTGGATCTATGAAACATTATGTGCACAGAGCAAATGACAAACGACCCGAGACCAAAAGACCAAGGGTTCTGACTGACTTGTGAACCTCACTGACCCTACAATGATAACATGACACTTCTCCAGACTGGACGGACCGGACAAAAAACAACACTTTTAAGTGGACCCCCCTAAGACCACCTTATTGATTCTTGGTGATTAAAAAGACTTGAAGCATTCAAACAGACCTAGTGGAACCAGAAGGATTTTCTAAAGTAAAACTGTGTGAATAATCAACAAACAAATAATTGCTTGGGTGACGAACTATTGACTGCAGGAAAGATGTACCTTGGTTACCCTCTCCCTCCAGGATACCCTGACACCGACTGGCCTACTTCGTCAGGGGGAACCTTTCAGAAAATGTGTTCTTTGAATTTTGATATGTCTGCTAGAATACAAACTGCTACCTGTTTAGAACCGATTCTAATCTTTTAAATGACACCAAGGCAAAACAGGGAGAGACAGGCTGAAGGCTGTGTAAACAGGATGTTTTGAAATTATTTCTTGTCAAAATAGAATAGCTTTGGATATGATCCTAGCAAAAGAGAAGGGTTGTGTGGTGTTTTTTTGGAGAGGTTTGTGTTCTTTATTTCCCAACAATTACAGCACCTGATGGAGCTCTAACGAAGCCCTAAATGAATCGCAATCATTATCCATTGAATTAAAATCACACTCAGGGGAATCGATGAACATTTACAAAAAACAAATGTTTGAGAAGTTGTCTGGGAAAATGGGAAACCTACTGGTGAGTATATTCACAGTCATTACCTGTTTTGTGGTGATCGCAGGTTGTGTTTGCTGTTGTGTGCAAAACGTGTAGTCGAGCTCTCATCCTCAGGTGTATTGATCGTGCGATTGGTTTCCAGTGATACCAGAGGTTTAAGATAACAGAATATCAAATGGATGTGGTGCCAAAGCACACTGATGTTGTCCACTGAATATTTAAGCACAAGTGATGATGTGGATCTCATGGAACCAAACCAAGTGCTGGAGAAATGATGATACTGTGCTAAGAGGAGGAGGAGGAACCAAAACGACTGAAAACAAATGATAGTGAACAGGGTTATGATTCAGGGCCTACAATATACTGATACACATTGTGCTGCTCATTTCCGCTGTGCTTCTAGGTTTTTATTATTTTTGTTGTTTTAAAATTTTCAACAGGGTATTATTTTATATTTGCAATGTTTTAATCATTTAAATTTCAGACACACATCAGCATGTGTCTGTTTTATGGGAAACAGAGGGGGAGCACACACTGAGGGCTGCAGGCCGTTACCAGAGAAATGGCAGTCCGCTTGGGGGGCTGGAGTTACGCGACAGACGGAAGAAACTGCCTGCCATATTCTAGCTTAGGTCCATATGCACTAAACTCATTGATTGATGTGAGGTGGGTTTTTCCCACCTCAACAGGGGGATTGTTATGAATGTATGATTCTGGAGCCTTTTCTAATTATCTCTTTGCTGCCTTAATTAAATATATCTGCCCTTGTTGCTCATCTGCCGCACCGCTCACTGCTACAGCTTACACAACATAACTGTTGATTTCACATAAGATGCAACACATAGTCAAAGATAAACTGATACAAGAGGATGACACCCTTTAGGCTCTCATTCTTAGGGGAATAACTACAACCACTGGGAGTGCCAACCGCCTGTCAGATGCCGATGGTTAAGGGGTCGGGCCCCTCAAATCAAGGGTGTAAGAAAGAGGGGGCCGTGATCAGGCTCACTGGATTGACAGAGGATAACCCATAAGGGAAAAGGGGGCCCGTCGTCTGACCTGATATCCTTTACAGTGATTTCTGTGACTTAATGAATAATGTTGACATTAAAGGAATCAGAATATTTCATTTAATGGTATAAATTCTGTACAGATAATCAGATAAAGTTAATGACAGATTGATTAAACGAAATTAGTTAAACACATGTCATGAATGAAAGTATTAATAGGACCTCGCAGGTTATTTTTAGTTATGTGTTCACCTCTCCATAGGTTGATTTTTTAGGACATGTGTTGGGTAATAAATGGAGACTGCTTTTAAAGTGAAAAAGTTTTCTAATTGTGCTAAACAGGTACATTGTTTTTGATAATGATGAAATATTTTTGGCTAAGATCCATTTGATTAAGCCACTATGTGGCCTGCTTTAATGATGACAATAATAGCAGTTGATAATTACCTACAATTGGGCGTGCGATCAGCCCGGTATGAACATATGATTCTATATTCCATGTTAAGACTCACCTTTTCAGGTAGCTGAACCTGCCAAGGGACGCTTAGGGATGTTGCTCAGGGGGCAGAGAAGATGGACGAAGACAATCAACACTTAGGGTCTACATTAACTGATTCACATGATGTTAGACAGAATTTTCTGCTGTGCTTCAGGCTGTTGTTCTCTCTCTATTTTCTCTAAATCATGCACATACAGGTTTGACGGGGTTAAACTTGTCTCCACTAGGTTTATCAACTGTTGCTTAGACACATATGGCGTTCCTTCTTCGGGGGGAGGAACCACGTGACAGCTGGAAGGAGATTCCCTGGTCATATATAGGTTTAACACACACATACAGGGTTGAATGATTGTTTCGGGGGGTGGGTACCCAGTTCCAGGTGGTCCACTACCCAGTGCCTAGGGGGTTCACTGATCTAAATTAGTGAGGGGCCTTTAAATGACACCTCATCAGGGGGGTTGTTAGGAATAACCTATATTAATAGGCTCATAACTGTTTTTCCCTTTTATGCAGTAGTGAAGTAAAGTATAAGTTCTAATGTTTCCCTTCTGTTATAATAGGATAAGAATGCTCATAGACATACAGTACAAGGATAAATGACCCAAGGATTGTCATAAATGACCTGAAGCTGGGGCACTGGGGTAGATAGTGGAGCAGCTGATATTACTGGTTTGATTAGAAAGCTACAGGACACTTAGATTAAGTATGGACACCTGCTACTACACAATCTAACAGATAGACACCACAATGGTGACACATAGTCTACTGATAATCACTGAGGGAGAGCACATCCATTGCATTGGAGTGCCAGATATAAAACTGTATGTGACCTTCTATCAAGGCTCTTCGTCATGCTCTAACAGACGGCGACGGTCTGAGACGGGAGTCTCAGCGCTGATCCCTGTAATCATACCTCTGCCTTAACTTAGAATAAAAAGAGCTAAAAGTTAGAAACTGGTTGAGAGTCGTTCCTTTAAGAGTCTTTAGATAGAGTGTGTGATCGCTTCATGGGGAACAAGTACTCCTCCACATTCCATTCAGATACAAATTCTTGCCATACACCAACCAATCCTCCACATTCAGACCCCTGCCTGCACTTAGGATCTCAGAGGAAGTTGTAAATAGGATCTTTTAGCGCCTGAAAACAAAGAAGGCCTCAGGACCTGATAATGTCTCCCCATCATGCCTGAAAGCCTGCGCTGACCAACTGACACCCATCTTCACTGGGATCATCAACAAGTCACTGGAGCTGTTCGTTCCTGCTTCACACCCACCATCACAGGATTGAATGACTACAGGCCTGTTGAACTGACATCTGTGGTCATGAAATCCTTTGAGCGACTGGTGTTGAAGCACCTGAAGGACATCAAAGGCCCCTTGCTGGGCCCCCTGCAGTTTGCTTACCGGGCAAACAGGTTGGCAGACGATGCAGTCAACTGGGACTACACTTCATCCTGCAAAACCTCCACTACCCAGGGACGTATGCCAGCATTCTGTTTGTGGACTTCAGCTCAGCCTTCAATAAATATCAACCCAGAAGCTCATCCAGCTCAAAGTCCCGGCCTTCACCTGTAAGTGGATCACCAGCTTCCTGAAGGACCGACAGCAACAGGTGAGGCTAAGGAGCATCTCCTCCCGCACAAGAACCATCACCCCCGCGTCCACCAGGGGTGTGTTCTCTCCCCGCTCCTTTTCTCCCTCTACACAAATGACTGCACCTCATTGGACCCATCTGTGAAACTACTGAAGTTTGCAGATGACACCACTGTTATTGGACTGATCCAGGACAATGATGAGTCTGCATACAATTATGAGTGAAAATACTGAGAAGCTCTTACAGTCAATAGATAAAGAGAACAGAAAAAGAAAATGTAATATTTGGGACTTAGATACTACTGGAAAAAGATACAGTTTGTCCTATTTGCAGTAAGGCAAACTCTGAAGAGTTTCTTTGAGGTCAACTCTCCTCTGATACAGCAGATGTTAGTCTATCCACTCACAGACATTACAGCTTTGTACATCAAGCTTGATTATTACATAAAGGCACTTTCACACCACTATCATTACTTGATAGTGATCTCAAGCTATTTTTTGAAAAAGGCATAAAACAGGTTACCTATTAATAGAGGCTTGCTTTGACTAGACTTCAGCAGTCAAAGCCGACTGGACTACTTTAATGGACCTTACAGTTGAGTTTACCATCGGATATTAAAATAAGCTAACCCTTAAAACTGGGTTTCATCACGAATCAAACTCATCCTTATTCCAGTTCTAAATAGTGTTTTTTTTACATGTGTTAAAGGAAGTTTGTCAGAATGAGAAAGATCTCTGGTAATGGTGCCATCACAGTTACAGGAAGCCTTACAGTTTATTGTGAAACATTATTTTAGGAATCCATCCAGGACCTCTTAACCAACTTTGTGGCTCTTTAACATATTTCTTTATCTTATGTTCTTCTACCAGGTAAACAGCTACAATAATATTCTAACATGCTGTCATTTTTTGTGTGTATTTCCTTGCTAAAGTATTCATGCCCCTGGAACTTTGTCACAATTTTTCTTCTTACAATCTCAAACTTTAATATATTTTAACGGGATTTCATGTGATAGACAACACCAAACAATACATAATTATGAACTGGAAGAAAACATTTTCTCTTGATGACCCTTCATGAAGGCTAGATTTTTCTTAGAACAGGACTAGCAGTTGTCGCGTTGATTGATTTTCGCACCTGAGCTGAGCTGCAGCTCCTCTGGAGTTAACAAATGCCATTTGGCTGCATCTCTGATTATTGATCTTCTTGCCTGGCAGCTTTCAATTCTTATAATTTTCAGATTATTGAACACATCTCTGTGTAACGTTCAAAGCTTGAGATATTGTTTTAGAACCTCACCCTGCTTTAAACTTCTCCACGATGTTGTCCCTGACCTATCTGCTGTGTTCCTTTGTCTTTCTGATGCTGTTTGTTCTCTGATGTTCTCCAACAAACCTCTGAAGCTGGATTTATACTGAGACCAAAATGCACAAAGGTAGACTCTTCCTACTAATGAGATAGCTTCTGGGGGTAATTAGAGCACTGACGTTTATTTAGAGGTGTCAGAGTAATTGGGCTGAATAGAAATACTCTAGACCGTTCAGATTTTTATTTGCAAAAAATGGAGAGAAGCACCAATATCTCAGCAGAACTGAATGCATCAATAACACTGATACCTGTAAACTTTGTCCCTGAGAATTTAGATTAGTAAATGGGCTCAACTACTTTTAAATAAATTTCTGACCATAAAATGCTCAAAAGATTTGATTACTTAATAGTAATGTTCAAAGACCCGCCTCAGGAGTCCCACAAGCCAACCACAGGCGATAGGACTCCTTCTTCAGCTTGACAGCATCCCTTACTGCCGGTGTCCACCACCGGGTTCTGGGATTGCCGCCGCGACAAGCACCGCAGACCTTACAGCCGCAGCTACGGGCAGCAGCATCGACAATAGATGCGGAGAACATGGTCCACTCGGACTCTATGTCTCCAACATCCCCCGGAATCTGGTCAAAGCTCTCCCGGAGGTGGGAGTTGAATACATCCCTGGCCGAGGGCTCCGCCAGGCGTTCCCAGCAGACCCTCACTATGCGCTTGGGCCTGCCAAGTCTGTCCGGCTTTCTCCTCCTCCAGCGGATCCAACTCACCACCAGGTGGTGATCAGTGGACAGCTCAGCCCCTCTCTTCACCCGAGTGTCCAAAACATGCGGCCGAAGGTCTGATGATACGACAACAAAGTCGATCATTAACCTCCTGCCTAGGGTGTCCTGGTGCCAAGTGCACTGATGGACACCGTTATGCTTGAACATGGTGTTCATTATGGACAATCCGTGACTAGCACAGAAGTCCAATAACAAAACACCACTCGGATTCAGATCGGGAAGGCCATTCCTCCCGATCACGCCTCTCCAGGTGTCACTGTCGTTTCCCACGTGGGCGTTGAAGTCCCCCAGCAGAATAATGGAGTCCCCGGGAGGGGCACTATCCAGCACCCCTGATAGGGACACCAAGAAGGCCGGGTACTCCGCACTATCGCTCGGCCCGTAGGCCGAAACGACAGTCAGGGACCTATCCCCGACCCGAAGGCGCAGGGATGCGACCCTCTCATCCACCGGGGGTAAACCCCAACACAAGACGGCTGAGCTGGGGGGCAACAAGCAAACCCACCCCAGCCCGCCGCCTCTCCCCGTGGGCCACTCCAGAGTAGAAGAGACTCCAGCCCCTCTCAAGGAGATGGGTTCCAGAGCCCACGCTGTGCGTGGAGGCGAGCCCGACTATTTCTAATCGATATCTCTCGACCTCCCGCACAAGCTCAGGATCCTTCCCCCCCAGCGCGGTAACATTCCACGTCCCTAGAGCCAGCCTAAGCATCCGGGGAATGGGCCGCTGAGGTCTCCACCTTCGTCCGCCACCCAATCCTCTTTGCACCGGTCCCTGACGGTTCCCCCTGCAGGTGGTGGGCCCACTGGGGGATGGCCTCGCGTCTCTCGTTCGGGCTTGGCCCGGCCGGGTCCCGCGAGGAGCAACCCGGCCACTAGGCGCTCTCCGACGAGTCCCGACCCCAGGCCTGGCTCCAGGGTGGGACCCCGGCTCCGCCGTACCGGGCGACGTCACGTGCCTCAATATACTTGTCCTCATGAAGGATTCTTGAACCGCTCTTTGTCTGACCCATCACCTAGAGCCTGTTTGCCATGGGAGACCCTACCAGGGGCATTTAAGCCCCAGACAACATAGCCTCTAGGATCATTTGAACACTCAAACCCCTCCACCACGTTAAGGTGGCGGTTCAAGGAGCGGCTCCTGAGGCGGCTGACGGGTACCGTGAGGCCAAGTGTGCTGCGGCCCGAGCTGTGGGAGAGGCAAAAACTCGGGCCTGGGAGGAATTCGGTGAGGCCATGGAGAAGGACTACCGGTCGGCCTCGAAGCGATTCTGGCAAACCATCCGGCACCTCAGGAGGGGGAAGCAGTGCTTCGCCAACACTGTTTATAGTGGGGGTGGGAGGCTGATGACCTCGACTGGGGACATTATTGGGCGGTGGAAGGAGTACTTCGAGGATCTCCTCAATCCTGCCATCACGCATTCCCTGGTGGAAACAGAGGCTGGGGACTTGGGGTTGGACTCTTTCATCACCCAGGCTGAAGTCACCGAGGTGGTTAAAAAGCTCCGCGGTGGCAAGGCTTCGGGGGTGGATGAGATCCGCCCTGAGTACCTCAAATATCTGGATGTTGGGGGCTGTCATGGTTGACACGCCTCTTCAAACATTGCATGGCGGTCGGGGACAGTGCCTCTGGACTGGCAGACCGGGGTGGTGGTCCCCTTTCATAAGAAGGGGGACCGGAGGGTGTGTTCCAACTACAGGGGGATCACACTCCTCAGCCTCCCTGGTAAGGCCTACGCCAGGGTATTGGAGAGGAGAGTCCGGCCGATAGTCGAACTTCGGCTTCAGGAGGAGCAGTGTGGTTTTTGTCCCGGCCGTGGAACACTGGACCAGCTCTATACCCTCTACAGGGTACTCGAGGGCTCCTGGGAGTTTGCCCAACCGGTTCACATGTGTTTTGTGGACCTGGAGAAGGCATTCAACTGTGTCCCTCGTGCCTTGTGGGGGGTGCTCCAGGAGTATGGAATCGGGGGCCCTTTATTAGGGGCCATCCGGTCCCTGTACGAGCGGAGCAGGAGTTTGGTCCGCATTGCCGGCACTAAGTCGGACCTGTTCCCGGTGCATGTTGGACTCCGGCAGGGCTGCCCTTTGTCACCGATCCTGTTCATAACTTTTATGGACAGGATTTCTAGACGCAGCCAAGGGCAGGAGGAGGTCTGGTTTGGGGACCAGTGGATTTCGTCTCTTCTTTTTGCAGATGACGTGGTCCTGCTGGCCCCCTCTAGCCAAGACCTACAGCATGCGCTGGGGCGGTTCGCAGCCGAGTGTGAAGCGGCTGGGATGAAGATCAGCTCCTCCAAGTTAGAGGCCATGGTACTCAACCGGAAAAGGGTGGCTTGTCCTCTTCAGGTTGGAGGGGAGTTCCTGCCTCAAGTGGAGGAGTTCAAGTATCTCGGGGTCTTGTTCACGAGTGAGGGAAGAATGGAGCGGGAGATCGATAGACGGATCGGTGCGGCTGCCGCAGTAATGGGGGCGCTTTGCCGGTCCGTTGTGGTGAAGAGAGAGCTGAGCCGAAAAGCGAAGCTCTCAATTTACCGGTCGGTCTACGTTCCTACCCTCACCTATGGCCATGAACTTTGGGTCATGACCGAAAGAACGAGATCCCGGATACAAGCGGCTGAAATGAGCTTCCTCCGTAGGGTGGCCGGGCACTCCCTTAGAGATAGGGTGAGGAGCTCAGCCATTCGGGAGGGGCTCGGAGTAGAGCCGCTGCTCCTCCACATCGAGAGGAGCCAGTTGAGGTGGCTCGGGCATCTATACCGGATGCCTCCTGGACGCATTCCTCGGGAGGTGTTCCAGGCACGTCACACCGGGAGGAGGCCCAGGGGACGGCCCAGGATACACTGGAGGGACTATGTCTCTCTGCTGGCCTGGGAACGCCTTGGGCTCCCCCCGGAGGAGCTGGAGGAGGTGTCTGGGGAGAGGGACGTCTGGGCGTCTCTGCTGAGTCTGCTGCCCGGGCCCGGATAAGCGGAAGACGACGAGTACGATTACGAGTACAAGTACGAGTACGAGTACGAGTTCAAAGAGCATTTTACAAAGTTGAGATTCTAGGTCTAGAATCTATATGTGCGATGGATGGATGGATGGATGGATGGATGGATGGATGGATGGATGGATGGATGGAAATACAAAATACTTCTTCATAGAGGATGGCTGATACCACCTCTATGAAGAAGTCTGTAAAAAGTTCACTTTCTTAACATTAGTTCCCTGGATGTTCAACAGTGTTGGGTCTATGCCTGGGGTTGTGTGATGGATTCCTCTGAAGCAGAGGGGGTGGCTGATGGAGCTGAGACATTCTGGGAAGAAAAGCGGGCAGTCATCGAAGATAAGGGGGGTTGCAGTAGGGGAGACTGGGCTGGGGGAGGGGTGAGTGTCTAATTAAACCTGTTAAAGAACTGGTTCAGATCATTCACCCACCCTAAATCTCCTATAGCCTAGAACTGTGGTCTGTGACGTGGAATTTCTTTCATGTTCTTTCAAACCCCACTGATGTTGTTCTGTTGCAGCTGGTCCTCCAACTTTTTCCTGTAGATTGTTTTTCCATCCCCGATCTTTCTTCTCAGTTCCTTTTGCACAGCTTTCAGATCTTCGTTGTTTTCTGATCTAAAGGCTCTCTTCTTCTACTTGAGTAGAGCCTTTACTTCAGAGTAAATCCTGGACTTGTTACTAGAGAAACACCATACCTTCATGAGTGGCACAGCATTGTCCAAACAGAAGTTAATGTAGTTCACAAAGCAGTCTGTGAACCTTCAATGTCCTCCCCTTGGAGGATCACAGCGCTCTTCCCCAACAGTGGAACTGAAATAGTCCCTCACAGCTTCTTCAGTTTCCTCAGACCATCTTCCCACTGTGCATGTCACAGTTGGTTCTCTGTGTACAAGGGGTTTATACACAGGCTGGATATGAACCAGGCTGTGATCTGAGCCCCTCGGTGGAGGAAAAGTTGCAACAGGTAACACACGGAGTGAAGATGGGAAGAGCGGGGGACAGGCAAACATAAATAAAATCCATAGAGATCAGGAAAAGGGCCTTGGTGTTTGGAGTCTGCTAGTAACAGTGTGGAGGACATTGCAGGCTGCTGCAGCATTGACAGAGGGGGTACATGCATCTTTCTCGATAACATGTGTTAACTTTCGCCAGTAGATAGTATAGCCTCATGCTAACAGCTAGCAGTTCAATGTCCTTACTGCAGTTAAATGCCCTGCATTGTACCACTTATTCATAAACACAGCCAGACCCCCTCTCTTGCCCATAATACTTGAAATACCACCCATGTTTATATGTGTGCCCAGAGTCAGCGTGGTTAGCCACGTCTCAGTCAGGATAATTAAGTTGTGTGCTCAATAGGCCCGTTGATGCAGGGTAAGGGCAGCCATTAATCCACTTTGTTGGGAAAGGATCTCAAATTTTCCATGATAATTGACGGGATGATGGGTCTGTACCTTTATCTACAGTTGCAACGCTGGATGCTGGCGCGGTTCCCAGGTCCTTATCAGCTAGCGAGGAATATTGCGCCACTCAGTGGGAGGCTACAGAGATACAGAGAGCTAACAGCTGGCCCCTGGTGTAAAAAATAGGAGCATGGCCACTCATGCAGTCTCCAAATACAAGTGTCGTAAAACTAAAGAATTGTCTATGAAACGGTTGGCTCCATAATATGTATAATAAGGTAAAAAAACAGGAACCAACAGCACCTCTAAAAAATAAATTTAAAAAAGAGAAATTCTAGAAACAGTGGGAGCTGCCGAAACAGGCTGAATGCTCGCGCAGTGCCAGAAGTATGAACACTGATTAGAAACTTTTTATTTCTCAACACACGGTCTCTGCACATAAATATGGAAATGCTGCCACTATCTCATTACACTTTTTTTCTTTTTCCAACATTGTTGGGATTTAGGAAAACACTCCTGATCAAAATCTGAGCAACTGGTATAAAGCCATTCCAAGCATTCACATTTTTTGAGGTGGATCATAAACCAGTTTGTGTAAGAAACAGGGCTGAAATTAACAGAGGGGGCAAAATATGAAAAAATACATTTAAATACATGCTGTTTGTTCATCAGCTGATCAAAACTTTAAGGCCATTATCCTTAAAAAAGTCCAAATCTGAGCATAAATATGGTTTTCATGTTATTTTACGTTATAGGTTTACTCTCTTGTGATCCCCTCATGGCAAAGACAAAAAGGCTTTGTTAATTTAAATGTGGCAGGAGTGATGAGTTGGACAAGCAACGCCTTTCATACCGATCACTGCCAAGGATAGACACAGTAAGTGTCAGTCATTTAACTTATTCTAAAAGACAAAAATGTCAAGAGATTGACCCCACACCTGTGCTGAGCCAAAATGGCTGACTAAAAGGGCACCTGGTTTGACAACAACTAATTCTCTTTGTTGACAGAATCAAAGAGAGAAATGCTTAAAGAACAAACAATGCCTTCAAAGTTTACGTGTCCTACGACATAAACCTGCCTGTTTGGATTGTATAAGGGACCACCAAAGATGAGACATTTAAACGTAGAAGAAATAGTTTGTTTTTTTTGTCAGTATAAGAAAATATGTACCGACAGGTAGTGGAGACACACCTGCTCTGGATTGTATTTGGAAAGAACTCCTCCACCATGAAACTCCTCCAGAACATCCTTCAGCTTCTTTGTGGAGTCTGAGGACGAAAGCAGAGAAAAGCTTATTATTTTTCCCTTCACAGCACAACAGAGCTTATCATCTTAATCAGAGTGGTCTTTGAATAAAACTGGGTGAAGATGCATGTCTTTAATGAGTCCCCCAATAAAAACTCCTCTGTAACAGGAACATCAGATGAGGCAAATTGCTGAGTCACCCTTGTGGTTGGACAGAGGAGACATTGTGTCCCTCTCACTTAAACATGCTAATCCTACAGTCACTCAGACATAAACACACAGAGTCTGTCCAAAACATTAATCACATTAGCCTCCCCTTATTATCATGTGTCAAACAATTGCAAAGCAATAAAGTATACACATGGGCCCTTTCTTGTGGCCTCTTTATGAATGTCATTTTACATTTTCAAACCGAAGTAGGAAGGAACATCTGATGATCTCCTGGTAATATTGTTCCTTTTCATGTGGGTAGTGAGGGCTGTGAGTTGTTTAGCAGTTTCAAAAATGTGAAATATAGATACAGTAATTTGCTGTATCTAACACACATACCAAACATGGGTATTTGCAGCCTGCTTTCTTCTTTCTGTATTTCTTATAAAGTTTTCTAATTTAGTAAAATTTTTTGTTGCTTTGATATCTGCATTGTTGTTGATGTCCAGGGTCAATTTATCGATAGGGTCTACAAGTAGCCATACATAATTGTGATATGGAAAGTAAAAGACATATGGCTTTCAACTTTTTCAGAACAAATGAGGCTGTGAGAATTGAAGCCTTGGTTTCCTAGAAGGGAAATTAAAACAAAAAAAGCAAAAATCTGAGAAGTGAGACGGACTTATTTATTCAGGCTGTTTACTGTAATGCTGCTTCATTAATACAGTGCAATGCACAACTGTTCAGAGAAAGATGGCAAGAAGAAAGCCATTGTTGAAAGAAAGCCATAAAAGTCTTGCATTAGACACAGCAAAACTGGGAAAGAAGCTGCTCTGTTTGGATTAGAAAACATTGTACCTTTTTAAACTACCTGAAAATTTAATTTTTGAAGAAAAAACTGACAATGCTCATTAGCTTGAACAGAAACACAGTGGTGACAGAATTATCCTTTGGAGAGGGCCAGGGAAGCTGGTCATGAGAGATGGGAAAACGGATAGAGCTGAATACACAGGGCAATCTTACAATATAATACAATACAATATTGCTTCATTGTCACAATTATTCTAAAATGTGTCTTGGATCACAGCACTATTTTTACAGACATACAGTACTGTGCAAAAGTTTTAGGCAGGTGTGAAAAAATGCTGTAAATAAAGAATGCTTTCAGATTTTTGTTGATTGATTAAAATAAATGATTAACACTTCCATTTTTGAAAGCATTCTTTGTCTAATGCATTTTTTCACACCTGCCTAAAACTTTTGCACAGTACTGATTATATATATATTTTAAGATGATCAGATGATGGCATTCCATGCTAGGTCCATGTCTAGAAAGAAATCTGTTAAGAGGCTGCAAAAGACTTAAGTGTGGGGCCCTAAACATACAGGCAGAATGGATCAGAGCATATTAATGTGTTGGAATGGCCCAGTCAAAGTCCAGACCTAAATCCAATTGTAAAATGTGCCGAGATTTGAATAAATAGTGTCTGTATTTTAATTTTTATCTGTTTAAGATTGAACCGCTTTGCAAAGAAGAATAGGGAAAAACATTTATCTATACTGGCTGGTGCTGTACGTTGACTGCCTGATAAACTGACTTTAAATTGACTAATAAAGCAAAAAAATATACAGTATATACTCAATACAACAGCAAGTCGCAATTTTTAGGTTTTTATTTGCAAAAAAAATTAAATCCATGTTTCTTTCCATTTCACAGTTCTGCAGTACTTTATCTGTGACATAAAAATCCAAGTAAGATACATTGATTTTTTTTGTGGTTGTAATGTGACAAAATGTGGAAAGGTTCAAGGTGTATGAATGCTTCAAGGCATTGTAATCTAATATTTTGTTTTTTTAACCCTGTAAAACCGAAATTGTCCACGATGATGTAATTCTTCAGAAGGAAGCTTGCGTGACTGTTTATCATCCATCAGCAGCACATGGAGAGATGCTGTTTTGACTAACAAATGTTGGAAACAGCATAGATAGAGAAAGCCACAGGACTCATCCAGCAGGCTAATAAGTGGTGTTTTGAGGCGTGCTCCAATTCAAAATACGTGTATGTAATCAGAACCTGAAAGGGCTTAATTCATACGTCAACACAGGTGCAGTAGACATATCCAAGCAGAAAATCTAGGATTAGTGGGGGAAAGAAACAGATGTTTCTCTTATCAGCATGTGTACTTTACATGCTGAGGATTGTTTTTAACTTGTTTGAATACACAACAAAAACATAGACATGTGACAACGTGACAACGTGTGAAACAACAAAGAAATCGTGCTGAATAAAAAAAAAACAAAAAAAACTTCTGGGTTTCTCACTTTAGCAGATAAGCTGTTAAAACAAATAAAATTGTCAGAAATTCCATCATAAAACGATACATAATCTCCTTCCAGTGTGACAAGTCAGGGACACTCGGACAGGTTATATAATTATGAACACCATGAATGTTTGTATTTGGTGAAATCAAACACAGCATACTAACACAAACACCTCCTACCAGCCACCAGCCATCCAGCCATCAAACCCTTAGTGCCCATTGCACCATGTCACAAAGCTCAGATCATCTTCAACATGATTTCTTGAACATTTTGGTGAGTTCACTGTACAACAACGGCCTCTACTGTACCTAGATCTCAGTCCATTAGAACACCCTTGGGAGGTGGTTCAACTGGAGAATCATGGAGAAATCTGCAGCAACTGTGTGATGCTCTCAAATCAATACGGACCACATCTCTGAGAAATTTTGTTGATTGTTTGCCCACAATAGAGGCAGTTCTGAAGACAAAAGGGAGCCCAGGCTGGTAATAGCAAAGTGTAACTAATAAAGTGATCGGTATGTGTATGTCGTATTATTGATATAACTGTGGTTAATGTTTGCTTTTAAGGACCTGGTTAAGGTTTTGATTCATGTTCTTATATCACACCATTGAAATAAAAACTGTGGAAATTAAGATCATGTATTAATTAATACACATGTACATCCACACAGTGTCAGTGCTTCAAATTGAAAAACTCCACATTAAATTATTAACCAAAGTATAGACTGAGACTTACACTCGCTGTACTGCTGCAGCTGGTTGAACTCCGACGGGCTCAGACACACCCAGCTCATGTCTCCCATGCTTCCTCAGAACACGTCTTGATGTGTCTTTGAAGCGCCTAGGTGGGGGGGGGGGGTTACCCTCGTACTGAGTTGGATAAAAAGACAAATGAGAAGTTCTCTGATATCATCGCTGCCTCTTTACAACAGCCACCTTGGGGAGCACACAGGAGGTCATATGAACAGATGGGGTGATGCTGAAGGTCAATCCTTTCAGGTTGGCATCGATTGCCAAAAAGTAAAAAACAGAAGATACAAAAAATATGTTGGCTTCAGGTTCCTTGTGGAATAGAGCACCTGTCTCACTGCAGCAGGAACAATAAAATCGGGTCAGGTGCAGGTCCACAGATTCATCGATGTGTAATTACTCCTCATCCCTCAGAGGAGAAACGTTTCCCAGCAGGTCAGACCTGGAGAGGGACGGAAACAAGGAAAAATAGTCAATAACAAAGGTGACCATTTACATTTTACAAGTGGAAATAAGAAAGAGAAAAATATGGTCTAGAAGACCATAAAAATGTATATATGTTCAGAAGGACGTGGATGTTGTAGAGTGAAGTAAGGAAAAAAAGATTAAAGAAAGTGTCTGAAGACAGAGGAACAGACACAAAGATCAAGAATTGGCATTAAATCTTACTATCTAACATATTATTTCTACATGTTTAACATTTACAGATGGGATTTAATAACACGTATGTAAGTAAACCCAATGCATACAATAATGTATGCACACAGGAAATGGTGAACAGACATGTAAAAGTCCACCTACTCACCGTACTGCAACCAAATACTGTCACACTATTTGAGCTCGTTGTATTGTATGTTTTGTCATCTCACAAATAGTGAGATTTTTATCTCCGAGGTAACTTTGAATCTTGTTATTACAGCTCTGCTCTATTTTAGTCACTTCTTATCTCATTTTCATTGTAATGCATCATTCTGCGGTTGTTTTGTTGTTTTGCATCCCACTTTGCATTTCTTTGATGCCCTTTGCCTATCTCATATGTTCAAGGGTGTTCATTAAGGACGCTTTGGTGTCTCATTACTGCTGCTTCGCACCTTCTAGATTTACATTATAATAACTAGGGCTGTGACTCCTAGGGCATTGGACAAATAGTAATGAGTGAAAAAGAAAAGAAAACATTTTCTCTTCTGGGTGTTCCACTTGCTGTCATAATTTCTCTTCTTGCCATGCATGTTGGCATATTTAAAACGTGTTTTATGTGGATCTGAATGTAGTGAAAAAAGGATGAGCATTTTCTAATACACCAAAAAACCCATCACGCCTACAAAGTACACATACTTGCAAAAGTATCCACCCTCCTTGGCATTTTTCATATTTTGTTGCCTCACAACTTAGAATTAAAATTATTGTTTGAGAGTTTGCACCATTTCATTTACAGAGCATGTCTCCAACTTTAAAGATGTATTATTTTTTTCAAGCAAACAACAAATAGGGGGCTGCAAGGTGGCGCAGTTGGTAGTACAGCAAGAAGGTCCTGGGTTCGATTCCCGGCCGGGGGTCTTTCTGCATGGAGTTTGCATGTTCTCCCCGTTCATGCGTGGGTTCTCACCGGGCACTTCAGCTTCCTCCCACAGTCCAAAGACATGCCTGTTAGGTTAATTGGTCACTCTAAACTGCCCTTAGGTGTATGAATGAGTGTGCGCATGGTTGCTTGTGTGTTGCCCTGTGATGGACTGGCGACCTGTCCAGGTTGTACCCCGCCTCTCGCCCATAGACTTCTGGAGATAGGCACCAGCTCTCCCGCGACCCACTATGGAATAAGCAGTAGAAAATGACTGACTGACTGACAACAAATAGGATGAAATAACAGAAAACTACAGCATAAAGTCAATAATTTGTAGAGTCATATCTTGTAACAATTACAGCTGCCACATCTTGCCACTGGTATTTTTGCCCATTCCTTAGGGCAAAACTGCTCCAGCTCCGTCATTGGATGGTTTCCTCTTGTAATCATTGATCTTCAAGTCTAACCACAGATTCTCAATTGGATTAAGATTGGGACTTTGACTAGGCTATTTCAACACATTTAAATGTTTCCCCTTAAACCATTCGAGTGCTACTTCAGGTCATTGTTCTACTGGAAGGTGAACCTCCATCTCAGTCTCAAATCACAACTAGACAAACAAGTTTTCCTTAAGGTTTTAGCAACATTCATCTTTCCCTCAGCTCTGACCACTTTCCCAGTTCCTGCTGCTAAAAAACATCTGCATAGCATGATGCTGCCACCACCATGTTTCACTTTGGGGATAGTGTTCTTGAAATGATGGGATGTTTTGGGTTTGCTCCAAATATTGTGTTTTCCTTTGTGTCAGAAATGTTCGATTTTAGTCTAATCTGACCAGAGCACCTTCCATTCATACATTTGTGGAGTTGCCCACATGCCTTTTGGCAAACTCAAAACATGCCTTCTTATTTTCAACACTTCCAGTAATGGCTTTTTTTTGGCCACTCTTCCATAAAGCCCAGCTCTAAGGAATGTATGGCGTGTTGTGGTCCTATATACAGATAATCCAGATTGTGCTGTGGAACTCTGCAACTCCTTCAGGGTTACCTTTAGTCTCTTTGCTGCCTCTCTGATTAATGCCCTCCTTGCGCAGTCTGTGAGTTTTGATGGGTAGCCCCCTCTTGGCAGGTTTGTTGTGGTACCATGTGCTTTGCATTTGAAAATGATGGATTTGATGATGCTCCAGGGTAACATCAAAGATTTGTATTTATTTGTTCATAACTTCACCCTGAGTTGTATTTCTCAACAACTATTTCCCTGACTTGTTTGAAGAGCTACTTGGTCTTCATGGTGTGATGCCTCTTGCTTAGTGGTGTTTCAGCCTCTGGGGCCTTTCAGAAAATGTGTAAATGTGACAGATCATGTGACACTTAAATTGCACACAAGTGAACTTCATTTCACTAATTTTCAAGGTAACTGGTTGAATCTGAATAAATAGAATAAAAGAAAAAAATTAAATTACAGGCTGGAAGGTAATACATTTTTAGATTTGAAGTTTAGATTTGAAATTATTTTATCAAACAGTGCAGTCAGATTCAGTTTAACATTCAAATTGGTTAAAAGGTTTTTCTGTCTAAAGAAACCCAGCAAATTGCATCTAGTCAGTGACTTGCAGCATTCACTACTCCTGGATGAGAATGTAATGACACTAGGCAGTCGCTTGCATTGATTTTGAAGCTATCCATCATACTGAGCTGCATGTAGCGAAAATGAAGAGGAAAATTCCCTTTTAACAGGAAGAAACCTCCAGCAGGATCAGGCTCAGTGTGAGTGGCCATCTGCCACGACCGACTGGGGGTTTGAGAGAACAGAGTAAAGACACAAAAAGAAAACACAGTAGCAGTGATCTAGGAGTACTTTCTATGGGAAAAGGTAAAACAATAATGGTTACAGTTCCTTATAAAGCTTCATCTAGGAGAGAAAGACAGCTAAGCAGATAAACTCTGAGCCAGTTTTCAAGTCTAGAGTGTGAAAAAGAGCACATACAGTTAGTTACAGTAGAAGCTGAGTCAGTAGCTATGTCTAGGAGAGACAGAATTAACACTGAAAGAGAGGGCACAGTGTATCATCTATAGAGGGTGAGCATTAAGTTGTTGTCAGCATCAGCTTGGGCAATGTCCCCCTCCAGGAAGTTGCCACAGATAAACACAGAGCCAGTTCAGGTGTAGCTTCTAGAAAGAGAAAATAACAGAGAGAGAACATAGAGTTAAAAGCTGGAATAACAGCAAATAACACAAAATTGGAGTGTAGTATGAGAATGTAGCAGAGAGAGTGAAAGTGGTCATTACGTCCTCCAGCAGTCTAAGCCTATAGCAGCATAACTACACAGATAGCTCAGGATAACCTAAGCCACTCTAACTATAAGCTTTATCAAAAAGGAAAGTTTTAAGCCTAGCCTTAAAAGTAGACAGGGTGTCTACCTCACGGACTAAAACTGGTTCCACAGGAGAGGAGCCTGATAACTAAAGGACCTCCCATTCTACTTCTAGAGACTCTAGGAACCACCAGTAAACCTGCAGCCTGAGAACGAAGTGCTCTGTTAGGAACATATGGAACAATCAGATCTCTGATGTATGATGGAGCTAGATCATTAAGGGCTTAATATATGAGAAGGAGAATTTTACATTATATTCTGTTTTAACAGGGAACCAGTGAAGGGAAGCTAAAATAGGAAAAATTACCTCTCTTTTTAATTTTCATCAGAACTCTTGCTGCAGCATTTTGGAACAGGTTAAGGCTTTTAACTGCATTTTGTGGACATCCTGATAGAAAAGATAGACAGTAAAAGGAAGGAATCCTAAAAACTTGTTTAATATGGGATTTAAATGACATGTCCTGGTTAAAAAATAACACCAAGGTTTTTTACCTTATTGCCAGAGGTCAATTTGATGCTATCCACATTAACTGATTGACTAAGCAGCTTCCTTTTTCAAAGATTCCAGTCTAAAGACGACAACTTCTGTCTTGTCTGAATTTGGAAGCAGAAAATTGAAATGTCATACAAGCTGTTATGTCTTCAAGACATGCCTGTAGTCTATCTAATTGGTTGGGCTCATCAGGATTTATGGATAAATGAAGCTGAGGATCATCAGCATAACAGTGAGAATTTAACCTAAGCTGCCTGAAAATTTTACCTATCGAACCGACCGAAAACTGGGACCAATACCCCCAGCCCCCCTTGAACCACCCAAGCCCTGAAACCCCAATCCCTAGCCCCGACTCCCAGTCCCCCACCCGAAGAAGCCACCGACTCCCACCAAAGAGGAAGCCAGCCAGAAGCGCTCAGAAAATAAAAGGGCAGACCAGCCTGCCGAGTGCAACACGAATACACCACATAAAGGAGGGCACACAACCAACAAGCCCATCCACCCCCGAACAGAGCAGAGCTGACAGAGCCAACAGAGCACCCCCCAATCTGCTGGGTTTCCTTAGATAGAAAAAACAATTTGAATAAATAACTGAATCTGACTGCACTGTTCGATAGTTAGGATTAATTGGAATGTATGTACCTGACTTTTGTGAAGTGCCTTGAGATGATATGTGTTGTGAATTGGCGCTATATAAATAAACTGAATGGAATTGAATTGAATGAAATTCACATGCTACCCACAAGAAATAGCTCCAACTTTAAAATAATCCAGAATTAAGGCTTGTGTTTACTATGTCGAATCTTAAAGGTGAATATCTTATCCAAACAACTGATTATGTGTATTGAACTTTAAACAGAAAACAGCTCCAATTATGAGATTATGACTAAGGTGATAGGTTGCTGACTTTTTTGATACTTAACGCGGTTTGCCTAAGTATAAGAAGGTGTTAATCAAAACTTAATAGAATCCATATTTTTCACGCTACCTCAAAACTGGGGCTACACGGTGGCACAGTGGTCTGCACTGTTGCCCTGCAGCAAGAAGGTCCTGGGTTTGACTCCTGGCCGGTGTCTTTCTGCATGGAGTTTGGATGTCCTCCCATGCATGCTTGGGCATGCTTGGGTTCTCTCTGGGTACTCTGACTTCCTCCCACGGTCCAAAAAGTTGACTTTTAGGTTAAATGGGTTCTCTAAATTGCACTTAGGTGTGAATGAGTGCATGGTTTTTTGTCCTGTGTGTGTCTGTGTTGCCCTGCGATGGACTGGCGACCTGTTCAGGGTGTACCCCATAGACTGCTGGAGATAGTCACCAGCTTCCCTGCGACCCACTATGGAAGAAGTGGTAGAAAATGACTGACTCACCCAAAATCTGTCTCTAATTCCTCCAGAAATGCAAACTCCTGACTTGGAGGAAGTTCTTAAAGACTCAGAAAAAAACCTGAGAAAGAAGGTTTGCCCCCACCTAGTCAGAGAGAAGACTGATCATCTTTCAGAAGATTTGTTGGGATCCATGTCTTTTCATTTTTGCATTGTATGCTACATTACAGTTGTTTTTGTGTACAGTTTTTTGAACAATTCCTACAGACATTTGTTGTGTTATTCCTTCATACACACTGTGGTGCAGCAGTAAACCTATCTAGTAGACTTATCTAAAGGAGGTTTCAACTTTATTGATAGTTATTCATTTGTCATGTTTCGAAATAGGGAGCCTCCAGACATCCAAAGCCTGTAACATAACTAACAGCCTGCCATTCTCAAAGTGACATCTGAGCTGAAAGAAGCAACAGTTAATCTATGGACCCAGCCTGTCTCTTGAGCCAACAAACGGGAATGTTGGCGCCGCACAGTTGTAGAGATACAGGCGGTTCAATGACAGAATGTTCCATGTTGGACCCAAGTAAACCAGAACCATTAGAGTCAGTGTTTCCATTTTTTTACATAAGCAGGACTTCTTCTAACAACATGTAAAAGTAAAAGAAAAATACGAGTGTGCCAGCGCAAAATTAATGGGCGCATGCATATCAGCAAATTACGTACTGCTTCACAGGAGTAATTTAATAGAACAGATCCATCATTACTGTTATTAATTCTTCCTGTGTTTCTGCTGCTGCGATAAGTTAAAATATTTGCAGATTAACAGAAGGAGCGGATGTCCAAAACAGCCAGCCTCTTGTGACAGCAGCAGGTCCCCAGAGCAGGAAGGCAGAGAAACGATGGCTGATGTGATTGAGCTCGGCTCCCTGACCGTCTGGGCCCAGTGTGTTTTCTCTTGATTGAAAATCAGAGGAGTTTTGACTGATGCCAAAGAACACGCATATTGAAATTGTAGGAGATAAAAGCATGGATAACTAACTCACATCCACCAGGGGAATACCAACATGTTATTTTTAGAAATAAGTCTCAGCTGAAACAAAAGCAGCCAGAAAATTGACTTTCTAATGTATCTGAGCTTAGGCTTATTACTTAGGCTGTAAAAGATCTCATGACACAAGTTATCAGGATAATAAAACACTACAATTTCTCTACAAAAGGAAATTTGTCTCTCAAAGTGCTATGTTGAGAACATGAGTCCTAACATAATTCAAAGTGGTTATTATGAGCCCCGGTTTAAAGGTTAGTACTCAAAATTTGACACAACGTGTCTTTCTTTTTTTTGAGACCCTTATTTTTAAGAAAGAAAAGAAGTACTTTTTTAGATGCCCTGTTCTGGTGAAGGAGACGACTAACAAAGACTGCAGGTCAGGCTCGCTCTCTTCACTCCAAATGAGGCAAGTATAAAAAATGCAATATATTGACAAGTCTAACCTACACTGATTACAAGTTATTTAAAGCACAGTTTATGATTCATGAAGAAGAATGCTTTCAGAAATATAAATGACGATTGTTTATTTATATCAGTTTACAAAATGCTAAGTGAGCGAACCCAAACATACAGCCAAAGTCATTAAGAACTATCTTCAGCGTAAAGAAGAACAAGACTTACTGGAAGTGATGCTATGACCCCAACATCTCAACATCATGAAGTGTGTCTGGGATTGCATGAAGAGACAGAAGGATGTGAGAAAGCCTACCTCCACAGAAGATCTGTGGTTAGATGTTTGGAACAACCTACCAGCCGTGTTGCTTCAAAAACTGTGTGCAAGTGTACCTATATATATATATATATATACTGGTCGACCTCTTGCCACATTTCAGGCTTCAAACATAAAGATATAAAATTCAAATTTTTTGTGAAGAATCAACAAGTGGGACACAATCGTGAAGTGGAATGAAATTTATTGGATGTGTCAAACTTTTTTAACAAATAAAAAACTGAAAAGTGGGGCGTGCAATATTATGCGGCCCCTTTACTTTCAGTGCAGCAAACTCACTCCAGAAGTTCAGTGAGGATCTCTGAATGATCCAATATTGTCCCAAATGACTGATGATGATATATAGAATCCACCTGTGTGTAATCAAGTCTCCGTATAAATGCACCTGCTCTGTGATAGTCTCAGGGTTCTGTTCAAAGCGCAGAGAGCATCATGAAGACCAAGGAACACACCAGGCAGGTCCGAGATACTGTTGTGGAGAAGTTTAAAGCCGGATTTGGATACAAAAAGATTTCCCAAGCTTTAAACATCCCAAGGAGCACTGTGCAAGCAATCATATTGAAATGGAAGGAGTATCAGACCACTGCAAATCTACCAAGACCCGGCCGACCCTCTAAACTCTCATCAAACAAGGAGAAGACTCTGGATGAACTGCAGAGATCTACAGCTGAGGTGGGAGAGTCTGTCCATAGGACAACAATCAGTCGTACACTGCACAAATCTGGCTTTTATGGAAGAGTGGCAAGAAGAAAGCCATTTCTCAAAGATATCCATAAAAAGTCTCTTTTAAAGTTTGCCACAAGCCACCTGGGAGACACACCAAACATGTGGAAGAAGGTGCTCTGGTCAGATGAAACCAAAATTGAACTGTTTGGCCACAATGCAAAACGATATGTTTGGCATAAAAACAACACAGTTCATCACCCTGAACACACCATCCCCACTGTCAAACATGGTGGTGGCAGCATCATGGTTTGGGACTGCTTTTCGTCAGCAGGGACAGGGAAGATGGTGAAAATTGATGGGAAGATGGATGGGGGCAAATACAGGACCATTCTGGAAGAAAACCTGTTGGAGTCTGCAAGAGACCTGAGACTGGGACGGAGATTTATCTTCCAACAAGACAATGATCCAAAACATAAAGCCAAATCTACAATGGAATGGTTCACAAATAAACGTATCCAGGTGTTGGAATGGCCAAGTCAAAGTCCAGACCTGAATCCAATCGAGAATCTGTGGAAAGAGCTGAAGACTGCTGTTCACGAACTCCCTCCATCCAACCTCACTGAGCTCGAGCTGTTTTGCAAGGAAGAATGGGCAAGAATTTCAGTCTCTTGATGTGAAAAACTGATAGAGACATACCCCAAGCGACTTGCAGCTGTAATTGCAGCAAAGGGTGGCGCTACAAAGTATTAACGCAAGGGGGCCAAATAATATTGCACACCCCACTTTTCAGTTTTTTATTTGTTAAAAAAGTTTGACACATCCAATAAATTCCATTCCACTTAACAATTGTGTCCCACTTGTTGTTGATTCTTCACAAAAAAAAAATAATTGTATATCTTTATGTTTGAAGCCTGAAATGTGGCAAGAGGTTGACCAGTTCAAGGGGGGGCGAGTTCTTTCGCAAGGCACTGTATATATATAACAAATTATCACTGTATTTTCAGCATTAAACTGCATCACTGAATCAATTTTGGATTTAGGGATAAGGTATTGTCTTAGTCTGATACTGACATACAGCCTAAATATGAACACTTATTACTAGATTATTACTTTTGCAGTTAACAATAGCATGATTTTACTTGTTAAGTTTTTCTCTGTGAGCAAATTAGAGCTTAACTAGCCAACAGGGTTCATCATTTAAACATTTAAACAGAATAAATACATAACAAAATATTTCTAAACTCCCCTATGTCCATTCCCCTGTAGGACTTAATGTGTTCCCAGTAAGGCACTTAATTAATCCCAGGACAGATAGGTAGGGTATTTGTTGTTTGGTGATTAGATTTAATTGCGTGATTAGACTGCACAGGCATAATTAATCCTTCTTGTTCGTCTGGAGTAGCCCAGTTTTATTTTACCGGTAGTGTTTCTATTGACGTAGAGATGAGAAATATTTTATCAGTCCTTGGTTTAATCCCTTCTCTACTGCTTGTGTTACTGGTGGCCCTGCTTGATACCTTCAAACTTCACTTAGACTGTATTCCCGCTATTCAGTATTACTGTGTGCTTAGAAGTGCCCATCATGTTGTATTATACCTGCAAATAAGCACATTTGAGTACATTTAGCACCTGAAGTTTTGGTATAAATGCTTTGTGAAGTTAGTATAGTCAGTGACGTGCTTTCACACAATGCGAAGGCAATTTCTGTCCCAGGCTTCTTGCAAAAGGTCTTTTTTAACATTATTTTATTGAAACAGATTTTTTGACTAGCAGCATATACAAATCTACATTGTTTTTTTGCTAGCATCACAGAGCAGATGCAGCTTCTTTCTGCCTTTGCACATCATATTATCAAAAGGACTTGATTGAGCACGTGCAAACTGGTGAGGTACAATTAAAAATGTAGACAGAAAGAAAGACCTTATTCTGCCCTTTGCGCTGATTTAAGCTTTTGCTTTATTTATGTAATGTAAAAGTTCAGTTTGGAAACAGGCTCTCTCACAAGAAGATAACCATGGTACAGATAAAATTATTTTTTATTTTTTGTGGAGACTTGAGTGCAAATTCTTAATGGGAGACCACGGAACCGACCAATAGGACCCTAAAAAACACATGCCCCTTTTCCAGGTCCACATTACCAGGTTCCAGCTTCACTTGTCTGTACTCCACTCAGTCTTACTCCACAATGAATCTGTTGCGTGCAGAGTACCATGGACTTGGTGACCGCAGGATTTATTGAAAGTAGTCCCACCACCAACTGTTGTGTGCTGTGCCACTTACTGTGTGACACTGTCACATTGAAATAATCTGCGTGAAACTATAAAACAATAACTAAATACTTAAAAACAATAAATGGAATACAAATATTGTTTGCTCATCATGTATGAAATGATGCACTTCTTCTCGCTCCTCTGGGGACTTGATTAAGTGCTATACAAGTACAAGCCATTAACCATAAGGACCGTCAAATAAATTTCTGAACCAAACACTTTTGAGAAACAAAAATTAATAGATTTCCGATCATGTGACCCAGTGATACAAAACTGTCAATTCAGTGTACTAGATGACACAGATTTCCTTTTTTCTATATGGACTTTTGTATGAGGTGTTTCATGGCGGTATTCTTTTGTGTGTTTTGGGGAAATGTATATGCATCTGAACAGCTGATTTCATGTGTGATCAGCTGGTTCAATAAATGTTGTGTTGCCTTTAAATACCTGTGTGTAATTCAGACAACTAATGTGTCCTTTTTTGTCTTTCAGTCTTCAGGCATGGTTTATGATTTGTGAATAGTAAAATTATATTTTGGTTTGACCCGCTCCAACCATTGTGGTCCTAATATTATTGTAGTTGCTCTTGAGTTTTATTAACTTTTCTCTGCACTACCTCAGTGAAAACCAAATTTCTCCTAGTCCCATGGCCATTCACTGAACATCAGTTTGTTCACGTCAGATGTAGTCCCTACTCAGCCCCGATCGTACCTTTTGAGGAGCAGGAACAAAAAAAGTAGGTACCAAAAAACCAGTAATGGCTGAGTGAACTGGAGTGGGCCCAAGTAGAGCCCGTGGAAAAGAGGGAGAAATGCTAAAAAAAAAAAACTAAAGAAAAAATCTCTTTTCCAATGGTTATAATCAGTCTGACAGAGAAAGGTACACCCAATCCTTGTGATTTTTAGTATAACAATGGCCACCAGTGGGCTCTACATGGATCAGTTTATTATTTTACTCTGTACCCCTACACATCGCCCATTCTAAAATGGCCAAACTAACACTCAGTAGTTTATTCTAACCTCCCCAACAACCCTGCACCATTCCAAACCCTTTGTGAAGTGCCTTGAGATGACATGTGTTGTGAATTAGCGCTATATAAATAAAACTGAATTGAACTGAATTTCCATTTTTCTAGTTTTGGATGTGCTTCTTTGAACAAGCTGTGGTTTAATTGCAGTATTCAAATAGTTACCACTATATTTATTAGGTACACCTTGCTAGCACTGGGCTGGACCCCCTTTTGCCTTCAGAACTGCCTTAATCCTTCGTGGCATAAATTCAACAAGGTGCTGGAAACATTCCTCAGAGAGTTTTGTCCATATTGACATGATTCCATCACACAGATGCTGCAGATTTATCGGCTGCACATCCATGATGCGAATCTCCCGTTCCACCACATCCCAAAGGTGCTCTATTGGATTGAGATCTGGTGACTGTGGAGGCCTTTTGAGTCCAGTGAACTCATTGTCATGTTCAAGAAACCAGTCTGAGATGGTTCGTGCTTTATGACATGGCACGTTATCCTGCTTTATGACCTGGCGCTGATTAGAAATTTGCGTTAATGAGCAGTTGGACAGGTGTATCTAATAAAGTGGCCGGTGAGTGTAATTAAAATCCTATGCAAAACCGTTCTCGAAGTCAGTTTGTTGCTTTGAAATGTCATCTTTTTTGACTGGGACTTGAAATTCAACAAAAATGAACGAAAACTGCAGGTAAGATGGGTGGAAATACTTTCAGTATGGCTTTTCCCCTACATTAAACCACGAGGTAAACCAATTGTTTGAGCATATGTAGATTTTGGGGAACACTTCATTTTTATCTGCTGTGCATTTCCACATTTTAAACATGGATGGACGGATGGTCGGTCCAGTGCTGTAAAAAGTGTTCAACTAAACAGTATCTTAGCAGTTAGAAGACAAACTTCAATGTTAGTTTTTGTACATTAACCACAGAAAAATGTCATCCTGTTAAGGGAGGGTTCAGCCTGTTACCACTGGTTGATGTGAGAGGTACACCTCAGCAGAGGTTTCAAGCATTGATGTACTTGGTTACTGTATTTAAGTAGCATTTTCTGGTATCTGTATTTTACTTGAGTATTTATTTTTCTGAAAACTTTTTACTTTTACTCCCTACATTTGAACATAAATTTCGGTATTTACTTCTATACGTATCAATGACATGACATAAAACCTGTAACAAAACAGAGGGAAAATCAACTTTGCAGAAACAAGGCATCCAGAAGGAGCACGGTTTGTGACATAGACATATTAATGGTGACATGGACATGGATTATGTCTTTCTTTTGTTTTGTATTTCATAGGACTTGGCTTCATCAAAAGCCATCTGAAGGAGCAACCTGTGGTATAGCTGCTTGGAGTTAACCTGAGGAATGCTTGATGATGGAAAAGTGTCCTCTCCATCTGAAGACTGAGATGTGTCACACTGACCTGGCCTGCCTAGCTGATACCATGGATGTCCTGAAGACTTTCTTAGCAGTGTACAATTTGTCTCTGACGCGCAACACACCCCTGCCTGTCTCAGCCTGCCTGCTAGAGGCTTTTTAGGATTGCAGGACTCGTTTTCACCCAAAAGGGCACGTCTTGATTCTAAGAACTTTGAGAATCAGCTTTTGCTGAGGCTTAATGAAACACATTTTTGAAGAGATGAGTGAATTTCTAACAAAAGAAAATAAAGACTTCATTAGATTTTAAGTTTCCATTTTTATTATGTTAGAATTTCTATTTCAAATTCTATTAAAATATAATTTATGTTTAATACAACTTTAATGCTGAGAATACCAAAAGCTCTAAAAGAAGTATCCAACCGCTCATGCAGAATTCTGTTCAGTTCAAATTTTAATTGCAACAAAACTAGACCGAGTCAGTATTTTTTTTATCTTCTCTCTAAAAACACAGAGTAGGTTGTGAGCAAAGAGGAAACTAACCCATTTTGTGAGCATAGAACTATTATTTTCTATTTTTCGAGTTTCCAAAAGTTATTTTGTATCATGGAAGGCAAAAATATTTTTTTAACTTTTATTTTTTTACTTTCTTTTATACAGTTACCTGTGTAAGAATGTGAGTACCATTGCCATCTCTGCATCTCAGACAAGTCTGCAGTTCATTGTGATGCCAACAAAGAGGCAAGAAGCTAATTACGTTCACAGCCTTACCTATACACCGGAGAGTGAATCTAACGTGTGTTTTTGGTGGAGGAAAGCAGAGAACCACCCATCGAAAAGTGCAACAATAACACACTCAGACATCTTCTGCAAGTAACACATAGATGTATTAAACCCTGTTTTCATAGCTGAGCTGGAATCCTTTATGTCTGACTCACACTACAGCAAACACAACACTTTGCAGCCTTTCCACAGATTTATAACGTTACACCAGTCACTAAGCTCTGGCCTTTGAAGCTCGAAGGACTCAAACAGCTTAAACAGAGAAGAATCTTGTTTGGATCACTTGCTCACAGATTCCAAATAAAAGACAGACTGACTCACCAGGACAGAGTGACTCCAGTGACTCCAATGACTTTGGTTCCAGCTGTGGATATTTTTTCAAATACATATTTGTCCCTCTGTTTTTGAATTCAAAAGAAGAAGATCCTGAGCATGGCAGTTCTAGGCTATAGTTTCACCCAAAGCAGGGCTTGGGTTTTTTTCTGACACTGTTTTCCCTTTAATGTCATCATTAACATCTTCATTTTATATTTAAGGTCTAATGGAAACAAAGCGAGAAAGAAGTGGAATAACCCATAAAAATGGCTCCATTAAAGACAGGGGGTGGCTGGTTGTCATTATTTCTGTTAAGTCCACAAACTGAGTTTTTAAAAATCTCAGATTTGCTCACTAAAAGCTCTATTTGAATGGGAAATACAGCTGGAGCAGAAAACACAAGTTTGTTCTGAATTATCCATATTCCCATGGAGAGGGCCTAGGTCTAAAACCACTGAACACCATAAGGTGTCACAAAAACCCTTCTGGACTCCTGTTCTAAAAGCACCACCTCATTCACTGAAACAACAGAGGAATATATACACTGCTCAAAAAAATAAAGGGAACACTTAAACAACACAATATAACTCCAAGTAAATCAAACTTCTGTGAAATCAAACTGTCCACTTAGGAAGCAACACTGATTGACAATCGATTTCACCTGCTGTTGTGCAAATGGAATAGACAACAGGGGGGAAATCTTTGGCGATTAGCAAGACACACTCAATAAAGGAGTGGTTCTGCAGGTGGGGACCACACACCACTTCTCAGTACCTATGCTTTCTGGCTGATGTTTTGGTCACTTTTAATGTTGGTGGTGCTTTCACACTCGTGGTAGCATGAGACGGACTCTACAACCCACATAAGTGGCTCAGGTAGTGCAGCTCATCCAGGATGGCACATCAATGCGAGCTGTGGCAAGAAGGTTTGCTGTGTCTGTCAGCGTAGTGTCCAGAGCCTGGAGGCCCTACCAGGAGACAGGCCAGTACACCAGGAGACGTGGAGGAGGCCGTAGGAGGGCAACAACCCAGCAGCAGGACCGCTACCTCCGCCTTTGTGCAAGGAGGAACAGGAGGAGCACTGCCAGAGCCCTGCAAAATGACCTCCAGCAGGCCACAAATGTGCATGTGTCTGCACAAACGGTTAGAAACCGACTCCATGAGGATGGTATGAGGGCCCGACGTCCACAAATGGGGGTTGTGCTCACAGCCCAACACCGTGCAGGACGCTTGGCATTAGCCAGAGAACACCAGGATTGGCAAATTCGCCACTGGCGCCCTGTGCTCTTCACAGATGAAAGCAGGTTCACACTGAGCACATGTGACAGACATGACAGAGTCTGGAGGAGACACCGTGGAGAGCGATCTGCTGCCTGCAACATCCTTCAGCATGACCAGTTTGGCAGTGGGTCAGTAATGGTGTGGGGTGGCATTTCTTTGGAGGGGCGCATGGACCTCCATGTGCTCGCCAGAGGTAGCCTGACTGCCATTAGGTACCGAGATGAGATCCTCAGACCCCTTGTGAGACCATATGCTGGTGCGGTTGGCCCTGGGTTCCTCCTAATGCAGGACAGTGCTAGACCTCATGTGGCTGGAGTGTGTCAGCAGTTCCTGCAAGATGAAGACATTGAAGCTATGGACTGGCCCGCCCGTTCCCCAGTCCTGAATTCCATTGAGCACATCTGGGACATCATGTCTCGCTCCATCTACCAACGTCATGTTGCACCACAGACTGTCCAGGACTTGGTGGATGCTTTAGTCCAGGTCTGGGAGGAGATCCCTCAGTAGTCCATTCGCCGTCTCATCAGGAGCATACCCAGGCGTTGTAGGGAGGTCCTACAGGCACGTGGAGGCCACACACAATACTGAGCCTCATTTTGACTTGTTTTAAGGACATTACATCAAAGTTGGATCAGCCTGTAGTGTGTTTTTCCACTTTAATTTTGTGTGTGACTCCAAATCCAGGCCTCCATTGGTTAATAAATTTGATTTCCATTGATGATTTTTGTGTGATTTTGTTGTCAGCACATTCAACTTTGTACAGAACAAAGTATTCAATGAGAATATTTCATTCATTCAGATCTAGGATGTGTTATTTTAGTGTTCCCTTCATTTGTTTGAGCAGTGTATATTTTTCCCAGGTCAATTATATGCAAGTCTTTCCTGACCAAATATGGTCCTTTCTGAGTCCAAAAAAGTCGTCACGGGGTGAACTCACCCAAGTGCTATCAAGTGAAATGAGGTCAGCTATTTTTGGACAGAACTAAGCTAATTTCCCATGATATGTAACTTTAATGTGGCCAGCCAAAAGACTTGACAGTCAGACATAAAACCTTTGAACCCATTCAGATTAAACAAAGAGGTAATGCAGTGTTCTGCAGAGTTGAACACTGCTAATGTTTATTCACTAGCATGAGTAATTATTAGTATGTGGAGTCATGAGGAGCAGCAGTGATGCAATTATTTTACATTACCTACAAGACATCACCATCCCTGCTAATTATACAACTGTGCTGTTGTGGAGATTCTATCTGCAGATACTATATTGTTCAAGTGTTTATTTTAGAGAACAGAAACAAAAGATGTTACCTCCAATAACTCCTTTTACTGTGAAGCAGGCTCGAAAAGTGAAACAGCGTCCTACTTCTCCCTTTCATGTGCTCTCCTTCATCAGCTGCTCTCTTCGCTGCTGGGCTACATGGAGAAGGGCACTAATGGGCTGCACATGTTTAGTGATGTACTCATGAAAAGAGAACAAAAGGGAAGGTCTGCATGTACACTGTGCTAGTGCATGACAGAAACAGACGAGGCACGCTCCCATCAAGCGTGTGGGGCCACCCCTTTGAGCGGACAGGGATTCTGTTTTGCTCACAAGGTTGCCCTGGCAACTGTGTCGTCACAGGAGCTCACCACAACGGAAAGCAGAGTGAAACAGAGATCACAACTGTGCACTGATAAAGACTTTTTCTGCTTGTCTCCTCTGTATGTATAAAGCATATAAAACAACAAATGGGTTTAGTTTTGGTGGCTTTACCCAGCTTGTTTCTCAGTTAGTGTTATCACAAACAAGCCATGTATTACATTAGATAACAAGGGTTTTCTCAGAAATATTTTTGTAGAAAGCAAAAATTCAATTTCTACTTAAACTGAATAAAAACAGAACCAGTGAAGGACAAAAAAGGATAAAGAAAACGACTGAAAATGTTGAGAAGAACAAGGAACAGATTATCATAACTCACACATATACAATTAATAAACATACTACATAGAAAAGCGTGATGAAGCCTGATTTTTCCATCCTAAATCTTTAATGTCCTGGTTTTCGAGTATATATGTGATCAGCAGGTTCCTGTAATACTTGGTGAAAGAAAGAGGAGATAGTTCAGGCTTTTGATTTAAGTGTGCTGCTCGGACTGGACAATACTGAGAACAATGAGAAAATTCAAGGAGCTCAGTGAAGATCCAAGAGGGAAAACTCGTAAATCAAGTAAAGATCCTGGGAAATCCTTTTGGAACCAAAACTTCTAATGTTGTATCAGTCTTACTCCCTCATAAAGGTTTATGGTCCATATCCATGCTGAACTATGAGATCGTTACATTGTTTTACATTGTTGTTTTTCTATTATTTTACTAATGTTTACTAACAGCAGTGAGAACCAATCAAGAACAAGACCAGGTAATTAGAAGAAACAAGGAACACAAAACTACCCGAACCAGGCCAGGAACAAAAAACAAAATAGAGTTCAGGAGGACGGCCGGGAGGGTATCCCAACGAAACCCAGAGTCCAAGAGGACAGCCTGGAACAGGAAGTGGAGGCAGTCCATCCTCAAACCCCTCACGGACAGGAACAAGATGTGAGGGTGGTTCGTCAACAGACCCCTACAGGACAGGACCAGGGACAGCGAAGTGCTCTTAGAGGACACCCCAGAGAAACACAAGGAAATGTGCAGGAAGAAGAGGCTGATCAGCAACCAGCAGCAGTGGTGATGGCTGATAAGGAGCTGGCAGCAGCGGTGATGGCTGATCGGGAGCGTAACCAGGAGCTGAAGCGTCGATCTGACCTTCAGAGGAGGCAGGAGCTGAGGCGTCACGCCTGCGACGCCATTTGCGTCGTCGGGAGGAAGAGTAATCAGGAGGCAAGGAGTCAAGAGGCAGAGGGGCTGCAGTGGAGACATGGAGCTGAGCTGACCTGTGCAGAGGTACTGCGAGGCACCAAACATGCTCGGATGACGAGGAGAAAGCGGTATGCCGGTTTCCTCGACGCCGAGCTGGCATTTTACACTGGGCGGACGAGAAGAAGTGTGGCGTCGCGGGCTGGTACCAGGAGGAGGAATCACCAGTTCGAGCCTCTGAACAGCGACCGCCGCTCATTCACTTCCTCAGCCTAGCGATAACTCTCCTCCGGCGCATGCCGGAGATATTCCCTCAGCCTGATCATCTCCCCACCCTCTGCTTGGGCCATTTGGGCTGGTTCCTTCTGTCAAGATGTCCGTTATTGGCTCTTGTATTTTGACTGTAAAGTTGAACCACTGTGTTAACAAATTATCGTGTTCTGGAGAGAAGTTGTTTGTGTTTATTCTGTGTAAGTGTGTAGTGACTGCTGTTTGGGAATGCCGGTGCACAAATTCACTCCTCCACCTATTGTTCTATAATACAACCTCATTTGGCTAGTTTTCGTATTACCTCACAAATACTGAAAGTTGTTTGATTTATGATTCCTGATAATCAAATTGTCCCCCAGTTTGTTAGTTGGACTAAAAAGAAACTAACTTTATTAATCATTAGAATATTTAATAATTATACTGAATTATTACTAATAATTAATATTAAATATAATTAATAATAGTTGCTGAAATCTAAACATTTTTGGCAAACATTGTTGTGCAACAATATGTAAGGCAGTCTGCCACCCTTCGATTAAAAGAACTTGGTCATGATGTTTAGGATCAACTCAGAAGCCACCTAGTCTCAAACTTACCATGTACTAAAAACAGCTGTAACACCCATGCTGCTGTCCATAGTTAAGGCAGGTTTACATTGCCATTACTTGAGATGGTATTGACCTTCAAACGCAACTTAATTTTGCAGCTGCTGACATGGGTCACCCTGATTCCTCTGGTGATATGTTTGAGAGCATCAAAGGAGGCTTTCAAACCTAAGAACAAGAAAGAAGGCTAACTTTAGGTAAAAGCCAGGCCCAAGACAACCCTCCTCCAAAAGAAAGACAATTTTAATTAACAATATCAATTATGGCAAGGAAAGTGGTCAAATATCATCCGTCCTTGCAGTAACATAACTTCTGAAAAACAAAGCTGCAGATCTTCGTTTTGAAAAACTTAGTTTTCAGCATTAGCATCTGAGTAACTGACCACATAAGGCATTGGCCTCATAACTCTACAAAACAAAACAACAGCTGCTCAGTAACTAGTGATGTAGAACATGGAATACACAAGTACACAGAGTATGCCCGTATTATTCATTCATTACAGAGTACTTCTAACTCCACTCCACTAACCGGTTCTTCTCTTCTTCTCTCTGAGTAGCTGAGCAGTTTCTCTCCCAGCCAATGGTTTCTACAGATAAGGCACTTATCTTGACTGCCTGATGTAAAACAGCTGAATGTTTCTGACAGTGTGCAGACACTGCTGCTACATTTTTGGGTGGAAGAAGAATGACAGAGCACTCTCACATGTCACTTAAGAAAACAGAAGCAGTTTAACATTTGCAGGACAGATTGCTCGAGGAGAGACAAATTAAAAATTTTCTAAAGTCTTGATTAAGCCATTTTTTAATTATCTGTACCTAAACGCCTGGCTAAATTCTTGATCCCTGTCGTTGGTTGTGTCAGCCACATCCATAATGATAGTCAACAAGCTTTGTGGCCACGTAGCCCTTTTAAAAAACACAAGCCTAATAAGCTGGTTAATTGGGCAGGCTATCTGCCCATGTAGCAAGTCTACAGCAGCACAACTGCCTAACAGTAATGCAGCTCATAGCTGGTCAACTGTGTTTAAATCAGCAATGCCTTAATAATGATGAACATTGAATGGCACTCCTTTAGTCTGCAAATTATGACTGCCATGTTTTTAATACCAGAAATATTTTCAAACAGCAGTATATGTATTTCTTATAAGTGAGGAGTACAATGGGTCTCTTTCAGCCAGCTGACAGTGCAGTGCTCAGAAGCAGATGGTTATGTTACTCCACGGTCTATCCAACCAGAGAAAACTCCAGTTATTTTGTTACTTTCTTTCGCATTTGGCATCTAATTAAAAGGAATTACAAATGTTAAGAATGGTATGAAGAGAAACTTTAGTGGTTTTGAAGGTGCCATTTTAAACTGTAGCATAGCTGCATATCTGTCCTTAGTACATGCTTAATTGTGATCACATTTTCCCACTGAGAGATAAACTGATATTAGCGAGGTTTTAGTGGATTTATTAGTCATGTAATGGTGTAAGCACTTTGCATTGCATCTAACCCTAATGCATCCTTTTTCATTATTTCAAATCCACTTTAAGTCAGTATTTTTTTAGGTCTGTGCTGATAAAAAACACAAATGCACATTTCTACAACTATTCCTTTGTGTAACCTCTTTAATTTATCATAAGTAAGGAGCCGGCAACTGACCTGAGGAGAGTAGTTCTATATGAGTCCCCTTACTGAAAGTGTTGCCTCTGTGCTGTTTAATGACCTTCACTGACTCCCAGAGCATGTCGGTATTAAGAGAGAAGAAGACAGAGAACCAGAGAGGTCATAGGTTTACGCCTATGTGTCACTTTATATTCCCTCAGTCTGCTTTGTTCTTTATGCCTGTAAAAGTAACTGTGCCAACAGCTGTTTTTACTTCGGTATGTGTTTTTCTGTCCCAAAAAAATGGAAGTTAGTCAGTTTTGCATGTTTTTGTCCCACATACGTTTCAGTGCCTTTTGAGGAAAGCACAAAGAAAAATCTCCTTTAGCCAGACTGAAGCAAGGAAGCGATTATGAACTCTTTTCTTACAACTTAGTTAATCACATCTCCAGATTCTAAAGGCTCCTGCCAAAAGCAGCGCAGCCAAATCAGGATACTGATCATTCAGAGATAACAATGAACAGGGGGTAAGGTAAGCTACAAAAATGTTTACAAAGAGAGTGGTACAACATAGAGAGCTAAACCCACATTTCAGAAGCAGAGGTTAAAGTCTACAGTGCCTAGGGAAACTTATTAACATTTTGTAACCTTCCTACTTGAATATATTTTATTGGTATTTTTTGATAGACCATAAGTTGTGCATAATTGTGAAGTTGAATGAAAATTATGTTTGGTTTTCTTTCAACAATGTTTTTTGTTATCACATGTCTTCCACAGATTTGTGGAATGCATGACTAACAGGTGTCCTGTCCTCAGACGTTCCCACTTGAGCAGGAAATTTCTGCAGTTCCTCCAGTTACTTAGGGCCTCTTGGCTACTCTTCTTGCCCAATCTGTCAGTCGGTGGCAATGTCTTTAGACTTTTAAAGCAGGGTTGGGAACATGGGCACCTTGGTACATTGCTGACCTGTTTGTGGACTTGTGTTTGTGGTTTGTCCATTTGTGTTGTGGCAGTTGATTGCCCTGGGATTTATTTCTGAGCATTTAGGTAAAAAGGAGTTTTATAAATGCACAGCACAAATACTTTTTTTATTTGTAAAAAACTGAGTTTATGATTGTAACATGGGTTCACTTTTGCAGGGTGTTGTAAATGACAGTTGACTTTAGAGAACTGAGCAGGATAATTTGGGGAAAGCAGGACCTCAGGACAGCAAATACAGCCAGATATCTGCAGCAGGAAGCTGGAGGGCTATGCAACAAAATGATTAAATGGATGCAGCAGTTTTTCTGTGTCAAACATCAATCTCTTACATCATAAGAGTAATCTTCAAGACTCAAGCAATTCTAAATATAGACATGTTGCTATACATGCTGTGTCTGAGCTCGTTAAACAACTCTAATAACTTTCAACCTGGACCTGTTGCGATTTTGTGTTATGTGGCTGCTCTTTAATGGGTCTTATTGCTAAAGTGTGATCCCTTTTCTATAAACGTCTCTCAGTAACTGTTGGATTGTTCCTAAGACCTCCAGGAACAAGGAGAGCTCAGCGGCAGATCCCATTTCACTGAAGACCCTCAGGCTGCCTTTGTGCCTCAGAAACACTAAGGCATGTAAATGTTTACAGTTCTGAAGCAAACACAGCCCATTTTACGCATATACAGCAAATGTATGGAGGTCTCCAGCTGTGATAAAATAACACACGTGGAAGAAAAAAAAACAATCGGAAAACATTTCAGCAAAAACCAAGACCGAGCAGAATAACTCAGAACACGCTGATGTAGCTTTCAGTCAAGCAGAAAGTATGACTCATGTCCACTTTCACACTCACTTTCCTAAACCTAAATCTGCTTGGCTGTGTTCAGTGTGTATTTTCATGTGTTTCATTGCGTCCCGTCCTGTCTGATCAGCTGAACTAGCTTTAGTAAAAACCCATTCATGTGTTCATCGCATGGATACAACTTTAAAAGTACAGCACACATGTGTCTGAATTCACTTCATCAGTGTAGCTGTTTTTACTGCTTTAGCTTTGTATCATGTAAATAAATAAAATAACCCATTTCTATTTCAACAATGTTATACAGCTTAGGACATATGGAAGGATCTGTACCACAGTTTGGTCACCAAGGAACGCCGATTACCCTACATCCTGGGGTGCCTGGGGTCCAGAGCTCCTATGCTATGATCAGTCAAAGGAGTGTCTGTATTGTAGCTTCCAGATTCAGATACTAACCATTCACATTTTTCAGTGGATTCAGTTTTATTAGTGAAGAAAATGTAAGTAAACAGTTAAATTGGTCATATGAACCTACCAAGCCTGCAGCCTTTAAGCAGCTGAATTCATGTCACATTTTTATGCTTAAAATTTTCCAACATCTGTCAGTCAGAACAAGCAATCCACTTTTTTAGTGGTCAGGTGCTGTGCCAAATATTTCATTCACTTGGACAATACTGTTCTATAAGGGTTGTAACAATATATCCAGTTCACAAGATAAGATGATACAAGATATTAGGTTCATAGCATTAAGACGAGACCAGATTTTATAAATATTTTGAGCAAAACTTAGAATATCCAGGTTTTATTTTTCACAAACAAAAATATAAGTTTCACAAACAGTAAAAATTCGTAATCACAGTGGATTATTACAATTCGAAGTCGAATCAGTCCATATATTAAGGTTTTTCAGCTTCCTAATTTAAAAGTGGTCATTAAGTGGAAAAAGTATAGAAAACAATCCCCCTATTTATTTCCATAAATAAAATTAAGGTTTCATGAATCTCAAAGTGTGTTTTAAAGAATTTCTGTTCAGTTTAAGAAGATGAATTTTAGCTTTTCATAAGTCTGAGTATTTTACATTTTAAACCAGAGATGATCAAATGCAGACCAGACTCTTTGAAATAGCTGCAAAACACATATGAGCTTTAGTGGGACTAGCTGTTAGACTAGCTGCTAATAACCAATTATGGTATTCCTACAGGGCTTACAAATCAGACGTACTCCATTAGTCGGACACCCTTGTTTCTACTGAACACCCAAAATGCTCCCAGGTAGACAATTTTAATGTGGTGGAGGCTTCTTTAATGCCTTTGCAATCAAGCGCTGTCAGCAAGTACAATAAGTCCTTACTAATTGACTTTGTCAACTCAACAGGGCACCTCAAGAACTACTTCCTTTCTTACATCAAAATAAGTCTGAGGCATATGCAAAGCATTTACCACATGAGCCCCTTTTCCACTGAAAGTCCTGGGATTTGAATTCCTGGGATTTTTAAAAAGGAATCCCAGGGGTGCTTTTGGTTTCCACTGCTCTGAAAGGCCAAGAAAATTTTATTTAAATCTGTCTAATAAATTATGGGGAAATTGTGAAGAAAATTGCACTACACCTCCAGTCCAGCAGGGCTCGGTAATAAGGAACCAAAGGCCAAATAGGTAAAGCCTGACCGAGAAGCTCGTATCCCGCCATTTGTTCACAAAACAAGGTAGAGAACCCACAGCTGGCTTTTTTGTTTGTGGTGTGGTATTACATTGTCCTAGACCTCATCGTCCATCCAACTATTGTATGTCCTCTTCCTTTGTACCATTCTCGATCACAAGAAGTACCATAAAATATGAATGTCGAATAAAGTAGAAAACTACAATAACATGCAGGTCTTTAATATGTCGGATGAGCCGAAGTCAGAACACCGCAAGACGTGGTCCACCAGTCATTGTTACTCAGCACATAACCCCTCCCCTCAACAATCCCGGGGTAATCTAAAAGTCCAAGCCCCAAACCAGGACCTTTTATCCGGGAAACTGTGGACCCAGGAAATTGAAATTATTTGGTTAAAATTGTGTCCAAACACACAGAACGTACCTGCAATGGAAGAGGGACTATGCTCACAATAAATAAGACATACAGGGGTTGGACAATGAAACTGAAACACCTGGTTTTAGCCACAATAATTTATTAGTATGGTGTAGGGCCTCCTTTTGCGGCCAATACAGCGTCAATTCGTCTTGGGAATGACATATACAAGTCCTGCACAGTGTTCAGAGGGATTTTAAGCCATTCTTCTTGCAGGATAGTGGCCAGGTCACTACGTGATACTGGTGGAGGAAAACGTTTCCTGACTCGCTCCTCCAAAACACCCCAAAGTGGCTCAATAATATTTAGATCTGGTGACTGTGCAGGCCATGGGAGATGTTCAACTTCACTTTCATGTTCATCAAACCAATCTTTCACCAGTCTTGCTGTGTGTATTGGTGCATTGTCATCCTGATACACGGCACCGCCTTCAAGATACAATGTTTGAACCATTGGATGCACATGGTCCTCGAGAATGGTTCAGTAGTCCTTGGCAGTGACGCGCTCATCTAGCACAAGTATTGGGCCAAGGGAATGCCATGATATGGCAGCCCAAACCATCACTGATCCACCCCCATGCTTCACTCTGGGCATGCAACAGTCTGGGTGGTACGCTTCTTTGGGGCTTCTCCACAGTGTAACTCTTCCGGATGTGGGGAAAACAGTAAAAGTGGACTCAACAGAGAACAATACATGTTTCAAATTGTCCACAGCCCAAGACTTGCGCTCCTTGCACCGCTGAAGCCGACGTTTGGCATTGGTATGAGTGACCAAAGGTTTGGCTATAGCAGCCCGGCTGTGTATATTGACCTTGTGGAGCTCCCGACGGACAGTTCTAGTGGAAACAGGAGAGCTGAGGTGCACATTTAATTCTGCCGTGATTTTGGCAGCCGTGGTTTTATTTTTTTTGGATACAATCCGGGTTAGCACCCGAACATCCCTTTCAGACAGCTTCCTCTTGCATCCACAGTTAATCCTGTTGGATGTGATTCGTCCTTCTTGGTGGTATGCTGACATTACCCTGGATACCGTGGCTCTTGATACATCACAAAGACTTGCTGTCTTGGTCACAGATGCGCCAGCAAGACGTGCACCAACAATTTGTCATCTTTTGAACTCTGGTATGTCACCCATAATGTTGTGTGCATTTCAATATTTTGAGCAAAACTGTGCTCTTACCCTGCTAATTGAACCTTCACAGTCTGCTCTTACTGGTGCAATGTGCAATCAATGAAGGCTGGCTACCAGGCTGGTCCAATTTAGCCACGAAACCTCCCACACTAAAATGACAGGTGTTTCAGTTTCATTGTCCAACCCCTGTACATCAGGTTCATGAGAAATATCATGAAATTTTAATATTGAGAGATATTACGTTCCAGTTGGCAGACTTCAGCCCACAGCCTGCTGGCTAAATCTAGCACATTTGATCAAAAGAAAAAAAAGTAAACATACAAGCCATTACTGTCCATGACCACCCCCACCCGCAGATTATCTCTTTTTCTAACCATAAATTCATTCTTCACATCAGACACAGAACAGCTGAGTACATAAATGAAGAGGATTTCAAATGACAATAACATTTATAATGGAAAAAAAACTTTCCAAACCAACCCTGGCTTGATTACTGCCTTACCTATATAATCAAGAAATCACTTAAATAGAAATTGTCAGACAACATGAAGAAGGCTAAAATCTAAAATCTAAAATCTAAAAATCATACCTGAATCTCAAGAAATTGAAACCCTTTGACATTGGGGCACCAGCAAATCATAGTGAGAAGCAGTATCAATCAAAGGGGAAAACATAAAACAGTGAAAATCCTTCCCAGGAGGGATCGGCCAAGCAAAATTACTCAAAAAGCTAGCTAACCACTCATAACAATGGCCACCAGTGGGCTCTACATGGACACACTTTATCAGTGTATTATTTTACTTAGTACCCCTACACATAGCCCATTCTAAAATGGCCAAACTCTAACACTCAGTAGTTTCATCTAACCTCCCCAACAACCCTATTCCATTCCAAACCCTTTGTGAAGTGCCTTGAGACAACATGTGTTGTGAATTGGCACTATATAAATAACCTGAATTGAATTGAATCATCTAGGAGGTCACAAAAGAACTCGGAACAACATCTAAAGCTCCACAGGCCTCATTTGTTCAGTTAAGGTCAGTGCTCAGGATTCAACGATAAAAAACAATCGGCCTCTGAAAAGAACATTCTGAAGGAGAATATCCAGCGTTCAGTTTGTGACCTTAAGATAAAGGGCACTTGATTAACGCAGCAAAACAATGATCTGTACTGTAGTGTGTCCCAAAATAATTGAGGTTTTGGAGAAGCCTAGTCAAGCCCAGACTTAAATCCAGTTGAGATGTTGCGCCATGACCTTAAATGTGAAAATCCTCCAATGAGGCTGAATTAAAACAATTCTGAAAAGAAGAGCAGGCTATACTTCCTCCACAGCAATGTTAAGATTTATTGCCAGTTATCACAAACTGTGGAAGGCAAATTGCTCCCAAGGGTGGTTTAGAGGGCAGTTCTTTTTTACATGGAGCCATGTTTATATGGACTGTTTTCCCTTACTAATTAAATTCTGCTTACCCAGTTTATTTTGTCTAATGATCTGAAATAAGTGTGACAAAAAAGCAAAAACAGGTCAAATCTGTAAATGGGAAATGCTTTCTCACAGCACTCAACATCCTGACTACAGCACACCCCATAAGGGCTCCAGTTTTAAACAAGTTAGACTAAGTTCAAACTGTTCCACAATTGCTTTACAGTCATGTGCATGTTGACTATTCTGTCTTTTGCTGGCTACCGTACACATAAGGTCTTTGAGCCAGGTGATGGAAATTAACTCAGTTTGCATATTTAGTAAATGCATGTTGTTTTTCTTTGAATTTGCCAGACATTTAGATAAAAATATATCTACAGGGAATGTGTATTTCATATTCATGACGGGATTACAAGCTGATAATGCACCACAAAGATGTGCAAGCCAGGCCTGAAACATCTTATTACCATCTAGGTGCTAAGGTCTTGCAACATGACAGAAGCAGCATTGTGATTTAAATCAACCGGCCGCTGTTACATCTGCATTGATGCTTCTGACATAATCTGTAACCTGAGGATCAAGAGATTCCACATCAAGTGTAAACAGACTGATTCTGATCCCTTGTAAGGACTACAGAAGACACACACTGATGTACTTGAGAAATCACTGCATCCTATCCCTATTGTCCCCTTTTCCACTTAGTTTTTTTCTCTGTGTCTCTTTCCCTACTCAGGTGTGTTCTCACCTTGTAACTTGATGAAGGTCATTAGTATTCCTCTTGTGCTAGCCATTTGCCTGCAGCAGGTGCACACCATGGAGTTTACAAGGAGAAGAGAGGCAAATACAATTGATGCCACACTGACCAGAATCAGTAACACTCAAACCATGAGAATGCTGTGAATTGATCTGTGATTAATTCTGCTGCAGCCAAGGCTCACATAAGGCTCTCTGTTCTCCAAGCTACTGAGGATGTAGCCTCACAAATACCACAAGTATTTATGGAAGTACTGGGTGTCATGGCAACTGGGTGATTGTGTGTAAAACGCAGGGGGAAATGGAAAGGGCAGAATCGACACAACAAATGATTCCACTATATTCAAATAAGGATAGCAAGTCACACATGTCTCTTGTCCTAGCTGAGATCTTAAGGTCTATGTTCATGGAAGAGGATCCTGAGTGAGATACTTCCCTTAAAGGGATCAAATCCAAAGACGTGTGAAATTACAGAGAAACTAAGGTTAATGTCATACTTTATTTCAGAGAACTGGGGTTTGAGTCAGTATGGATTAAATTAGAATCTGTTTACGATGCAATTTTGACCTAAAACTTCCAGGTGTCTGTTAGTAATTCAGAGATGAAAATATATTTTATACTCCATTATCAAGGTGAGCCCAAATACACATTCAGAATCAACAAAATAATGACTTAATGAGAGGAAAATTAGGATTTTGGAATGGTCGTTTCAGATTCCAGATCTAGATACGATAGAAAATCTTTGGGCTTATCTACTGAGGGCTGTGGACCAAAGATGCTCTCGAATGTGTTCGAGTTGGAGAACTTTCCTGAGTAGAGTAAATGTTACCAATTAAAAATGTGGAATGATGATGGACTCTTACCAAAGAAGACTGAAAGTTAAATCAACAAAGAAATAATTTAAGGATGTACACAATTCTGCAACTGGGTTGTTGCTCCTTTGTAATTTCTTTTATTACTTCTAAGAGATTGATTTTTTTTTTTACTGATTTTCATGACATCTATATTAGAAATGTCAACAAGCTGCTGGAGGACATACTAACCACTTTTCAATTCAATTCAATTCAGTTTATTTATATAGCGCCATTTCACAACACATGACGCCTCATAGCACTTCACAAAGGGTCTGGAATGGTGTAGGGTTGTTGGGGAGGTAAGAATAAACAATTGAGTGTTAGTTTGGCCATTTTAGAATGGGCTATGTGTAGGGGTACTAAGTAAAATATTAAACTGATAAGGTTTGTCCATCTAGAGCCCACTGGTGGCCATTGTTATACAAAAAACCAAAGGATTGAGGGTACCCGTCTCTGTCAGACTGATTATAACCATTAGAAAAGAGAAGGGGTCGCACAGGTAGCAGAAATGGAGGGTGTGTTTGCACCTCAACCATAACTGAGCCGGTTTAGGCTAAACCTGACTCCCCCTTACTCCATCCAACAGGGAGGGAGGAAGGCAGAGGTAAAAATAATTGGAGAGTGTTGTTTCCTGTTGCGTTGTGTGAAAGATGGGTAACTTTAAAATGGGCTAAGTCAATTCAATCGAATCATTTTCCTCACTTCCTGTTCTTCTACTCTCTAATTATGCATCATCTGCAGTTACTGCTGCCATAACTTGTATGTTCTCACTCTCTTCTTTTCTCCATAGCAGCTACACCTGGCCTGTCCTTCTGTTTAGCTGTGACACCTTCCTGGAGGGGAGCAATGGCTAAGCTATTGCTGCAAATAACTTCATGTTTGTTTTCCTTTAGAAAGTACACCTGTCTCTGTTGTTCTTTGTTTAACCGTGTTCCTCTCGAAGACAAACAATTGAAGAATCTACAGGGGTTGGACAATGAAACTGAAACACCTGTCATTGTAGTGTGGGAGGTTTCATGGCTAAATTGGACCAGCCTGGTAGCCAGTCTTCAGTGATTGCACATTGCACCAGTAAGAGCAGAGTGTGAAGGTTCAATTAGCAGGATTAGAGCACAGTTTTGCTCAAAATGTTGAAATGCACACAACATTATGGGTGACATACCAGAGTTCAAAAGAGGACAAATTGTTGGTGCACGCCTTGCTGGCGCATCTGTGATCAAGACAGCAAGTCTTTGGGATGTATCAAGAGCCACGGTATCCAGGGTAATGTCAGCATACCACCAAGAAGGACGAATCACATCCAACAGGATTAACTGTGGATGCAAGAGGAAGCTGTCTGAAAGGGATGTTCGGGTGCTAACCCGGATTGTATCCAAAAAAAATAAAACCACGGCTGCCAAAATCACGGCAGAATTAAATGTGCACCTCAGCTCTCCTGTTTCCACTAGAACTGTCCGTCGGGAGCTCCACAAGGTCAATATACACAGCCGGGCTGCTATAGCCAAACCTTTGGTCACTCATACCAATGCCAAACGTCGGCTTCAGCGGTGCAAGGAGCGCAAGTCTTGGGCTGTGGACAATTTGAAACATGTATTGTTCTCTGTTGAGTCCACTTTTACTGTTTTCCCCACATCCGGGAGAGTTACACTGTGGAGAAGCCCCAAAGAAGCGTACCACCCAGACTGTTGCATGCCCAGAGTGAAGCATGGGGGTGGATCAGTGATGGTTTGGGCTGCCATATCATGGCATTCCCTTGGCCCAATACTTGTGCTAGATGAGCGCGTCACTGCCAAGGACTACTGAACCATTCTCGAGGACCATGTGCATCCAATGGTTCAAACATTGTATCTTGAAGGCGGTGCCGTGTATCAGGATGACAATGCACCAATACACACAGCAAGACTGGTGAAAGATTGGTTTGATGAACATGAAAGTGAAGTTGAACATCTCCCATGGCCTGCACAGTCACCAGATCTAAATATTATTGAGCCACTTTGGGGTGTTTTGGAGGAGCGAGTCAGGAAACGTTTTCCTCCACCAGTATCACGTAGTGACCTGGCCACTATCCTGCAAGAAGAATGGCTTAAAATCCTTCTGACCGCTGTGCAGGACTTGTTTATGTCATTCCCAAGACGAATTGACGCTGTATTGGCCGCAAAAGGAGGCCCTACACCATACTAATAAATTATTGTGGTCTAAAACCAGGTGTTTCAGTTTCATTGTCCAACCCCTGTATGTCTGCCACTAACAGCATATACTTTGTATATTTTACTCAGAGCTTATGTGTTTAGCTGTATTCCTCTCTTAGATGAACCCACTAAAGGAACTACTGCTGCCATTAACTCCTAGATTTTCTTTTGCTAATGCAGACCACACCTAGATAGTGAAGAGGAGATGGAAAATGAAATGGGGAACCCTGATATGTGGCTGGAATTTGAAGCGGTTTTCATAGATCATTGGTTCAGTTTTCTGTGTCTGGGTCTGTTCTCTAACCCAGTTGCGGCAGATGACCACTTCTACTGAGTCAGGTTCTGCTGAAGGTTTCTTCCTGTTAAAGAGGAACTCTTCTCTCCACTGTTGATACATTCATGCTCACTATGAGGGATTGCTGAAAAGTTAACAACTCTATGCAGATGACTATCTACTATTGGTACATGCTTATTCAGGAGGAAGGAATGCTTCAAAGACAGTGACTGGATGCAAGCTGCTGGATTTTCTTAGATGAAAACTTTCTACCAGTTTGGATAATAAACTGAACTGTTTTATAACCAGGATGGAACTTTGTGTCTGTATGATTAAATTGAATTGACTTTATATTTCTGTATATAAACTGGATCTTTGGCTTGATTTTTGTTGTGAATTGAAATAAATTATATGTGGAAAAAGTTTCAAAATTGTCTGCTTTTTTACATCACATAAATTTGCTATTTTTAACAGGGGTGAATAGACCTTTGAGACCAACTGTTCATGTAGGAATTTAGCTGAGTTGTGTATTTTGGAGTAAAGTTTTATTTTTTAAAGTTTTTTTTTTCTTTGATTCTTTCTGATAGGCTTTTTAACTAAAACAATCTGTCACTTAAGCCTGTTTTAATCACTGACTCCCATTCAGAATCCACTAATGTCTATTTTCAATTTCTTTCATTCACAGCTGTCGAGATCAAAAAGTCATGTTTTATTGTTTTTGGCTCAGTTTTTCCTGTGCTGTAAATCTGCCAGTTTACATGGATGGGATACAAAAATATTTTTACGCTTTTGATAACTTTTGAATTACTTTCCACAAAAAATAACAACTAACCAGAATCAGTGTTGACATTCATGGCTTTCATCAAACATGGAAAAATGTATGTTCACACATTGCAAAACTATGACAATCTTCAAAATATATGATTAATATTGTGTAATTGGGACACGGGTGAAGCACTAAAAGAAGGAACCCCCAAGGGATACATGGAGGCAAAGAAGGAAGCAAAGCAAAAAAAACAAAAAAAAACATATTTATTTCCTCCTGTTCTATGAATCGTTGAGATTATCTGCTGATTTCTTTTGATGTGATATTTTTCTTTTCATGTGAATTTTAAACTAGTTAACCAATGACAGTTATTGAACCTCTTGTTTTCAACACTAAAATGAAAGCAATGTCTACATGCAGTTCAGCACCAGATTATTTACACCCCTGACAAAATAAGATTTAAAATTTATATCATTCAACCAAGAGGTTGGTTTTTCATAGGAAAAATGAGACAGGCGTCTCTGAAAAACACCTGTCTATTCAGGTGTTTCAATTTCTTGCTTCAATTTCAGAGGACAGTGAATCTATAACATATGTATAATCTGCAGTTTTAAACCTAAATCTGCCAGAGGTATGAATAATTTTGGAGTTAACTGTAAACATATTAGAACTTTGTTAACTAAATCAAGTAGAATTTAAATCTACAGACTAATAAGTCCACGATAGGTTGATTTAATATATACTGTATATAGGTTCTGAAGGGTTTAAGTAATTAATTCATTCTATCAGAAAGGAGGACTAAATGCAGGACTAGAACGCTACACAGACAACTGATTCATCAAGGTTTAATGTGTTTAAAAAATAAATTTATTTTTAGCTCATCTGGTACGTCATACAAAGTTGCATAAGTTTAGAGTTGACAGCATTGATGTCAGGATCTGTGCCATGTCTGTGTGTTCTGGTGTTTTACTGTGCTTAGCCTCTAGATGGGGTCAGAATCTGGAGGAAACAGGTGTTTTCCATCTTCGTGATCATCTCTGGAGGAGGAGTATTTAAGGAGGAGGCTGCCAGCAACTCACTGCCAGAGTGCTGTCCTTAGTGGTACAACTCAAGCCACATTTATCTTTGTCCTGACTTTGCCTTGCCTTGTTGTAATTTTGGATTTTGCTACGTTACAGGAACTTGCCTGAACCTGACTTCAAACTCAGTGTCAAACACTGTTTGGATTGCTGATGTCTGGGAAAGAGCTCTCAAGCTTCCTGAACCAAGACCCAAGCCACCAGTTACTTCGTTGGACTAAATCGGCTGGCAGCCTCCTCACTCCTTCCCTCTTTGGACCACCTTCAGCGAACCCTGTCCACCCTCCTCCATTTCACATTGCCTACGCCAACTAACTCTGGATCCACAGACTTTTGTGCATTCCAGTATTCACCGTCTGCAGTCACACTGGTACACTTCCTCTTAGTCTCTCCACCCCCTCTGGTGGATCTCTCCTTCAACAACATCTGTATCCCGGTTCCTGTTCCTGCATCCATTAGCTCCCCTGTAAAAAAAATCCTTACCGTCAAACTCTGTCTCCTAATTTCTTACTGCATGTGGGTCAAAGCTGTAAAAAACAATATGACAGTTCTGCTGTTCTTCTATTAAATCAGTATTACTGCAGACAGAAAGCTCTGCCTCTGCTTACGGCTGTAGGAAGGATCTGAATGAGGCCAACCTAAAGGCCTCAGTGTGCTTTAGATAAACTGTGTGTTAAACTAGGAGGCCTCCTGTTCAGCAGCAGAGACAGAGCTGACTCAATTTTCTAAGACAATCTCACTGATGCACATTTGCTTGGAGATTAGAGTACAACTGGTTTTCCACATCATTTCTGTCCCTTTGTTTGCTACAAAATAAATCCATGCAAAAGCAGACTGCAGTAGATTTTAAAGAGGCAATAGGATGCAACCATGGGAATATACTTGAGTATTCTGTGCTGCCTCTCTTTTTCCCGGAAAAGGATGCTTATTTTGGCTCCATGTGATGGGATGCAGTTTTGGATTTCCAGTTTGGGGAGAAGGATAGCCTCCAATGTTCTATGGTAGATGAGCCACATGATCACATGTGGTAGAGGTACCCAGCAGACCTGAGCTACAGAGGAAGACCTATGGAATGTGGTATGCCTGGAGACGGAGCCTGGGCAGCAGAGCCATTAGCTGGACATGGCTTAAAGCTGACCTGCAGCAACTGCTTTTAGCTGCTAATGCTTACCACTCAGAAGTCAGAGACAGCTGTATTTTTGTTTTTGATAAGATCCTCAGCCACGCCCAGCTGGATGTATCAGCCCTGCTAGCAGCTAACATCTTTCTGTCCACATAACAAAGCTGCATGCCTGCTGTGAAACAAATATCCTGATGCTGTGTTGATGTCTTCTGAATTTAAAGGAAGACAATACTTATATCATCTGGACAGGACAGAGCCTATTTTTTTTTCATTGTACATTAATGATATATGATGTTTCTATTACTTATTAATATAAAAAAACATTATTTGACCTAATGTAAAAGAGAACTAGAACCACCCAACAACATAAATATGTTTAGATTTTTATTGTTTTGTCTTTGTTGAACAGCTGGACCAAAACAAGAGGCAACCCATTGCAGCAAGTAACACAAATAACAGCCACTAAATCACAGGAAAGATACACAAATAAATTAAAGCAAGTTGTGTTGAATGACACCACCGAAGCTTCTTTTTGTCAGAAAACAGAGCAGAGTAGTGAGACTTTAAATGTAATCTCACTACTTGAGACTAAGTAGGAAGTTCAACCTCTATCTACAAACTATCTGCAGCCAAAAGTGATTTAAATCTGTTAGAATTGACAAAATAGCTGATTTTGAACACATGAACTCTCCAAAGACTGAAATTTGTTCTCTCACTCTCAGCATATGTCTATTCAATTTGAAAGTAATATACTTGGACATACTTGGAGGTTCCAACATGACAGCAATCGAAAAAATCATTGAGCTAAGGCCAAGGTGACTGTCATTGGCTACAGCAGGAATAAGCGGTGGTTCTGGAGCAGCCAGGTCAGTCTCCTGAGCTCAGTAAGTGCCTGATCCACAAGTACCACAAAAATCTTTTGATCTGATCTCTTGTCATTATGTTTTTAAAAGAGCAAACACACATGCTTGTTTATGTTTGGCTTCAGCCAATCACTAATCATGGGTGAAATAAAGGTTTTTGTATCACTGACATTCTTTGAAAATTGCCAAAAAAGCTGAAATTCTGCCGGGGAATGTAAACTTAGCAGCAAAACTGCATCATGAACGAACAAAAAAGAAGCTTTGAAAAGAATCGCTGCAGTGTTTACAGCTGTTGGCTTGAATATTGACAAGCATGAATCATTCGTACTGTTGCAGTTCATGTGTTTATTGGCAGCAAATATGCAGTTGAAGAGCAGAGAGTGTCAGATATTCAGGTTCATTCTCTGCACAGGTCGCCCTTGAAATAAAATGATACAATTAGAGTGGGTATGCTCTGGTCCCAATCATTCAAACAGACAGGCAAAATTATTCGCCTTTAGTCCTTGTGCTGAATGATGGGTTATTATCTAAAGGGCTCTACCAACATCTTGGTAGACCTTTACTGACCCAGCGGCCATGTACTCTCACACATAGGACCAACAGCAGGTTCACATGCCTGGCCCAATGTAGTGCACACAGGTGCACTCATACTATCCTGGCAATCAGAACGTGAGCAGCATTTTCAGATACCAGCTAAATGATCCTCTTAAAATGCTCTGCTCGCATTCTCTCTCCTACTCCCCTGGTTCAGCTCTTCCCTCTCCAGCTCCCAGGTCGTGTTTCCACACAGAAGAGTCGGGTGAAAAGCGTTCATGTTTGTCATCCATTGAGTGGAAATTGTCAAGGAAAACAGTAATCGTGACATTTGGTGATTGCTTTATGAGATGTAATTAGGTGTGTGACAGGAGATTAATCAATTGTCTCCGACTAAGCCGTTGCCCTGAATCAAGCAGGCAGGGATTATAGGGCTATAAGGATGTTCAGCGTTTACTCAAAAACAAGTAGAAGGTGCAAGAGCATCAGAATTAGAAGCATGCAATGGATGCAAAGTGTTCCTGTTAGCTGAATATATAATAGTAGAACAGATCATATGGACTGCACCGATAATGAATAATGGATCTTCTCTCAACAAGGGAAGATTTAACTGAAAGATGTCTTGAACAGATTGTTTTCTCTGGAAAAGAGTGACCTAACCCCGGGAGTGAATGTCTACTGCTTTCATCAGATACCAGCTGATCAGACTACAGTATTGATCCCATATTGTGCTGAAATGCTGCATGGCTCAGCAGCAGCCCCTCTACTTCAGATAGGGTACAATAAGGAGGAAAATAAATCTAAGTTTAAGAAGCATGAATCCAACTGAAAAATGTGTGACGTGTCAAAGCTAGCAACACCCAAACAAGGCTGAAAAAGCACCAAAGATCAAATGAAACACATACACACAAAGAGAAAAAACAGCACGCTACTCAACACAGAAGGCGAGAAAGAGACAGATATGTGAGGAGTCATCAAAAGGAAATGTCTCTTACTTGTGAGTACTGCTGATCCAAGTCCAGACCATCTACCAGCCCTGTTCACTGCTCAGCTTCTGACACAAACCTCCAGTCAGTCGCTCACAGATGTGGAGTCGTGGCTGTTCAAGACTGGTGTCTGGTTCCCAGTGAGCAGCCACAGAGACGTCCTCACTGCGAACACTCAGCTACATGCAGCAGCACGACAGCACAGCCTCTGGTTCCTCAGCAGGGACAGCAGCTCCATCCCTCCCATCTCGTCTGAATTAATTAAACCTGCCTTTTTCCCTCCCTCTGCCTCCCTCCTTCTCTCTCTTTCTTTCAGAGTCTTGTAAGCATAGTTAGTGCAGTGTGTGTGTGTGTGTGTGTGTGTGTGTGTGTTAAGGTTTTCTCACATGCTATTTCCTCTCTTGTTCTCCCCTCTCTCTCTCACCCTCTCTCAGTGATCAACAAGCATTTTCTTTGCTTTCCTCCATGGGGTTAGTAAATCTGTCTGTCTCCACATTTATTTTCATAACAGTTCATAAAAGATAAGTAAAGATTTATTTTTAACCGAAGAAAGACAAAAAGTATAATGGGTCTAAACAGAGGGAAACACAAACAAACTAAGAAGACATGTACTGGGATTTACTTATGATTTCAGTTTCATGGTGCTTTCCATTTTCAATCGGACTTCAGAATCTCTGAGTTCCAGGTTCAAATCGACTGAAACACAGTTTCGACTTAAAATGACAGAAGTTTATCAGCAACCTTTGCCTCAGACTTCTATATGGCTGCCATCTATGACAAAACAAGTAATGACATTGTAGAAATACATTGCTGATTTGCTCTTCCAAAGTTTATATGTTGTTAAATTGGGCAAACACAGCATGACAGTCCAAAGCTAATGTCCAAGTTAATGGCGGAATTTACCATCACATGAACAAGGCATCAAGATGTCTGAAGTCTTTGAATTGAGGTAAATACTTCACCCTCACCCAGTTGAAATACATCGCATCAGGCTTAAAGAAACTGACCCTCATTCCTGCGCCTTCACACTTAGCTACAACACCTGCAGTGCATGCAAATGGTCATAGCTTATACAGGCCAACAAAACCACATAATCAGCAAAACGAAAATAGAAGATCCTGAGGTTCCCAGTGTAGACAGTCTTCTCTCCATGACCACACCTTGTGGTGTCCACACCTGTCTGTGAACACCACAAACAGGACTAGTGACAAAAGACTAAGCTCAACTGTATGCCTAGAATGGGTGTAAAAGAACACGATAGACCTTAATATTAACCCATTAAATCCTCTACTTCTCTGCGTAGTGGATTCAGTTGTACAAGGATCCCTGCTGGTCTGTCCATACTGTTCTTCAGATAAACTTTGGCGTCAACAACTTAATCACATGAGGCGCAGAACTGAAATGTACATATACATCTGATTTCTGAGGCCATTTTAACAGAGCATCAAATACAATATCATCCTTTACGCCAGACCATTAGTTGAACTTCAATATTCCAGTCACTGTGTCCCCATCTTCGAGTCAGTGTTAGATCAAAAGAACTAGAACAAAAGACATTTAAAATTCCATTTAATGTTCTTCATTAAGGTTCCAGAGTAAATAAAAGCCTGTAAGCCCATGTGCGATACTGTGGTGATGGTACATGATTTAAACGTCCTTCACCTCCTTCTGAGGTGAAGGATGAAAATTGAAAGCAGAATTTGTGAAGTTTTTTTTGCACTTCTCTCCATAACATTACCTTCCTGTGTGTCTGCCTCACACCCACACATGGTACATCCTGCACTGTGGGTCACACAATTGAGAATGCAGACATCTCAGCCTGCTGTTGCTCATGCATCTCTCATGCTGCTGCCTCACAGCTCCTCCTCTTTTGATTTTTATGCACGCACACAACATTTATGTGTTACCTCAGTTCCATGACTTCCTGCTGCTATATCTGTGCATAAAAAGCCGGTCTCCTGGGAGACCAGTGGACCCATACCCATACTCCGATCCTTTTCTTCATCCCTTCCTCCTGCAACCATGGAGGTTCCAACAATATTTCTGTCATTCATTTTCAATTCTTCATGATACATGAGCAGTAGATGGAGCTTGAACCAAAATGGAAGCAGTAAGCAGTGGGTGAACTTTGGGCCACAAACCAAAGATTTGGAACTTTACAGAAGAACAATTACAAACAAGTCAAGCACTGCTCTCAAAAGAAAACCCTTTCTGCCTCTGTCCCCACAGCAGTCATGAAGAAAGTGTTTGTGTTGCCTGATTTAATTTCTAAGGAATGACGGAAATCCACTGATAACTTTCAAGCTCTGGATCTCTGGATCTGGGGCGATCGCAGCAACGCAAGGCCTGTTTACGGTCGGCCGTGATGATGTCGGCAAACAGTGCAGCCAAATGTCATGTGGTATCATGCAAACTTAAATATCAGCTATCAGCAGAGAGAAAAGAGGGCGCTTTGAAAGCAGCAGTAAAAATAAATGGCTTTAACTTCATTTGAAACACTGTGAAAATAGCACATTGTTGTTTTCTTTGTGATCAGAAGGTCCAGCACACACTCCCTCAGGATAGGTCTCAAATACCATTATTTTTTACCAGTCCTGTTTGCTAGTAGCTTTGTGGTGGGAAATGTTTCAATACAAAAAAAGAGTTTTATTTAATTAAAAAAAGAAAAAAGAGGGACTTGCTGTTTGGTAAGGTTTAGGCAGTAAATAGTCATTTAAAGTGGTCATAACTGTGGCATCTTTATCACGCAGATCCGTTTTTTTTGTATCACTACCCAGAGCAGTGAGCTATGAAAGTAATGTCAGCATGTCATATAGATACAAATCAACTTTATTCATGTATCCCATATAGGCCTAGATAACTGACAATTTGTAAAAGGTTCAACTAAGTTCAAGTGAACACTTTGTTGATCACTGCACAGTGATCACAGTGATCACTGCGTGAGTGCAGTAGTAAGAGAAACAAATCTTTTTCTACTCATAATGCAATTAGTCTTCCCCCTGGTGTTCTTGTTGATGTTTTCAATGTTTAGGTTTTTCACTTCACTCCCATAACTTAAACAGAGGTTATAAAGGCTCTAAAAGAACTTAACCCAAGGACATCACTAACTATAGCTCAACCATTATGTCACATTTATAATCTTAACTTAACCTCAAATGAAACACCTTTAGACCAGAAATCTGCGATTTTTATTCTGCTTCTAAAAGGAGATGACACTAGTGTTTCAGACAACTAAAGACCGATTTCTAAACTCTCTGTTCTGTTAAAGATGTTGAAGTCACTGATCCGTGAACAGGTAAGCAAATGTCTGTCCATAAATTCTATTTTGTCACCATTTCAATCAGGTTTTCACAAAATCAAAGTACTGTTACAGCTGCTTTATTGAAGCTCTTGACAGGAAGCAGGGTTGTTTGTCTCTTTTTCATTTCAGTTCAATTCAATTCAATTCAATTCAATTCAAAAATACTTTATTAATCCCAAAGGGAAATTAAAAGTTGTTTAGCTCATTATGTAGGTTTCTTCAAAGAGCCATTGTAGATGCTGATTGCTGTGGCAGGAAGGATCTCCTGTAGGGGTCTGTCTCACACCACATCTGAAGAAGCCTCTGACTGAAGATACTCTGTTGTTGTACAACAGTCTCATGAAGAGGATGCTCAGGGTTCTCCATAAAGTTCTTTATTTTATGAAGAATCCTTCTTTGCACAATGATCTCCAGAGGTTCCAGAGGAGTCCCCAGAACAGAGCCAGCCTTCTTTATCAGCTTGTTGAGCTTTTTTAAGTCCCTAGTTCTGATGCTGCTTCCCCAGCAGATGATGGCAGAGCACACTCTCCACAACAGACTTATAGAAGATATGCAGCATCTTGCTGCAAACACTGAAGGACCTAAGCGTCCTCAAGAAGTGCAGTGTACTCTGTCCCTTCTTGTAGATGGCTTCACAGTTGCATCTCCACTCTGGTCTGTTGTCCAGGTGAACACCGATGTATTTATACTCCTCCACAACCTCCACCTCTTTTCCCATGATGGAAATAGTTGAGCAATAGTTGACTAATTCTTACTTACTTATTCTCTTAAAATCTACAATCATCTCCTTTGTTTTATTCACGTTCATGATGAGATGATTGTTTCCACACCATGCCACAAAGCGGTCCACCACCTCCCTGTACTCAGCTTCTTCTCCATCTCTGATCCACCCCACAACTGCAGAATCATCCGAGTATTTCTGCAGGTGACAGGAGTCTGTCTTGTACTGGAAGTCAAGTTTTTATTGACTTCTCAAGGGATTTGATACTATTGATCAGTATATTTTAATCACATTACTTTCAAATATTGGGTTTTCTCAGGTAGCAGTTGGTCGGATTGCAAATTATCTTGTCAGGAGAACCCAAGGTGTCCAGAAGGTTCTTCTTCTGAGTTTTTACAAGTGAAAAAAAGTTTGCCTCAGTGTAATGACCAATATTTTTAATAAAAATTGTATTTCTTTAGCGTTTTTAGTAATGTAACTGTGCTACTGCCTTCTTGACCTTGTCTCTCTTGTAAAAGTGATCTTTAGCTTTATAAAAATGTTAAATAAAGGACTGAAAGCAGAAAAAACTACAATGAAGGCAAAAGTAAAGTTTGATCCGATTCACATGACAGGACCAAATTAAATTTTCACACTAACACATGCATCTGTTATCTGTAATATATCTGTGAATATTAACATAAAAGGCTTCCCAGAACACTAAACAAATAATGTTACATTTCTGCTCTTGTAATCTGGAAACCAAGCAAAGGCTGCCCAACACTAGTATACACTTCTCAACATAATGTAATGGAACTTTCTGGTTCAGACTAGGGTGCTGACGCTTGTCATGTTACAAAAACACTTTGCAGTTATATGATTTACTGATTATATATCAGTGTTATTAATGCAGCAATATCAAAACTAAAGCACACATGCATAGTGATACATTTGATTCATGATCACAATGTGTGAAGGAAAGATTTTTCTGTTTCAGCTAGAACAGCCCACACCAGTGGCGTCTGACTTGCCATGGTGGAACACCCCAGTGACTTGTCACGGTGACGGTTGCAACCGCAAACCGTTGCATTTTCTGAAAAAGATACCCATGCCTGTAATCCAGTGATCAGTGTTGTCTGAGCTAACTTTAGGTTAGTCATATGTGCATTTATTTACAAGTGTCTCACTACACTATGGATTTTTTGATGCAATTTTGGTATAAGAGCTATTTTTACTCATTCATATATTGAAGTGAAATGGAAAGAAAATTATACATGGTTTTCAAATTGTTAACAAGACAAAACAAAATTCTGCAAGATCAATGGTTACCAAGTTAGCAAATAGAGTCCCCCTGTGTGTAATTTAATCTGAGTATAAATGCAGTTCTTCTGTGAAGGACTCAGTGGGCTGAACAAGCAGCATCATGAAGACCAAGGAACACAGCAGACACGTCAGGGAGAAAGTTGTGGAAAAGTTTAAAGCAAAGTTAGGTTAATTACCAAGGTATAATTTACCAAGGTCTGAACATCTCACAGAGCTCTGTTTCATTCATCATCTGACATGCTGTGCAAGGAAAGGATTAGTTGGAGCAGCAGCAAAGGAATATTTGGTCACTTTGGAGGAGCTGCAGAGATCCACACTTCAGGGAGGAGAATCTGTTGGCAGGACATGTTGTCGCAATAGAAAGGTTGCAAAAAACCTTACTATTGTTCAACTTCAAGTTATTGTTGAAAGAGGTTCAATATAAACTGCATCAAGTCAATGCTCTTGTCAGATGATTTTAAAATGTATCCTTCTGGCCTAAATAGAAAGCAACATATTGAATTAATTAATATGTGTGGAGAAAAACACTGCATACTATCCGGACCACAACATCCCAACTGTAACACATGCAGCATTAATATGTGAGGATATTTTTCTTTAGCAGAGACACCAAAGCGGATTAGAGTTTAGTGGAAAACGGATGGAGCTAGATGGATGGTTATTCTAGGAAAGAAATATTAGAGGCTGCAAAAGAGAGAGAGAGACAGACTGAAGCAGTTCCACCTTCTAGCGGGACAAACAGTACAGCTGAAGATAAAATGAAATAGTTTAGATCAAAGCATATTCATGTAATAGAATGACCCAGTCAAAGTCTAGACCTATATCAAGTTGATAATCTGCCGAAAACAGATGTTCACAGATTATCTTTGTTCAATATTACTGGTAGAAACATGACCCAGAAGAGTTGCAGCTGTGAAAGCAGTAACAAGTTATTCTAAAAACTATGGCTCATGGCTGTATACTGTTGTCCTATACCGTAGGGTTTGTAAAAATCAAAGTTGATGAATTCCATCCTCAACCCTCCTTTATGATTTTTTTCAGCAACTCTGGTGAACTTAGACTTCTACAGTATTCGACATTTGAAACTTGATGTAGACATTTCTTAGTTTTCTGGACACTCAGGGAGACTTTAGATAAAGTTTTCTACCAAAGTGTTTTGGTAGGCAGGAGACACAAGTTCAGCTTTGATGCTAATACAAAAAGAAAATCCAGCTGAAATATATCAATATTTGCTCATGTTCTGTATGATTGCAATGTGATCACGGAGGTCTGACAATATGGATGCAAAATACAAATATTGAAGGGCCTTTCAAATATGTGCACACCTAAACACATTCTGTTAACAGCTTTTTCCAAGTATCAAACCTTGTGACTGAGAGCGGGTCATGTGGGCTCAGACAGAGATGGCATTAACTTTCCTGGTTATGGCCAACAGAGTATAGGGCTGGTTTCAGCAGTAGCAGAAATAGCAGTTGCACAGTGGAGCAGACTTCATCATTGGTTTCTGTGTACATCTGAAGGTCATGAGGTACTTTGCTTCATGTGAACACCTGCAGCAATACAGAGCTAACAGACGGATGTATTTTTGTTTTTCTTTTGGAGATCCTCTAAATGTGACTTGACTTCAAATGGGTGTCCAGTGCCAGTGGTTGTTTCATTTCCTCTAAATATGTTTTCTCTTCTATATGGTGGAACTGACAATTTACAGATGCAGGTGGTAACGTACACGTGTCATCACAAATTGTACACTGGCAATTACAAACCAATAATGCCAAACAAGCATTGCCTCATGTACTTTTAAGATCCCCTATTGTGGAAATACAGGAAGATAAGAAATCTTGTCTACTCTATGCCTTTTGGCTGCATGTTCAACAGTTTGTCAACAATAAACATGAGTAATTGTTTTCTTGGAAATAATAGCTGCAGGACTCATTCACCTCCCCGTCTGTCCCGCCCACTCATTCAAGCACCATTCATCTGTTTCTATGCCTCTTCTACAGCATGTGAATCAAAGAGCTAAGAGAACTCAGTCAGGCATGCTCTCCAGAACCATTATTAACATTCCATGCAGGAGCACATGGATGGGAAGTGGCTGACGACTCAGTTACTAAAAATAATTTTCTGTTTCTTTTTTTCTTTTTTTGTTTGGCTTTGAAAATAGGCATTCAATCTTCCTATGGCAGTCATTTCTGAGATGGCAAACACACAGAGAATCTTTCAATAAGCCTTGTGTCACGATGTGGTTTTGGGTCGGACCAAAGTGCAGACAAGAGCTCGGAAAAATCATCTTTATAATTCCAAAGTTTAATTTATAAAGTCAAGACGTAGCAAAACACTGCAGGCGAGAATCATTGTCCAGAACGAAACTTACAAAACACTGCAGGTTCTCTAAAGGCGAAGGATTTCCAGGCAAGGAAAAAACAGAACAAAGCATAATCATGGCCATGAACGAGGGGTGACGAGCAACAAGGAACCAGCACAAACAATGACACCTTACCAACTAATATACTGGGGAAGACAAAGGCAGGTAATCAAGAGGAACTGGGAACAGGTACAAAGAGGAGGCAGGGAAGCTAGGGGACACAGGTGAAACAATTACAAGGCTGACGAGGAGTGAAAGGACTAAATAAACAATAAACAGAAAACACAAACTAAGCAAAATAATAAATCAGAGGAGGGAAGGAACAAGAACAACTATGAACTAAAGTAAACAGAGAAACTAGAAGAAAACATAGAAAACAATAACCATTACCTAAGACTAAACAAAGAGCCCACAAGAAGAATCCAAATTACAAAATAAATAAACCAAACGTAAACCATAACTAAAGCTGGGATAGGAACAAATTCTTAAACCATAAATAAAGACACAGAGATATTAACTAAGAATCCAAGGATGAATAATAATAATAGTAATCCAAACAAAGTAATAAGAAAACCATAACAGGAAACAAAGAGCGAGAGGCAGAAAACACACACACTAGGAGGCAGGAGAGAGAGAACAAAACTGCATCAAATAAACTGGAGGAACAAAACTGCAATGGCCAAAATAATAAGCCAAACAGAGTCCAAAATGAGTCCAAAATGTCAACCCTGACATAACCCCCCCCTCAAGGTCGGATTCTAGACGACCTTCGAGAAATGAAGAGTCCAAAAATGAAAACAACCCGACCAGGGTGGGCGGAGGGAGGCCTCGGGGGAGGGCCAGAGTCGAAACACAAAATAACCTGACCCAGGTGGGTGGAGGGAGGCCTTGGGAGGAGGGCAAGAGTCCAAAACAAAAATACTCCCAGTAAACAAAACAAAACCAGAGTCCATAATCTTCAGGAACGAGAACAGAAAAAAAAATCCATGAGGCCAATGATCAGGGGGCCTGCGATGACGAAGCCAGCGAAGAGGCCGATGATCAGGGGGCCTGCGATGACGAAGCCAGCGAAGAGGCTGATGATCCGCAGGCCTGCGGCGACGAAGCCAGCAAAGAGGCCGATGATCCGGAGGCCTGCGGCGACGAAGCCAGAGATGAAGGAGCCGATGATCAGGAGGTCTGCGGCAACGAAGCTGGTGTCTAGGAGGCCCTCGGCCAGGCGGTCGGCTGAGCAGAGCAGAGCACTCTTGGAGCAGGTGGTCAGAAGGTCGACCACAAAGCCAGATCTTTGGAAGTCTGCGGCGAGGATGCAGGCGCCTCGGAGGTCTGCGGCGAGGATGCAGGCTCTCTGGAGGCCGGCAGCTAGGCCAGCGATGAGGGAGCAGCTGGTCCGGTGGTCTGCAGCGAAGTGGCTGTTGATCCGGAGCCCGGCGGATCTGGCCAGGAGCACAGTCCGTCTGGCCAGGAGCACAGTCCGTCTGGCCAGGAGTACAGTCCGTCTGGCCTGTAGCTAGGGTCAGAGGCGGTTCGTCCTCAAATCCCTCTCGAAACTCTGGAACTTGGATCTGAGGCACTGTCCCCAACCGCCACGCAATGTTGAAGAAGCGTGTCAACCATGACAGCCCCACGACACTCACAGACATGAGGTACTTAGGGCAGATCTCATCCAGCCCCGAAGCCCTGCTACCGTGGAGCTTTTTAACAACCTCGGTGACTTCAGCCTGGGTGATGAAAGAGTTCACCCCCGAGTCTGGCAGGATTGAGGAGATCCTTGAAGTACTCCTTCCACCACCAGATAATGTCCCCAGTGGAGGTCAGCAGCTTCCCACCCCCACTGTAAACCGTGTTTGAGAAGCACTGCTTCCCCATCCTGAGGTGCTGGACGGTTTGCCAGAATCAATTCAAGGCCAACCAGTAGTCCTTCTCCATGGCCTCACCGAACTCCTCCCAGGCCCGAGTTTTTGCCTCTGCCACAGACCGGGCCGCGGCAAGCTTGGCATCACGGTACCCATCAGCCACCTAAGGAGTTTCTCAAGCCAACCACAGCCGATACGACTCCTTCTTCAGGTTGACAGCATCCCCTACTGCCGGTGTCCACCACCCGGTACGGGGATTGCTGCCACAACAGGCACCGCAGACCTTACGGCCACAGCAATGGGCAGCAGCATCGACAATAGATGTGGACAACATGGTCCACTCGGACTTTATGTCTCCAACCTCCTCTGGAATCTGGTCAAAGCTCTTCTGGAGGTGGGAGTTGAATACATCCCTGGCCGAGGGCTCCACCATACGTTCCCAGTGTTGGACCATTTGTTCGCTACTATACCTGCCAGTGTCATCTGCTACTATATACCCCAGTATCGGCTGCTACCACAACTCCCAGCAGGCATTGCAGCTAATTGGAAGGGGGAACCATTGCTTTTTCTCCCGCTAAAAAGCGAGACGTGGTTACCACGCAATGGAGGCAAGCATCATTCTGGAGAAGAAACTCACACGTGGATTTTCATTAATTCTCCACACTGGCCAAACTCAAGAGAAGCTCAACAAGCTAAAGGCTTGCAGGGACAGGAAGACCAACAAGTCTTATTTTACCGATCGAAGGCATGGATTTAACAAGCAACCCAAGAAAAACCCACGGAGGTTTTCCAAGGAGACGGAATTTTCCTCTTTGTTTTTGTTCCAGTCGACTGCTGATGGTCCGTCATATTTTCCCTTTTGCCAAAGGAGGGAAGCCAGCCGTCTTTGAGTTTGTTACATACGCGTAACAAACTCCACCCTCTCCCCCTGCTCCTGAGAAGATGACACCAAATAATCCCGTTTTGTTTTATTTCTATTAGAAATAGCTTGGGCAGGATAGAGTAGAATTTTAGAGCGATTTAGAATCGCCACTTATAGTCCAATGTGTTCCAAGTTGTATGTGCATGCAATGTCTTATTGAAACTTTGATTGCTGTTGGACTCTGAAAGCTGCCGTGCTTTGAAGCTCTGTGTGTCTAACTGTGTTTAAACACCTGAGCACAGACTCAGGTGAACTTAAATGTTGGACTGCTAGAACCTCATGGTGGAACACTCACTGTTCCATTGTCTTCACTCTTTGTGTTTTTCCACTGGTTACCGCCTAAACGTTTTACGACCCTTTGTGTTCCACTGAGCTCCAACCAACCCTCCCCCAACTTTGGGGGTTTTATGACTGCAGCCTGGTAGAGGCCGCTCCCAAAGCTTTGCCCAGTACCATATTTTCTCTTGTTTTTGCCATAACTGCTGGTTTGACTTTCATAGACACTCAATGTTGTTTATCTTGTTTAGTTAGTTATTTTACCCTTTTGTGTAGAATTTCTGCATGCTTGATTAGGTGAAGACTATTGAATCAGAATAGCGAGGTGTATCAGGGCTGTTGATTTAATAAATATTCAAGTAGATAAAGAGAAAGCATTTGTGTTTATTTTGAGCAAGAGTGATTTGTCTGTCAAAATAAGGTCAAAGTTCCCCACCTTCGGTGAAGTGATTGATTAAACAGTGACATCTAGTAATAGTTATCAATTATTACTGAGAATTTAATAATTGTAATTATCAAGGGCCTTGAGCCATAATCACAACATCAGAGGACATCTCTCATTTCGATTCGTAAATAATGATTTTTGGTTAAGAAATTTTTTTTTTTTCAAATTATGTTTTTAACTTATAATTCTTGATAAATATTAATTAATCAATAATCATAATTCTTACACCCTCACTATGCGCTTGGGCCTGCCAAATCTGTCAAGTCTGTTTTACTAATTTTAATTAATATTCAGTCCAAACAAGCTGAACAGAGAATCCTCATCAACTAGATGAATACATGTAACCTTTTCTCCACAGTGAGCAAAAAACACTGTGGTCCCAGTAACTACATATAAGCTGTTGCGCTTTCTTGTTCGACATTCATCTTCACAATGAACCACACTTCTTTTCGTTAGATAGCTGTGTTCTTTATTGTAGAACGGTCAGGCATAGAGGAGGAACTTCTTCTTCGTCAGGTTCTTTCTAGAACAGTGCTGCCTATATATAAGAACTCGCTCTCACTGCCCCCAGTGGACAACAACAGTACAACATGCACATAAACAGAGAGTGACAGGATATAGAACATAAAGCTGTATCTTACAAAGTAAATCAGTAAACATGAACACATAACACAAGATAACTTAAAGACAGGTTAAGATGAGAACATATTCCAACACCCCCCCTTGTTCTCATCTTCTTTACCTTCAAATATTTAGTCTCCAAAAAAACATTCTTTAAATTTCAGCAGTTTTGCTTTTGATGCAGGTTTGGTTAAGATGTCAGCAAACATCTTTTCAGATGGACAGTACATCACATTGATTTTCCCTTCTCTCAGTGCATCGCGTATAAAATGATACTTCACATCAATGTGTTTGGATCTCTGTCTATTCACAGGGTTCTTACACAATGCAATGGCCCCTTGGTTATCACCATGAAGTGTTGTACAGTTGTATTTCTTGTTATCCATACCATTTTAGAGTTGACTTAAGTATAGACTTTCTTGTGTAATAGCTGTTAACCCAATGTACTCAGCCTCACATGTGGAAAGAGCCACAGTTGGTTGTTTCTTGGACCTCCAGGAAATGGCTGGACCCTGTGGCGTTAAACTGAAACAATAACCTGTGGTGCTGCGCCTGTCCTCTACAGAGGATGCCCAGTCAGAGTCACTGTAGGCTATAAGGTTCAAGTTTTCATTGTTTTTCTTGAAACTTAGTTCACAGTCACAAGTACCTTTTAGATATCTTAGAACATGTTTAGCATTTACTAGATCCTCTGTCATAGGTTTAGCTAATGTCTGTGAAAGTTTGCTCACGATCCAACTGATGTCTGGTCTGGTACAAGTCATGGCATAAATCAGACTACCTACTATCTCACGATAGTTTGTAGGATTCATTACTTTCGTTTCATCAGACTCATGATTTTTCTTGTGATCAAGTCTTGGTTCGCATGGGGTGGATCTTGGTTTGCAGTCCAACATTCCATATTTTTCCAACATTTTTAGGATGTACTTCTTTTGACTCATTTTTATTTCATCCTCTTTTTGTTCAAAATGTATGCCTAGAAAATGCGATATTTTGCCTAAATCCTTCATGCTAAACTTTGATTTCATTGTTTCTTTGAAACTGTCCAAAACGTCAATGCTGCTAGCAGCAATGATCAAGTCATCCACCCAGATGAGCACGATAAGCGTGTCATTTTCTGTTTGTTTTCTGTACACACAATGATCAACTGGGTTCCTTTCAAAGTTGTTTTGTTCAAGATGATCATTTAGGAGTTTGTACCAATTTCTCCCTGATTGTTTTAATCCATACAGGGATTTCTTTAATTTATACACACATTTCTGTCCTGTTTCTGTTTGCTGTTCAAACCCCTCGGGCTGTTCCAAGTAAATTTCTTCCTCAATTGGTGCATGCAGATAAGCTGTTTTGACATCCATCTGATGTACTTTAAGGTTGTTCTGAACTGCTATCTGCATCAATGCTCGGACTGATGTTATGTTAGCTGTTGGAGCAAAAGTTTCATGGTAGTCTATACCTTCTGTTTGGCTGTAGCCTTTTGCTACATAACGAGCTTTGAAAATCTCTTTTCCTTCATTTTCTTTGAGTGAATATACCCACTTCCCTCCAACTGTGTTTCTACCCTCTGGTAGGACGCTCAGTTCAAATGTTTCGTTTTCTTTAAGCGAGTCAATTTCGTCCCTCATTGCCAGTCTCCACTTGTCTGCCTGTGGTGACTTCTGAGCCTCACTGAATGTTTGAGGTATACCAAAAACGGCCCTGTAACAATGATCAACAGTTATTTGTGTTGCATCTCTTGTTTTAGGATCTAATTGGTAGTCTTCCAGGAATTTTGGGAGTCTTTTCTCTCTTTCTGGATAACGATTGCTTCGCTTTGTTTGAGTTTGATCACTAACAATTTCAGACCCAGTGAGATAGTCTGAAAACTCTGCATTTTGAGTTTCCTGAAGACTAACTTCCTCTTGTTCACTTGGGGTGACATTTTGGGTAACATTCTGGGTTAAGGGTGCTACCTCATGTCTATCTGTCTGGATGAGGTATCTGTGGTCCTGGATCCCTAGATCCCAGGCATCTGTCTGTGTCTGTTGGTCAACACCATTTTCTTTTATAACTTCACTAGCCTGTGTCTGGAAACTTTTCTCACCTGTGGGTGGTACACCAAATACGCTGGGCTGTTTTTGCTGTACCCTAAAAACAGTCCGTTTTCCCCTCTTGAGTCTAGTTTCTTGTGGTGGTTGTTGTACGCGTAGCACTCTGATCCAAATACCCACATGTTCGAAAGATTGGGCTTTCTTCCCGTCATCAAGAAATATGGGGTGTTTTTGGTTCTGTTACTATAACATCTGTTGCGAATGTGTGCAGCACACTGAATAGCATATGGCCGTAGTTCTTTAGGTAAGCCCTTTTCTGACAACATACACCTTCCCATTTCAAAGAGCGTTCTCCACTGCCTCTCTGCTTTTCCGTTTTTGTGTGGGGAGTACGGCGACAACGTTTCATGTCTAATGCCTTTATCTCTGAGTAGCGTTTGAAAATCATTACATGTGTATTCGGTACCACTGTCTGACCTAAAGCATTTAACGTTACCGTAGGGTGCACAGTCTGCCAGAAACTGCTTTGTTGCTTTAGTCACGTCACTTTTGTTTTTCAGACAATAGACTGCAATGGAGCCTGAGAAGTCATCAGTAAAGGAAATAGCATACCTGTGTCCTTCTAAGCCTATAGGGTCAATAGGTCCTGATAGGTCAGTGTGAACCAACTCTAGTGGCTTGCTCGTTTTAACATCTGACTCCTTGTTTCTGCTGTTGATAAATTTTCCTTCAGTACAGATGTTACACTCCATTTTACTGTTGTCAGTGATTTTCATTCCCTCTACCACATTTTGTAATTTCATAACATCATCCATGTTACAGTGTCCTAATATTTCATGCCATGTCTTCAAATCGCTAGCTAGCTTCACTTTATCCCTATTCATCATGTCATTTAAGTTTTCCTCAATGCATCCTTCATTATTGCTTTTCATCCTCAGGTAATACAGTTTCTCATGTGCCTCAATAGGGAACACAATACCATTTCTACTCATCAGTTCATTCTTCCCATCTGTGAATGTTACACTGGCTCCATGAGCTGTAGCTGACATCACAGAAAATATGCTCTGTGGGTAGGATGGGATGAGTAAAGCATTTTTCAGAGTAACTTTAACATACCTCCCTTTTGAGTTCAACAGTTCAATCTGTGCATCACCACGCTTCAGTGCAACGTTGTTCATTTTCTTTCCATCGGCCAGTTCCATGTAGTGTCTACCCGGATCAAAAGTCTTGTCAGTTCTTATGAACAACTCTTCATCAGTGATGATGTGTGATATGGCTCCACAGTCCACCATTATTCCATTCAGCTTGATGTCAGGTAGAAGGTTCCGGCTGACTTTGAATACCATGGTCTGGTCCTCCACATGGTTGTCCTGCATGTCTGAAGTCTGCTTGGCAACATCTTTCCGTTTCGATCTTCTTCTGCATGTCTCGTCATTATGGGTTGTACTTCTGTGGTACCTGCACCATTTTGGCGCGGTCTTTTGGCGGCAGTCTCTCGCCATGTGCCCGCGCTGTCCACAGTTGTAGTAGTTTACTGTCGTCATGTCCACTTTCATTACATTATCTGACTTCACTTTGCTTTCAAACTTTTCTGTTTCTTCATAGCTTCGAAGTCTGCTCTTAAACTGAGTGAACGTCAAGTCTTCACTGCTCTGTGTTGTGTGAACAACAAAAGGCTTGTATGATTCCGGGAGACCCTTCAGAATCATTGTTATTATTAGTCCGTCACTAATAACTTCTTTTGCATTTCTCAGAAACGTTATTGCTTTTTCAGCACATAAAACATAGTCTGTCACTGTTTCGCCGGGTTCTTTTAATAGGGACGTGAGCTCTGTGTAAAGGACGATGATCCTGGGCTTACCCTGGCTGGCGTAATGGCCGCGCAATATCTGCAGAGCTCTTTTTCCATCGTCGGCGGCGTCTCTCATCACCAACGACAGGCTCTTATCATCGAGGACCTGGATTAGTTCCGTGTAACATTCCGCATTTTTCTCTTCGTCCGGGTCCGCGGTAGAAAGGATGGTGTCTTTTAAGCCCAGCGTTCTTAAGTAAGCTAGGAACTTTACCTCCCCAAGCTCGTAGTTGTTTTCGTCTCCGTTGAAAACTAGTCTGTCCCATCGTCCTCCCGTGTGGTGTCTGGGCCCATAACCTGTTGCGGTCAGGCATAGAGGAGGAACTTCTTCTTCGTCAGGTTCTTTCTAGAACATTGCTGCCTATATATAAGAACTCGCTCTCACTGCCCCCAGTGGACAACAACAGTACAACATGCACATAAACAGAGAGTGACAGGATATAGAACATAAAGCTGTATCTTACAAAGTAAATCAGTAAACATGAACACATAACACAAGATAACTTAAAGACAGGTTAAGATGAGAACATATTCCAACATAAGCAATGAAATTGTACTGAAAACATGACCAGATCATCTGCTGTGACTTGAACACACAGCCTTACAATTTCCTCCTGGTCCGCATGGACTTGAATTGCGCAGCCGCTTGTGCATAATCAAATGTCTTGGCTGGGATTGCTACAGAGGCTTTTGGCATGAAGTTGTTTCTTTATGTATATATAAAATGAAGTATAAAATATTGAAATACAAATATCAAATACCCATGTTGTTCTTTACTACAAGTGCTCTGTGCATTAATAGCATTCTAGTGTTGTTAGTGATATAGAAACAAAATAAAGAGCAAAAAGTAATAAAGTAGAAGAAAAAAAGTTGCTCCTTTGTTGCTTTGGAAGAAACAAAAATCACCTTCTGCATCATTACATATAACATTCAAGGCACCACACTAATAGTAAACAACACTTAACTGTAAACATTGATCAAATAAAAAACTATTCCTGGAAGAAGGCATTACCTCTCTTTAAGGTTTCTTCTGTTTCACCTCATTATCACCTGGCAAATCTGCGTTGAGAAGGACAAGTTTCGTCTTCCTCCTCTCTCTTGCTGCATGCAGCCTACGTCGGCGTTGCAGCCAGGTTGAACACAGTGCCACACATGTCTGCCGCCATAGCACATGACGAAAACAAACTGTGAGCAATGAACAAGTGCTCTGTATGCTCATAGCACCCACCCCTTTGGGGTTCCATATTTAGTCGGCTGGTTACAAATTAAAATTAATTTGAAAAAAGTACCGAGTGCAGTGCATGCAGAGCTTTGTAAGCTAGCAAAGTAGTAAAAAACAAAGAACGGCTCTCACTGACTGAGAATCAAGTCCTATTGAGTCCTAAAGAGCCGTTCAAAAGAACTGGATCGTTCCATACATCACTAGTTAATAAAAATGTGAACTTGTGGTTGCACGGTTTATAAAGCATTGGAGTCACACTGAAAAGACTCTACGTCTCCTGGCATCTTAGTCTCACTGCACTTTAAATTAATAATTAATTTATCACATATATTTACGTTATTGTGGGTCATAAATCAATACAGGGAACAAAAATCTTAAGAGCCGCTCAGAGCTGAAAGAGCAAGCTCTTTTAACTGAGCGGAGTCTAAAGAACCGGTTCTTTGAAAGGAGCCAGAGTTCCCATCACCAAGCTAGACTACTATATAATACTATGTTTTTTTGTTCTTTTTTAACTTTATTTTACATTATTACAACTTTGAATAAATTGTTCTGTCTGACAATAAAGAACTGCTTGTCGCCCCCAAAGTATTGTGTGGTCTGTTTACAATGGTTTCTTATATAAAACAGGGCATAAGCTACACTCTAAACTGGCTCATCAAGTTTTTAAAAACTCCTCTAAACCACAGCAGACCCACAGATACCTGCATGTGCTAGCATGTGAATGCTAAAGCAATTGCTCATACACGACAAAAAGTCAATGTTTTGAGCTATGCCTGCCCTATAATTGCTATGACTGGGGTTTGCCTGACAAAATCACATTCACAAGGCACTAAAACGAGAAATGGAACCACTTCTAAAAAGACTCCTTATTGACAATCATAAGTGATCAGGGTTGATGACAGCTTGGGGAAGCCCTATTGAATCTTATCTATACCACTGATGGGCCTGGCCCATGAAGGGGACTCAGTATTACTTCTGTCAAAAACAACATACAATGTATTGCCAAAAGTATTTGTCTGTCTACTTTTACATGTACATGAGCTATGATGACATCCTACTCTTAATCTCTAAAGTCCAATATGTTGATGGATCCACCATTGACAGGAATAGCTACTTTAACTATACTGTAAACATCTTCCAGGTTTAGGGGTGTGTTCATAGATGAGAAAGCCAGAATTGCAGCCTCCTCTCTAATTCATCCCAAAGGTGTTCAAGAAGGTTGCAGTCAGGACTCTGTGCTGGCCAGTCAAGTTTGTCCACACCAAATTTTATACACCTGGAGTCATAGAAGTGATTGGAACACCAGATTTCATTGATTGGGTAATGCAATTCTTTTGGCAAAATATACGCTTTTGTGCGCGTGTCCATACCAGTACCTGCTCTGAGCAGGTCTGACTGGGGCTGAGTCGGGACTACATGTCAGAAGTGAAAAACAGGAGTGTCGAAAAGCTGAACGCAGGTGGCGAAAGACTGGACTCCAGGTTCACTATATTGTCTATAAAGAGAGACTATACAGATATAACCTACAACTGAAAAATGCAAGGGAATCTTTCTTTTTTGAGATCATCAGCAAAAACATAAACAATGCTCGTGCATTATTTGCCACGGTCGACAGGTTAAAAAACCCTCCTGTAACTGTAGTATCTGAACTCCACTCTACCAGGGCCTGAGATGAATTTGCTAACTTCTTCACTGAAAAAACCCAAAAGATCAGAGGGGCAGTCAGCACATCCACATCAACTCCAGTACCAAAGTTGTCTCAAACTAGAACTGATTTCGACAAAATTTCCCAATTTCACCAAATAAACTACAAAAACTTAGAAGAAATCGTACACCATCTAAGCTCTTCTTCCTGCTGTCTCGATGTTTTACCCACAGCTTTCCTTAAGAAAGCTTTGCCTGTCATAACATCTGATTTAACACAAATAATAAACACGTCCCTTTTGTCAGGTGTTTTCCCCCAGGCCATGAAAACAGCAATTATTAAACCTCTATTGAAAAAGGGCAACTTGGACAAACTGCTATTACAGAACTACAGGCCTATATCAAACCTCCCCTTCATCGGTTAGATTATTGAAAAATCTGTGTTTCAGCAGTTAAACAACTTCCTAACAATGAGCAACCGCTTCAATGTCTTCCAGTCAGGCTTCCGTGCTCACCACAGTACAGAGACTGCTCTTCTCAAGGTGTTCAATGACATCCGTATAAGTGCAGGTTGTGGAAGAACCACAGGGCTGGTATTATTGGACCTTAGTGCAGCATTCGACACTGTTGATCACTCCATTTTATTAGAGCGACTGGAAAACTGGGTCGGCCTTTCTGGTACAGCACTCAATTGGTTTAAATCCTACTTGAAGGACAGGGACTTTTTTGTGTCAGTAGGTAATTTTACATCAGAGACCACAAAAATCACATGTGGCGTTCCCCAAGGGTCCATCTTAGGGTCCCTTCTATTCAATATCTACATGCTCCCCCTAACTCAGATTTTAATAAACAACAACGTAGTTATCATAACTATGCAGACGACACACAGCTATACGTTACGATGTCACCAGGTAAATATGAACCCATTCAAGCGCTTGGTAAATGCTTAAAAGAAATCAATGCATGGATGTGCCAAAACTTTCTTCAGCTGAATCAAAAACTGAAGTAATAATCTTTGGACCAAAGGAAGAGCGGTTAAAAATTAGCACACAGCTTCAGTTAATACAGCGAGAAACCACCAGTCAGGCTCGAAACGTGGGTGTAGTGATGGACTCAGACCTGAACCTTCAGAGGCACGTAAAGACAGTAACAAGATCGGCCTTCTATCACATAAAGAACATCTCCTGGATTAAAGGACTTATATCTCAGCAGGACCTTGAAAAACTTCATCTTTAGTTCATCTTTAGTAGAATTGATTACTGCAACGGTGTCTTCACAGGTCTGCCTAAAAAGTCGATCAGACAGCGACAGTTGATCCAGAACGCTGCTGCCCGCATCTTCACTAGAACTAAGAAAGTGGAGCACATCACCCCAGTTCTAAAGTCCCTACATTGGCTCCCTGTAGCTCAGAGAATAGACTTTAAAATACTTCTGTTAGTCTATAAATCACTGAATGGCTTAGGACCATAATACATCACAGACTTGCTGTCAGTGTATCAACCACCTAGACCTCTCAGGTCTTCTGGCTCAAATCTACACTGCATACCCAGAACCAGAACCAAACATGGAGAAGCAGCTTTTAGTTCTTTTGCTCCTCTAATCTGGAATGAACTCCCAGAAAACTGTAAAAGCGCCGAAACCCTAAGTTGCTCTAATCAAGATTAAAAACATTTGTTTAGAGTGGCCTTATCCATCATTCTATTCTCTTTATTTTATTTATTTATTTTTTTAATTACCTCTTTTGTTTGATTTTCTGTATCATTGTAATGTTTTTCCTTATGTACAGCGCCTTGAGTGCCTTGTTGCTGAAAAGCGCTATATAAATAAACTTGACTTGACTTGACTTGACATGTGACGTGAAGAGACTGCTGTCACTGATTGGCCATGGGACCAGGAGAAATGAGCAGGCTTTTGTTGAGGTAGAGCAGGGAAAAGTTAATCAAACTCAAGAGTGAATACAATATTAGGACTACAGTGGCTGGGCGGGTCAAACTGAAATATAATTAAACTATTTACAGATCATAAACCATGCCTAGTCAGCTTTCTGAATTACTTGCAGGCGGATGCTGTATTTAATAACATCCTACATCAGCTGATCACACATAAACTCAGCTGTTTATACAAGCCTGAAGTTCTGACTGAGCTGAGTTCCAAATAATTATCCCAGTGGATAATTTTATACATAGTGTCTGCTGGTCCCAGGGGCCAAGTGGGCATGCTTTGTCTAAATGTTTGTTCTCCCAGGTGTAGAGACAAGTCTCTGTGTCTGTCTCCTCTGGTGTTAGGGAAGGTACTTTTGATTTCTGTTAGCTGCTGTGTCAGCTACAAACAAAGCTAAGTATCACTCAGTGGGCTCAACACTAAAATCAGGCAATTTGCCAAAACACATAAAGCCTATGGTCAGAGGTCAGATTTCCAAGCATATGGTGAAGACCATAACTGCGGTATCTAGCATCGAACAACAGAGCGATAGTGTTATTATCCTTAAGGGGCTCAGGTTTTGAGTTCCTTTTGTATCTCTGTTTTCATAAATTCCCTGTTGTTTATGTTCTTTAAGGTGTTGCCAAATTAGTTCATTCCTTTTTGTTGATTTCTATTCTTGTGTTCTGTTCTTTGTACATTTGGATTTACTTCATTTCTGTTGTTCTTTCCCCTTGATTTGTAAGTTTCCTTGTGTTTAGTTCAGCTCTCTCCCTGTTAATCAGTCTTCCTCCCATAGTCTCCCTGCTTTCCTTCTGTCTCAGCTGTTTCACATAATCCCCTGATAAACATATCTGTACTTAATTTCTTTCTCCACTTTTCCCACTGTATATAGCTTACTGGTTGCCAATGTTCATTGCTGGTTTCTTCAATTTGCTGTTATGTACTCTGTTGCCTCGTTTTTGCCTTATTCCTAGACCAGTTCCTCCCGCATTTTACCTGTACGTCCGTCTCACTTTATTAACAAAGTTATCAGTTTCTACAGTCTTCTATCTGCACTTGGATCCTTCACAAACCTATTTTTATGACAGATAGGTGGGCTCCAGTCTCTGGACTGTGAAGATAAATAATAGATAAAGTTTCTGAGATATGCTCCAAAATGTGAGAAGGTTTTTAAATAATATAATAAATAATATAACTGAGGCAGAGGTTCTCCTTCCAGGTGTCATGTTTTGCGGAGTTCATAGATGACCCAAATACAGGGAGGAGGATTATGGGATCATATTTGATGTTACTTATTAAAAGCAGACAAAAAGTACAGGCTTTGGTGGATGCCTTGCAGAAAAAACAAAGGGAGGAATCAGAGAGGAACGCATGAGCAGAAACAAAGGAACTAGACAGGTTCTGGAAGGGAACTGGTGGATTCAGTGCTGACGGGGGCAACCCAAAGGTCCTAGGAACCAAAAGAGTTTCTGGTGGATCTGTAGGTCACCAGATCCAGTGACAGCCCTTTGGAAGGCAGTGTGGAAGCCTTGGAAACATATGATGGAGCTCAGCAGGATGACTGTTTCTATGCAAAAACAAGATCTTAATAAAAAGATGCTTTGTCCTTGATCCTATCTGGGAACACAGAGACTAGAAATGAGACAGGAACCAACTGAGGGCGGAGTTGTGGCTTAGGCTAGTGGAGTGGTCAGGGGGGTAGATTGAAAGACGAGCAAAGGCCCATTTGGACTCAAGCTAGGGCCTTAGACGCAAAAAGTGGCTGGGACTCTGAGGAGAAGGACCTCTTGAGAGACATTAGAGGGACACAGGAATCTGGAGAGGAGCCAGGTGACCCGCAGCCGTGGTCCCCTGGAACAAAGTAAGATCATTAAAAGTCTATGGCACTTTAACTATTTGTCAGGATCTGTCTGGTTTGAGTTTGTTTACTTTTCTCAGGTAGGTGTTTCTGTTCATTCAGGTTATTAAGATCTCTTCTGTTTAGCTTTTGTTGCTTTCTGGATTCTGGTGTTTCATGTGTTTAGTTATATTTCCCTTCAGATCTGTTTTCCCTTGGTTTTTTTATTTAGTCTAGTCTCTTTGTTTATCTTCTGTTCAGTTGCATCTGTTCATGTCCCAGTTATTTCCCTTGCTAATCAGGTTCAATTAGTTACTCCCTCTGTCTCACTGTAGCCCTGGTTCACACCTGTGCCACATTGCTCCTGATTAGCCTGTCTCCCAGTTCATTGGTTCTCATTTTACTTCCCTCAGTTTATAAGCTCTCTGGTTTTCATTGTTCCTCGCTGGTTCCTTCCGTTTACACCTCGTTACCTACCCTGTGTCCATGCCCTGGTCTGGTCCTGACTTCTTCCATGTCTGTTGCCTGGATTTTCATGTGGATTATGTTTTTCACCTGCCTGAGTTCCTGTCCCTGGTCAGCTGTAAGTTTATTTTTTCTATTAAACCTTTTCATCTACTCAATCCTGCATTTGGGTCCTACTTCAAACACATCATGACAATATTTCTGTGTCAAACAGTTGTTTATTTAGTAAATATAAAATAATAATCAGATACCAGAGGGCATATGTGGCTAAAACTACATGTTTCTGGGCTCAATATGAATTCACTGGTGGTACAAACATCCCGAATAGATGTCTCCTGTAGGAAGAAGCCAGATCCGCTGGGATGAAGAGAAGACAGCAAAAAGTTCTGAATTTCGCTACAAATAAAACATAGTTGTGAGAATACCCCAGACACCATGTGTGTAATATACTAAATTAGTTATTAACGCAGTTTAGGTGCAGGAACAAGTTGAATCTGTTCCTCACGCACCAATTTAACATAACTATAGCAAACAGCAAAATTCTTACAAATTGGAGGAATAAATGTAAATGAGAAATAAACACAGTCCTCTAGATTAACCCTGGCAAGACGTAGAACAGACATTATGCAAAAATATCAAGATTTCAGAACTACCATTTATTAGCTCAAATATAAAACGACAAAGCCTCAATATCAGCACCTCTCTGACAGCATGGTGGGAATATCTAAAAATGACTGGGTCTTCACTAATCCCATGCAGACGTACACCCATCTGGAACAACCCTGACATCCTACAAAAAAATAATATGATAAACTTTCCAGATTGGAGGAGTAAAGGAATTGAATACCTTGAACATATATTTGAAGGAATTCAGTTCATCCCATTTAACAGATTAATTATACAATATGGGATGGAAAAGAATACATTTTTAGAATATCAACAAATTAAATCTATAATAAAAAATGAATTTAGGCTTAAAAACGTTGGGATACAAATGCCATCAAGTGTACTAGAGTTCCTAAAACTCAACCCCCCCCAACCCAAATTAATGTCTAAGATATACAGGACACTGTCTAATATAGATGAATCAATTTCCCTTCCTATTATGAAATGGGAGGTGGACTTAGCAGTTAACTTTGACCAAACATTCTGGTCTCAGATGTGTACCAGAACTTTTAAAATGACTAGTAACACCAGTTTACAATTAATACAATATAAAATCCTTCATAGAGTATACTATACAGGTCAACGGATGTTCAGGATGGGTTTTGCACCGTCTAATACTTGCTTAAACTACACAGGTAATATACCTGACAATTACATCCACACACTATGATTATGTACACCTATTCAGAGGTTCTGGTGCCTGATATGTGAAGACTTATCAAAGTGCCTGAGATGTAATATTTCACCTTTCCCCTCAGTTTGCTTGTTGGGCAACTTTGATGATGTCACCATAGAGACAAATTTAGTTCACATGGTTTTCACTGCCTTATGTATCACTAAGAAAACTATCCTCAAGAATTGGAAAAATAAAAACCTTCTTAATATTAACCAGTACAGAAACCTTCTGTTGGTTGGCCTTGGGTGGGGATGGGCATTGTTTGGACCTAGATGGTTCTGGTTTGGATTCTGGTTCCTTGTCTGGGTTCCGGTTCCTGACGCCGGTCCCGGTTCTGTCTGGGGGAGGGGGGTTGGAGGGATCTGCATGGTTTGGGCGGACGGGCTGGCCGGGGTTGATCTCAGGGTAGACTGGTCTCGGCTTCTTGGTGGGTTTTGGTTTTGGCTCTGTGGAGGTATTGGGATTGGGCATGTTCTTGGACCTGGAGGCTGTGGGTCTTCTTCTCACGGGGGTGCACTTTCGCAGGGGGCTTTGTTTTTGGAGGGCTGGTGGGGGCGCATTTGCATGGTGTGGGCTTTGTGCACGGCTTTTGCTTTGGCTGCTCATTGCTGCGTTCTGTCCTCTGCTGTTTGGCGTGTTGGGACAGTGGTCCTGTGCATGGCGGCTCTGGCCTTCGTGTCTGGGTGCTGCAGGGCGGGCATCGCTGGGCTCGGCGGTTGCATTGGACTTCGCGCCCTTATACTGTGGGGGGGCTTCATGATGGCTTCTACGTTACCCTTCCCTCTAACGCTAGCAAGGAAGTGTTTAAAAATAATACCAGTTCAAATTTCAGTGTAAATTTAGCTCAACATATTGATTTAGATGGTCAATGGCTGGTTGCATTAGCAGAGATTTCATACCCTCATACATGGTATAATTTACCGGATCATGAAGCCTACTTTGAATGGAGGAAGGTTGGTGATGTGGAGATCCATACGCAAAGGATTAGAGGAGGCTACTATAACCTTATTCAACTCGAGACAGAAATGGACATGTTTTTCAAAAAAATAAACTCGGATATCCGCATGAAATTCAGCAGAATTCAAAAGAGATTTATATTTCAAGCAAGCGGCTCGTATGAAATACGCTTCTTCAACACTCTAGCTTATATGCTGGGTGTGAAACCAGGGGAATGGATTAATGTATCTGAACCAAAACTGGCTCCTTTTCCGGCAGATATGAAGGCTGGTTTCTATTACCTATACTGTTACAGCGACATGGTCAGCCCGCAAATAGTAGGCGACGCTTTTGCACCTTTACTGCGGACCATCAAAGTACAAGGCGACTTCAGTGATATGGTTACTCTGTCATTTAACCCCCCCACTACCTTCCAGTTTCCAGAAGACATATTGAAAATATCCATATAGAAATTAAATTGGACCAAAACGTTCCTGAAAATTTCGTCTACGGAAAGACCGTCATAAGACTACACTTCAGACCAGTGATATCACAACGTAGCCTGAGATAAAAAATGTTTTTATTTGTATAAACTATTCCAGAGATATATATATATAACATCTAAGACCGATTGGTTATCATTCATATTCCCCCTGATCCTTCAACACTGTGCACCAAGCAGGCAAGAGAGAACATGGCACAGCTAAGTCTGAGACGTGATCCAAATCGGTTTGTAAATTATTATGTAAGTCAATCAGGCGGTTATCTACAAGGGTTTTATGGAGCTCCGGTCATGTACGGATCAACGATACGCTGTTGCATCTCAGAGCGAAAATTACTAACGAGGATGGAACAAACCTGCCAGATGATGCACCTGTCGGGCTCATCAACTACCCGTTAAACACCATCTTCAGTCAGTGTGATGTCACTCTTGGAGATCGATTGATTTCACAATCCAGCGCCACACATCCGTATAGAGCCATGATTGAGACATTGTTAAACTTTTCTGAGGATTCTTTAAAAAGCCAGTTTAGCTCTGGTCTTTTTTAAAAGACACAGCTGGGGCTCTGAACTCTATCGTTATAACTAACGGCCCCAACCAAGGTCTTAACAGCAAAGCAGGCTTTACGGCAAATTCCAGGGAGGTACATCTCCTAGGCCCCCTGCATGCAGACATATTTTTCTGCGAGAGACCTCTTTTAAACTCTGTTGACCTCAAAATTAAACGTACGAGAGCCAACGGTGCCTTTTGTCTCATGGCAGCAAGAGATTCCACTTTCAAACAAGGATATTAGGAGCCTCTCTTTTCATCAAAAAAGTTTCTGTCTCTCCAGCTGTTCGATTGGGGCATGCTTCAGCTTTATTGAAAGCAAATGCTCTCTATCCACTTTCACGTGTGAATGTAAAAACATATTCCATCCCTGAAAATTCAAGGGTGTGCACCCAAGAGAATCTTTTCTTAGGTGTCTTTCCCAAGTATGTGGTGATTGCATTACTGGATCATGACGCTTTTACAGGAACACGCGATCTCAATCCGTTTGACTTTAATCATTTTGATATGGAATATTTAGCCTTGTGTAAGGATGGTAGACAAATTCCTGCTAAGGCCTTCCAACCCAATTTTAACCAAAGCAATTCAGTGAGAGAGTATTACAACTTGTTTACGGCTACGGGACGACATCTAAAAGATCTTCCGCTGAGTATATCACGTCAGGAATTTAATCAAGGATACTCTCTCTTCGCATTTAATCTTAACCCGGGAGAGGACGCAGATGCTCTATCTCCAGTTTCCAGCAGGAATTTAAGATTGGAAATGCGTTTCAGAAACCCATTGCCTCATACAACCACGCTGATCATCTACACTTATTATGACTCTATTTTAGAGATTGATTCAAAGAGGCGTGTGCTGGTGGATTATTATTAATCTAATCAGACATGAACAATCATGAAATTGAGAACCTGCTGCATCATCTGCTTGGAGATTTGTTTTGCGATGTATGGGCGTGCGACCAGCTGCCGCTGCTCGCTGAAACATTCCCAGGGTCGGCCTACTTTATAGTGAACACACATCCTTCACACATGCCTGGAGAACACTGGTTAGCTCTGACTTTGGATAAGAATGGTCAAGCCAGTTTTTTTGACTCTTATGGATTTCCTCCAGATTTCGATTTCTACCCGTCAAGTATCGTAACATTTTTAGAAGACAGATCCTCAAAAATACTGTATCATAATAATCAGCTTAAAAACACTCTGTGTGCGGTCACCATTGCATTTTTTATCTATGTCATAGAGCATGCGGATTAACACTGCAGCAAATGTTGTCAAAATACACCGGAGATGCGGTTAAGAATGATTTAATGGTATCTAACTTTGTGAAAAAATATCAGAAATGTGTCATTAATCAAAGTTGTACATTTTATACTCACGGAACATGCTCTTTGGAGATGTTTCTGGATTGTCAGTCAGTCAGTCAGTCATTTTCTACTGCTTATTCCATAGTGGGTCGCGGGGGAGCTGGTGCCTATCTCCAGCAGTCTATGGACGAGAGGTGGGGTACACCCTGGACAGGTCGCCAGTCCATCGCAGGGCAACACACAAACAACCAAGCACACACTCATTCATACACCTCAGGGCAATTTAGAGTGACCAATTAACCTAACAGGCATGTCTTTGGACTGTGGGAGGAAGCCGGAGTCCCCGGTGAGAACCCACACATGCACGGGGAGAACATGCAAACTCCATACAGAAAGACCCACGGCCGGGAATCGAACCCAGGAGCAACCAACTGCACCACCGTGCAGCCCTTTCTGGATTGTTATGGAATTTAAATTCTTTTTTTTTTCATTGTTTGTTTTTCTTCTGATTTAATATTTGTCTGTGTGTGAAATAGACTTGAAAAATATAATCAATAAAGATTTTATTGAATAAAAGACATTGGGTTCATGTTTCATTTTCTTATAACAGTTTATGGTGAAAATGTAATCCATCGGGGAGGTAGTGTCATCTTACGAAGAGACTTTTTTGGCTTCCGATCAGCATTTTTTGGATCTTCCTGCTCGTTTCTCGACCAATGGGGAGAAAGAGTTATCTGCCTTCTTCTTCTGTGCTTAACGCTGGGAGCTGCTTCAGCATTTTCAATAGAGGATCCCTCGCCCTCTGTTTTGAACCGTCTATATTCATCACGAGCATAAGGGTTAATGACTGAAGATATGGGGATGTTTACCTCTGACAAGGTATGTAGAAAGTCTGACCATCCTCGGGGTAGGGGTCCTCCATATTTTTTAAACGGAAGCATGAGATTTTTCAACAAGTCAATTATGTGGGATCCCTTCACAACATTTCCTTTATATACAAATTCACCTAGCGAAGTCCAACTCTCACTTCTTTCAGATAATTTATTCAAAATGTACTCAGCAGTTTTACGGTTATGCTTCAGCAGGCTTTTCAGCACATCCATAACAACCTGATCTGAAGTGGGGGGCTCGTCCTGCCCCGGGCCTTGTTCTTTTTGGGACCGCCCATGCTCAGGAACCTGCCGTCTGTCTGATGGATGTGTCTGGCTGTGTCAGATGCTTGAATTGATGAGGGGAAATGAGAAGCATCTTCTGCGATGTTCTGAGAAACATTATATTCTGATTATACCACCCACTAGATCACCGATCAAGGGAGCAAGAGCTGTTAAGATGGGTAGAATGAAACCACCTCCTTGACTTTTGAGAGCTAGCTGTTTACGTTTTATACCGGTTCTTTTATCAGCCAACAGTCTGATGATTTTTCTCTGCTTTTTCAATTGTCGGTTTTGAGAAGGAGATACAGGGGTTAGACAATGAAACTGAAACACCTGTCATTTTAGTGTGGGAGGTTTCATGGCTAAATTGGACCAGCCTGGTAGCCAGTCTTCATTGATTGCACATTGCACCAGTAAGAGCAGAGTGTGAAGGTTCAATTAGCAGGGTAAGAGCACAGTTTTGCACAAAATATTGAAATGCACACAACATTATGGATGACATACCAGAGTTCAAAAGAGGACAAATTGTTGGTGCACGTCTTGCTGGCGCATCTGTGACCAAGACAGCAAGTCTTTGTGATGTATCAAGAGCTAAGGTATCCAGGGTAATGTCAGCATACCACCAAGAAGGACAAACCACATCCAATAGGATTGACTGTGGACGCAAGAGGAAGGTGTCTGAAAGGGATGTTCGGGTGCTAACCCGGATTATATCCAAAAAAAATAAAACCATGGCTGCCCAAATCACGGCAGAATTAAATGTGCGCCTTAACTCTCCTGTTTCCACCAGAACTGTCCGTCGGGAGCTCCACAGGGTCAATAAACACGGCCGGGCTGCTATAGCCAAACCTTTGGTCACTCATGCCAATGCCAAACGTCGGTTTCAATGGTGCAAGGAGCGCAAATCTTGGGCTGTGGACAATGTGAAAACATGTATTGGTCTCTGATGAGTCCACCTTTACTGTTTTCCCCACATCCGGGGGGGTTACGGTGTGGAGAAGCCCCAAAGAAGCGTACCACCCAGACTGTTGCATGCCCCAGAGTGAAAAATGGGGGTGGATCAGTGATGGTTTGGGCTGCTATATCATGGCATTCCGGGGCCCCAATACTTATGCTAGATGGGCGCGTCACTGCCAAGGACTACCGAACCATTCTTGGGGACATGTATCAATGGTTAAAAATTTGTATCCTGAAGGCGGTGCCGGGATCAAGATGGACAATGCCCCAATACACACAGCAAGAGGGTAAAAGATTGGTTTGAAAACATGAAAGTGAATTTGAACATCTCCCATGGCCTGCCCAGTCACCAGATCTAAATATTATTGAGCCACTTTGGGGGTTTTTTGGGGAGCGAGTCGGGAAAAAACTTTTTCCCCTCACCAGTATCATGTGTGACTGGCCACTATCCTGCAAGAAGAAGGGTTAAAACCCCTTGCACTGTGCAGGACTTGTATTGTCATTCCCAAGACGAATTGACCTGTTTTGGCCGAAAAAAGGGGGCCCCCTACACCATACTAATAAATTATTGTGGTCTGAACCGGGTGTTTCAGTTTTCAGTCCACCCCCGATTTACATAATGTTCCCTTTTAAAATTTTTAGAGCAGTTCACACAGAGCCGGGGAAAAAGTGGGAGAGCAGTTTTTGAGAAATCTTACGTTTCTGGGGGAGTAGTTGGTACAAGCTCTGAATTGGAAATTCCTTTTTATACGCGCAGACATGAGATTTACTTTTTTGGGGGTAATACAAGTACCAAGTGATGAATATGCCTTTCTCAGTCTGAAATTTTCGGGGAGGGGGTGTAAAACGAGAAAAATTCCATGAGCGTCTCGTCGCTCCTTTGAAAACCCCCTTTGAGAAGGAAAACATTTTTTTGGGCCAGTATATTCAACTGCAGTTTATCCCCGGATTTTAAAAACAACACCGTTAATTAGCTTTCAGGTGAGGGGTTTGACTATCCCTGATGAAAAACTTTCTGAGTAAAATTTCAAACCCCCTATTACGAGGTGAAGAAACTGGGTAAGACTCATACGTTTTCATCATCTGAGGTTTTGAGAAATTAATCATCTAATTTATGGGGATTCTATCAGGGGGAAAACAGGTTTTCAGTGTAAAAATTGCCCCTCCGTGCACCTTGCCCCCCAAAAGGGGCTGCGTACAACGTTAAAAACGCTACCCCTTCAACGGACATTGCTGGGCATGTAACATTTTTTACAGGGGGAAAAAACTGCTGAAAAATTGTAAAATTCTAACGCAAACTTTGACACCGTTAATTCTGCTACCCCATTGACTGAATAGGGGCCGTTTTCTTTTCCCCCCGTTTAAAGATGTTCGTGTCTATTTTTGCTCTCGAAATCCACCCGACCCTTGAAAGACACGCTGGGGAAAGTTTTGCTGTACGTTTATATTTCCGAGGTGAGGGGTTTCCAAGGTTTTAGGAGGAAGGGAAAATTTGGTTACAAAAACCCTTTATGACGTGATGCAGTGTGCATTTAAACGGTCCACACTTGTCTCTTAAAGAACCGTCTCTGAATTTTGAGAGCTTGAAAAAAAATTTTTAACATATTTTTTTAATAAGAAAGCTTCTTTTTTAAAGTCAAAGAATCTTTGTCGCTTTTCGTACCCGCTGTTAAAACACTTTGTTCTTTAAATCAGCGTTTTCCCCGCGTAGGAGGAGGAGCAGGTATGACCCCACGATGGAGGCGCTCTTTGGAGGAGAATGGGGGGGGAAAAACCCTTTCTTTGATTTTGGGAAAAACCAACGCTTCGGATGGGGACTCAAATTATCAAAGAAAGGAAAGACATCAATGTATTTTAACCCGTAACCCGGGTCGGTTAAACAGAGAAAAATTTTCTTCCTAGATGATGAGATGAGGTTTAATACCTAACTGCAGAAAGCGTGAGAACAGTGTGTGTGCGTTGTCGTATTAAGGGGGAATTGTAATGGTTCCTGAAAGGAGAACAATTTTTGGGTGCAGTCAAAACCCATAAGCTGCCATTTAACCTTTTCAACGTTTAGCCAAAAATGAAAGGGGGGGTGCAGAACTCATTGGAAGCATTTAAAAAACAAAAATCTATTTTTTTTCAAAATTTATCATCTAACTGATTTATGGGATTGATGTTGAATGTAGCCTTATGCTGATCGCATGTAACATCTAAAATTAGAAGAATTTTCAACCCCAAATACAGCATTTTACATGACACAATGTGGTTTTTTGGGTTTTCTGATTGGGAATAAAATAAAATCCTTTTTCACACCTTGCACATTTTTACCAATCACAGCACTTGGCCCGCAGAATTTGATCTCCCACGGGGTTAAAATTGGTTTGCAAAACATAAAAAAATTGCGACCCGATTCTGTGACAAAACCTGCACAGGAGACAGGTTCGTTAATTTCACTCTGATATGAATGACAAACGGGACAATAGCCTTCACAGTGGTGTGTGTGTGTGCATTTTCATAGCTGCTGTAACAGTATGCACAGATATATCTGGAACCTTTAAAACCTTTGAGATTTTTTATACCATAGTAGTGACCTTGAAATAACAGCAAAAACAGAGGGTTTGAAGGATCAGGGAAACCGGTTTCAAATTTACACAGAGCTGTAGAGACCGTGGTTCTGTGAAACACTAACATTTTTCTCTTCAGAATGTTTTCAAATTTACCAATATCACTAAAAGTAACTGCTGTTTGTTCATTGAGGCCTGCCTGGTGCTGCCACTCCCTCCCCAGTTCTAAAGCATCATTATCAGCAAGGTTCAGGTCAGAGAAGTGTGCGAGGCAGATGGCGAAGCATAACTGATTACTGGTATTATCTACAACATACGGGTGACGCATTTTCTTATTAATCAGTTCACTGTCTAATGTTCCTGTAGCCTTACGCTTTGACCCTCCTGCTGGATTGTTAACTACCTGTAGAACAAATTCCAAGTTTTTGTCTACAGGCACATCAGCATTTGACTGTACTAAGTCGTCCAAAAAGTCCTCGAAAGCAGGCAGGATCATATTTCCATCATCGGTAACAGTAAATGTGACGTGACGATTGAGATTTTCACCCAGTAATTCTAGCTGTACAACGTCGTTACGTCTGGTTAAAGATCTTGCGGCGTCGGCTAATTCAATGAGAATACGCATGATGTTTGTATAGAATGCCGCTAGATCTGGAACGTTACCCGGACAGGGGGGTGGGATGGTAAAACATGTGCAGCTATTGGGATTTCATTAAGCTCAGCTACTAAATTCCTTATTTCATCCAGGGCAAGTCTGATTCGGTTATCCATTTATATAAGCATTAGAAAAAATAAATAAAACAAAAAAAAACTAAGGAAAAACCAGTGATCAGTTCAGTTTAAAATCACCTAGATGTCACCGAACTGCTTCTGTATCAGAACCTGACATGCATCCAAAAGCGCCAATTATGAAGCCTTTTTCCGACGGTCCCATGCAGCTTGCAAGGCCTTCTTTCTGCGTTGCTGTGCAGTTCTGGATCGAATCTGCCTTACCATCAACGTTACCTCTGTAAAGAGAATGGACAACAAAAACAAAACAAAAAAAAAATTGAAATAAACACATTAAAGTAAAAAAAAAAAGGGAATTCAAATTAATTCAGTAGGTAAAAAATTAAAGACCCCCCCCATTAAACCTTTAAAAAGCGTTGCCCTGTATGAGAGCCCCGAGAGCGTTTTGCTTTTCCGGGGGTTTTTTTTAAAAAACAAAATAAAATAAAGTTACCTTACGCTGCGCAGCACAGCGCTCATAAATAAACCATAGTAATAGTTTTAAAATAAGCGAGTTTTTAAAAAGTGATCCCCAATAACTTTTTAAGGGGCTTATAAACGTGAATTTTGAAATACTTTAATACTTGTAGGGCTTATAAACGTTTGTGCGAAAATAGCTCCAGATTTCGCTTCTTGGACTGGACTGATGCGCTTGTGTGAAACGCTTCTTGATCTTCCAAAGTGATTGGTCGCTTCAGGGCCGCATCTTTGGGTGAATCTGTAAACAGATTTATATGATATGATTGAACTATGCTTGCTTAAAAAAAAATGTCTTCTTTGAAAAGTGATGGGCTTTCAGGTTCTTTGGGTGAATCTGTAAACAGATTTATATGATATTATTTTATTGACGTACATATCAGCGGGATTGTTTATTTCAAGTTCGTTATTAGTTTGCTTGATCAAAGCTGCTTCTTTTATTCCATTCTGCTTTTTCTTAAAGCTGCTTGCTTCTTTCAAGATACGTCCTCCGTTAAATCTGTAAACAGTTTTATCTGAGGGTTAAACAATTCTCTAATATTCCACATTCAACCGCAAAAGAAAACAAATAGTTTTTTGGGGCTTACTTTCTCCCCCGGGAGCAGTTGGCAGTTTATCCGGTGTGCTTTCAGGGGAAATGATGATAATTTGCGGAGGTGTATTTAACGCTTCAGATTCTCTTTCTTTGATAGAAGAAAGTCCAGATGTAATCGGAGCTTCTTTTTTAGTGATAAGCCGTCTTCTCAACTTTGATTTTCGGGGGGAGAATTGATTCCAGCCGTTGACCCTCCAACGTGATCATTCGGGTTTACGTCTCTCATTAAATCTATAAGTAGATTTGTTCAATGTTAGCTGATTTATTCGTTAACTATAAAATGTTGTTGCACTTAACATTAATTACCATATTCGCTCTGTGTCAAGATGAAGTCGTCGAAATCATCATTGGTGGGTTCTAAGAAAAAGAAACAAAATATATATATATATATAAATTAAACAATATTAGAGAACATTCACATGCAATTAATGATTTCTTAAAGATGAATACTTACTTCTAAAGATGGCATTGTACTTCTGAGAATCGTTAGAAGCAGATGCAGCAATTTCTTCGTTTCCTGAAATATGTACCGACATTGTTTTTTCTGTACTGGTATTTTCAATGCAACAAGTTTATAATAGAGTTCTACTAGTATTTTCAGTGTAACAAGTTTAAACCTTTTAGCGGGACCTGACTTGACGCTGTTGAGGGTATGAAAACACTGATGTCTCTCCTCTTGGGGGTACTCTGAAAGTAACGTGTTTTTTATTGCCAACGCCCCGAAATGCTCAAGAGGTCCAATTACCGAATTACATATTCATTTTTTAACTTGTTTATGTGGACTGCCCCTAGATATCGAAAGGATTGCACTTAAGGTGTATAACTCACTTACTTCTGACATGGGAAGCTGCCTGTATAAATACCCCTTAATCCCAAGACAACAATTTCATTTTAGAAGCATGTGTTACCAGTGAGAAACCAGTGACCTTGTTTACCATGAGAAACCATCCCTTTGAATGAGGAGGCCATTTTTGACATAGCCCAGGCCCTTTTTCATGAACCTCTGTTTTTGACACTTTGGTGGGTAGGGAGAGTTAAATCACTTTAACACTTTATTCCCTGTACAAAACGCACACCAAAACCGCACACACACTCAGGTGGAACTGAATCAGAAAATTTTAGGTTTTTAGTGATTTGTTGGAGAATAACGGTTTTCTCAAAAACCCCTTGAAAAAATTTTTACAAAGGTAAAGGTAACTAAAATTATTCCTTTCCCTAAATGGATCTCTCATTGTTCCAAAAAAAACACATTTCCCTGAGTCAGTTATAACTTGGAAGCGTATACTGGAGTTTGTAAGACTTCTTTTAAAAATTTTTTACAATTTGGGAAAACGGTTAGGTTAGGATTTGTAAGGTTTCTTTTAATTACTATTTTGTCTTACCTCTTTTCTCCTCTTTCCCCACCGCTCTTACAAGTCCCCCCAAGGGGTTTGGGAGCAGATTGTCAGTCAGTCTTTTGATGCAAAGTGGAAGGTTGCTATTCTAGTGGTAGGGAAGCAAAATCTTTATTTTTTAGATCTTTCTTTTTTTGAACTGTTTTAAAAAAGGGCTCAAATTTTCAGCAAATAGTCCTCCGGAAAAGCAAAATGAACTTACAATTCTGTCGGGTTTTACAAAGTCTTTTATTGGGAATTCATGTGACAGGCCAGCATTAAGATCATATACCTTTAAAGAAAAAGCTGATGTATTTTTTTTTTTTTTTTTAGATTATAACGCCTGGGAAAAAAATACAATTCAATAATAACACCCTTAAACACACCCCTTGTTTTAATTGGGGGCTGAGCCCCAAAAGTTCTGATAAACCATATTTTTCTTGTTTTATTAAATCATCGACCCCTGGTTTTCATTTTTCATGGGGTTGGACGGAATTTATTGGGGGGTTTTGGGGCTATTTTTTTTCTGTGGTGGCTGTGGTTTGGTTTTGGCCATGTAGCCCCCTTTTTTTACAGGCCCCCTCTCCGATTTGGGGGGGTCGTTGGGGGGCTGGGGTCGGGGGGTCGGGGTCGTCCCAGGGTTGCTCAGGGTTAGGGAGAGCCCCGGGGTAACCCAGACCAGGTTCAGGGCTGGGGATTTTTAGCCTGCTCACCCCGGAGGGAAGTGGCCCACCTCCTGGGCCCGGGGGCTGGTTGTCCTTATGACATATCGGCCCCTGGGACCTGGGTATAGAGTATTAGGGGGAGTGAGTAAGTGTACGACGTCCACTGTTGTTTTGCTTTTAGGTTGGGTGCTGGGTGTGATTTGTTTTTTAGTTACGTAGGGGAGGGGGGGAAGTGTGTGGGCTTGTGTGCTTGTTTTTTGTGTCAGGTTTGGGCTCTTGGGGGCTGCCCCCTCGCTGGATCTTTTTATTGCCCCCCTCAAATGTGTGGTTATTCCCCCCCCCCCACACTACTCCCGGGGGTTTTGGTGTCTTGAAATCTTGCATTCACAGCGCGCTCACACTCAGCCCCACACGTGTTTAGATTTAGGGTAAAAGTCACAAATTTCACATTGAGCTACATTTACCACTAAAACATTTTGCTTTATAATCCGGCACTTTTCGGTAAAAATGCTGGTGATATAAAATTTTCTGCAAGTGTGAAGCAAGCAGGGTGTTACCCCTTGTTTCTTTTCTGTCAGGACTTGCAAAAATTGGGAAGCCCCCGGGAATGCAGCCCTACCCAGGCGGGCATGAGGGTTTAAAAATGGGGGAAAAAAATTTAAAAATGGAAAAAAAAAAAAAAACTCACTAAACAAAATGGGGGCAGGAAAAAAAAACCAGAAAACAGGCGGGGGCAAGAGGGGGCATGGCCGGGCCCCCAAAAAGAAGGGAAAAGGGGACCCCAATGTCTGTAAACAAAACTGATTTTGAGAAATGTTTCCTTTGGACGTAATTCCCGGGGAACATTGGTGTTTTTTGTTTTGGAGTGTAACCAGGGGGATAAAAGGGGGAAAGTTTTAGCTTGGGGGCAGGTGCCGGAAAAAATTTAAATTTGGGACGCAGAAAAAAGCGGGGGCTTTGGGACCCAAAAACAGGAATCTTGAATACAAAAAAACAAAAACAAAACCCAGGAACCCAGGAAAATAATAAAACGGGAAGCATATTTCAAACACGGGTTTGAAAAACGTATAAAAAAAACAAAAAAACCAAAAAACCCCCAAAAAACCCCCAAATCATAACATTTTAACCCCTTCTTTCTGACCTTCCCCTATTTCCCCCAAACCTTTGGGTCAAAAAATTTACTAAACCCTTGAAAAAAAACTCCATTTGGGATCAGAAAAAAAGCAACCCCCCCCCCATTTTTTAAAAGCTGTCTCAAACTAAAAGGTTTGATGTTTTTTTTGCAATGTGCAGGGGTTGCTTTTTGTTTTAAACATACTTTATAAATTTAAGGCCTTTTAGCCAGGCCTGGTTGTTCTCTTTGGAAGAAAAGCTTTGTGTCCTTTCTTAGTCCAGACATATAGAGAATAAAGCTGATTTGTTGTCACAGTCAGTATTTGCCCAAAATTCCCACTAGTCATTCTATGTTGCTGTTGGCTTTTTGGTCTCCTCCCTGACCTGTTTCAGTCTTGTCTTTTAATAATTTTCTTTTAGAAGTACCAGGGGATCATTTTGTATTCCTTGATTTGGAAACCCCCAATTTTTTAAATTTTTTTAGGGGGAAAGGTCAAGTTCCAACTTGAATTCAATTCAGAATCAGTGGAGTGAGCTAAAGATTAGAGTGACGGAAAAGGGACCCCTTTCCCAAACCCGGGATTTGGGGATCTCCTCAAAAAGGGAAAAATTTTCCCAAAATCCCCTACCATCCCCAAACCCCCTTTTTTTTTTAAAGAGCACTTTAAAAATTTTATTAAACGGGTGCTGTACAAAAAAAACCGGGACTATAGGTGAAAAAGCAAAAAATATTATCACTGTGTCTTTAAACAGATTTTAAAACAGGAAGTGTCGATGTTGGTCTAATGTGCATTGGTAAACCTTTCCAGAATCTCAGAGCAGCAAATGAAAATGCTCTGTCTTTTCTGGCTTCACCCCAAGTCTTTTGAAATAAAATTAAAAGCCTTGGTGGGGTTGCCCCCTAAAGATTTAAAGATGGGATTTTAAAATAACAGCCCCATAAAAAAATTTCAAAAAAACATATAAAAAATTTTAAAAATTTTCCAATGAAAATTTTAAACCCAGGGCAATTTAAGTGGGGCCCCCGAAGGTTGAGAAAATTTTGCCCCTTTTTTGATTGAAACCTGCTAAAAATTTACACTTTTAAAAATTTAAAAAAAATAAGCCATTTGTTTTGCATTATGAAAATTTTGGTTTAGGAAAAATCACTGTAACTATTTCTGGCCTGAAATAACGTAATAGTTTGAGATTGCAAGGCAGCTAAACACAGCAGATTGAAACTAACTTGATCCTCTCACTTTAAAATTTTATACGGGGGTGGGGACGTAAATTTTCACACTTTGGCAAAACCCTCAGCATTTTGGTTCCAAATTTTTCAATGTTGAAACTTGTTTCGCAACTTTCCCCCCGAAGGAGTTTTAAATGTCTTTAAAGTATTCGATAATTTAAAAAATTTTTCTTTTAAAAATTGGTTTTAAACTAAAAATTTTTTGGTTGTTCCCCTGTTTTTGGATATTTTTGACAGAGTTTGGAAACGGGTCTTTGCCAGCCTAAATACCACGCAGACATAAGTTCTTGCTAATGTGTTCTTGTATTAGCCGTGAAGGTAAAATACAACGTCATGCGGTAATTTTAGAGGTAATATAAGAAATGATTTTAAAAGAAATGCAATGTCCTATTGTGTTCTTTGGGGGAGGACAATAAATAACAGGCATGAGCTGTTAGCACTGCAGGTGATGTGGATACAGATGGTGTGTCCCTCACAGTTAGCAGCATGTGGATGTGAGAGAAAGTGCGCTTAAATGAATTACTACAAGCATTATGCGTATACTTGAATGAAGATCCTGCAAACCTTTGATCCCATAGCCTTTCATACAGCTAATTAATATAGAAAAATGTAATATTAAACTGTTTTTATATCAACATATCATAAATTATGGATACATTTATAATGCAAATTTTACATTAACACTTTTTCTTACTGCCATTTTGAGGATGTTGATGTTGCAGGAGAGGGAGATTGAAGAAAGTGGTTTTGGGCATCTACGTCATCCAACAGGAGGGAGCAGAGGCAACAGATGCATCTGAGAATGTTACCATCATAATTGAGGGATGTACAGTTCCAAGTACTGAAAGATGTGGCAAATGGCAGTGCAATCCTGTTTGACTTTATTTACTGTTTGAACTTCAGCTATCCCAAGGACCTATGATACACTTTTGAGTTTCTTCAGAAAGTTTTGATGTGATTGGATGGGAATGAGCTCTCCACTAAAGTGCAAGTCCTCAAAAACAAACATAAACATACAGTAAGTGAAATTTCCATCAAGACTGGATAAGAGCTGGACTGGAGTTCTGTTCGCCTCGCCCTGGAAATGTTTACTAGAGAGTATTGTGCACACATCAATCACCATCTGAAAAATATCAAGATCACGCGGATCAGACAAAGTAGGAGGCGTCCAAACAAAGACTAGTAAGGAGTGAAAGGAGGTCACCATCCAGATGATCTTGGAGAAACTGCTTCAGACTTAGTCAGATTGTGGAAAATGTTCTTTTGAAATTATAGGTATTTTTACATGTTCTATGTTCAACAATTCCTTTAGGAGTTACATTTCCTTATTACCTCCGCAGCAAATACCACACAGTGTAGCTCTTGACATTGTCAATATGTATAACTTCCAGGTTGACCCTTTAATATTTCGCCAAATGTTGATGGTTTAATAATTGTTAAGTTATCTCAACAACCTTTGTTGTTTAAATTGGGCATTTCACAGAGATCACATTTTATTGCTATTTTACTAAATTCTGTAACTAGATTCAGGTGTGGGATAAAAGCATAAAAATATACATATATTTTTATTATTATTGTATTAGTACATTTTAAGTGTACAGTAGTGTACAATATGATATTTGACTTCTTTGGTAATAGTCCGACTAATGTGTAACCTGTAATAAATGTTTAAGTGAATTTCAGCAATTTAAATATGTAATGTATTTATTTGACTCATTTATTTTAACAGCAAAACTAAGGTTTTGCTTCTTTTTAAGTATTTATTTAGGTGCTAGTGGCTTTTATTTTTTTTATTTGTTTGACAGTAAGCAGACTGGAAATGCAGTGGGATAAGGGGATGCAGAAAACATCCCTGGGACCAGGATGTGAGTATACCTAAAACTTGATTAGGTGTAATTTGTGTTAGTAAAAATTATAATTTTGTCATATTTTTAGACCACAAGAGCAGCAAAGAATAGGAAAGACAAGAGAACAAATGAGAGCTACGTAGGAGATTATGATGATGAAGGAGATGCAGACAGTCACGATGCTGACAGTCAAGATGACTAGGGCCAGGATGATGAAGGACAGGATGCAGAGGGTGGTCAGCATGATGAGGGCGCTGTGGAAAATGTGCGCATGGAACCTGCCCAGAGAAATGTTCGCAAGGCACCTGTCTGCACTCAAACCTGCAAATACCAAATACCTGTGAATGCCATCCTTATTTGGTGGCTTTCACAGGATAGCACTTAACAGACCACATATTTATTTAATAAATATTAAAATATTTATATTAAATAATACAGTGGGGAGAACAAGTATTTTATATACATGCAGGTTTTCCCACTTGCAAAGCATGTAGAACTCTTTAATTTTTATCATAGGTACTCTTCAACTGTGAGTGACGGAATCAAAAACAAAAATCCAGAAAATTACATTATATGTATTTAATTTGCATTTTATTGCATGACACAAGTGTTTGATACATCAGAAAAACAAAACTTAATATTTGGTACAGAAACCTTTGTTTGCAATAATGGATATCAGACGTTTCCTGGTCTGGAGACTGGCTAGGCCACTCCAGGACATTGAGATGCTTCTTACGGAGCCACTCTTTAGTTGCCCTGGCTGTGTGCTTCGGGTCGTTGTCATGCTGGAAGAAATATCCATGACCCATCTTCAGTGCCCTTACTGAGAGCAGGAGGTTGTTGGCTGAGATCTCCCAATACATGACCCCATCCATCCTCCCCTCAATACGATGCAGTCATCCTGTCTCATTTGCAGAAAAGTATCCCCAAAGAATGATGGTTTTCCACCACTCCAGGCTTCACGGCAGGGATGGTTTTCTTGGGGGTTTTCTCATCCTTCTTCTTCCTTCAAACACACGCGAGTGGAGTTTAACCCAAAAAGCTCTGTTTTTTTTTCTCATAGGACCCCCATGACCTTCCCCCTTGGATCATCCAGATGGTCATTGGCAAACTTCAGACGGCCCCCGGACATTGCGCTGGCTTGAGCAGGGGGGTCTTGCGTGTGCGTGCAGAATTTTTAATCCATGGTGGCATAGTTTTTTTTTTACTAATGGTCTTCTTTGAGAGGCCCGGTTGGGGTCCCAGCCCCTCCCCCCAGGTCATTGACGCGGTCCTGCCGTGTAGTTCTGGGCTGATCCCTCACCTTCCTCATGATCATTGATGCCCCATGAGGTAAAATCTGTCATGGTGCCCCAGAATGAGAGATTGACCATCATCTTGAACTTCTTCCATTTTCTTATACTAGCTCCAACAGTTGCTGCCTTCTCACCAAGCTGCTTGGCTGTTTTCCTGTAGCCCATCCCAACCTTGTGCAGGTCTACAATTTTATCCCTGATGTCCTTACACAGCTCTCTGGTCTTGGCCATAGTGGAGAGGTTGGAGTTTGTTTGATTGAGTGTGTGGACAGGTGTCTTTTATACTGATAACGAGTTCAAACAGGTGCAGTTAATACAGGTAATGAGTGGAGAATAGGAGGGCCTGTGAGCGCCGGCATTCTTACTGGTTGTTAGGTGATCAAATACTTATGTCGTGCAATAAAATGCAAATTAAATACATACAATGTAATTTTCTGGATTTTTGTTTTAGATTCCTTCTCTCACAGTTGAAGACTACCTATGAAAAAAATGAAAGGCTTCTACATGCTTTGCAAGTGGGAAACCTACCTAGTGTATCAAATACTTGTTCCTCCCACTGTGTATTCATAGTAATAATTACAACAGCCGGCTGGAGTATTTTTGCACTTGCAGAAGGTTTGTGAGGGAGGCCAGACTAATCCCAAACAGGGGTGCATTACAGAAATCAAGTCTGGAAATTTTAAAAACATGGACCTCTGTTTTTAAAACAGAGGGGGGTGTTCAATTTCCTCGGTTGAAAAAAGTGTGATTTGAGTGGTTGTCCAATTTTAAACAAGCAAACATTTTAACACAGTTTGAAATCCAACTAGTGTTAATTTGTTGAACAGCATGACTTTTGTCTTGCTGTTAGGTAAAGCTAAAAAAACACAGTGCCATTATTCCCTTGTGGTACCCCCCAAGGGGAGAGCAGTAAAGGTGGAGGAAAAAGTTTGTAGTGCAGCTTCTGTCTGAGAGATACGACCTAAACCAGTTGAGAACTGACCCAGTTCCCATTGTTCCAGCCTGGAAATGAGTATCTCATGATCTACTCATACTACTCTCCAATTTTGTGTTATTTGCTGTTATTTCAGCTATAAGCTATATGTTTTCTCTCTGTTTTTTTTCTCTTCCTAGAAGCTACACCTGGCCTGGCTCTGTGTTTAGCTGTGGCACCTTCCTGGAGCGGGACAACTTAATGCTCTCCTACAGATAATACACTTGGCCCTGTCTTTCAGTGTTTAACCCTGTCTCTCCTAGACATAGCTACTGGCTGAGCTTCTACTGTGACTAACTATATGTGCTCTCCTTCGTACTCTAGACTTGAAAACTGGCTCAGAGTTCATCTGCTCAACTGTCTTTCTCTTCTAGATTAAGCCTCTAAAGGAGCTACAACCATCAATGTTTCACTTTTCCTTTCCATAGAAAGCACTCCTGGATCAGTGCTTCTGTGTTCTTTTTCTGTCTCTGCTCTGTTCTCTCTAACCCCCAATCAGTGGTGGGAGATGGCCGCTCACACTGAGCCTGGTTCTGGTTCTGCTGGAGGTTTCTTCCTCTCCACTGTCACTTCATGCATGCTCAGTATGAGGGATTGCTGCAAAGTCAATGCAAGTGACTGTCCACTGTCACTACATGCTCATCCAGGAGGAGTGAATGCTGCAAGTCACTGACTGGATGCAATCTGCTGGGTTTCCTTAGATAGAAAACCTTTGAACCAATTTGAATAATAAACTGAATCTGACTGCACTGTTGGATAGTTAGGATTAATTGTAATGTATGTACCCAACTTGAAATCTGTATGATTCGATTGAATTGTCTTTGTAAAGTGCCTTGAGACGACATATGTTGTGAATTGGCGCTATACAAATAAACTGAACTGAAGTGAATTGAGTTGAATCTACAGTTCCAAAAGCAGCTGTCAAGTCTAACAGTACAACATGAGCACAATCACCAGTCAAATGACAAGGAAACATAATTGAAGACCCTTAACAGGGCAGACTCAGTGCTGTGTTGAGTTTTATACCACGACTGAAACACTTTAAGAAGAGCAAGCTGCCATTCACCACCACCTGTCAACCTCAGACTCTGTGGGTGTACTCACCTCCACTTGGATCTCCATTGCCTCCTTAAACATGTCAACCTGAGACCCTGCTGTAAGCCCAAAAGGACCATCTACTTGCACATTTGTCTCTCTAAGCCTTTTAGACTTTCCATTTGTGTCCATAATTGCTGCCAGCACAAGAGTCTTATTCTTAACAAACATGCATGACAGCTGCTGAATGATTTTGGTATCATGTTGGAGTTTAGAGAACTATTACTAAGAGTGAAATGACCCAAGGTAGGGAAGCCCTCCTTAGGAAGTCTCAAAAGGAACACATCCAAAGAGGATCCAGGCACCTTATACTGAAAACCAACTGTTACAAAATGGAAATAGCAGTCAAAACATGCAAAACGCTGCTCAGCAACTACAGTATAAGAAGGGCTTTATGATTATTGATTGCTTGTTGATTATGAGGAAGAGTATTAATATTTTTTGACATCCTGTTTAAAATAAGAAACAAAAATAAAAGCAGAACTCATTGAGGTTCTCTATGGAAGATGACAGGTGTGACCTAAACAGACCTGAATGCTTAAGTAAAATCAGAAGGTGCCTCAACAAAGAATTAGTTTAAGAGTGTATGCACTTATACAACCTGGCTATTGCAACTTTAATATTTTTTATACTTTCCTATCTAATATAATTTTTTTCTTTTCAGCTGTATTGTACAGGATGTTTATCATAATAAACTTGAAAAAAAGCTTGAAAGGATTTAGCAAAGTTTTTTTTAGTTTACAAAACCTTGCATTTTAAAATGGGTTTGTACACTTTTTGAGCTGCTGTAAACAGGAAGGATGATGAGGCCCATTTAAAAGGGCCCTTTCCCCCAAAAGTTGGGCCCATTTTAAAGCCCCTACGAGGGCCCAAAAAAAACCTAAAAACCCCCCAAAGGGTCCCCAAAAAATTTTAGCTCAAAATTTATTGCCCACCCTCGGCAATTTTGGCAGGTTTGGTTTTTGACGGGAAAAAACCACGAACCAACCCCCATTTTCCCCTGGGGGTTGGAACAAAACACCCAAACACAACCCCCCTTGGGGCCGGTTTAAACCACCCAGAATTTTGTTTGAGCTTTTCCCGGTTTTGGCCCCCTGAAATTTTAAACGACAAGAAGTTATGGAAATTTCCCCAAGAAAGTTAAATGATTTAACAAATTTTTTTAAAAAATTACATACTTTTTTTTTACAGAACAGATAAAACATCAATTTACCCAATTTCAGACAAATTTTATTTGTGGTGTTTAATAAAACTTTGTTTTTAAATTGAAACCCTTTAAACCCAGATTTGCAAATTTTTGAGGCTTCCTTATATTTTTAAATAAAGGTTTTGGCCCCCAAAAGTGTTAACTTTATCCCTTGCCCCCCAAGCAGGGGGAGGGTTTTGGGGGGAAATTCCATATCTGAGTATTTTCTTTTTGGCAACCCCAAATTTGGGGGTAGGTTGGTTTTCCAAATGGAGAATTTTGGGTTTAAACCCCTTTTGGGGACACAGTGTTTCCCCTGGAAAACAAAAACCAAAACAACCCCTTTCCCTGAAAAGGCGTGTCAGAAGCAGCCTTCTACGGAACAAATAATTCAGAAGAAGGAAAAGAAAATTAATGAAAAGACCCCCCAGTTTTCCCTTAAACAGAGTGATGAAAAGGTTAAAATACCTTAAATAAAATTGTCCCCCCAAAAAACTAAAAAAAACCCTTCCCCTGTTATGTTAATAAAAAATTTTTATATTCATTTTTTTTTAACTTTTTGAGGGTTACCTTTATATTAAAACATACCCTTTTTTCCCCTTAAAGGCCCCAAAATGGTACTCTTAAAATTAAAAATTGAAAATTTGGGGTTTTTTCTTTTTTTTTCATTTGTAATGCATTCGATTTTTTAACAACCTTCGACCTACCCAAAGATTTTAAAGTTTATATATTTTTATATATAATATATAATTATATATATATATAATATATTATAATATAATATATATATATATTTTTTTTAAATTTTTTTTAAAAAGTTTTTTTTTAGGGCCAAAAAAAACCAAAAAATTTATTTCCCAAAAAAACAAAAAAATGGAATTTTTTGGGGAATTGTCGAGTGTTACACCCCTTGGGAACCTTAGAAAAAAAATTAAATTAAAGTAAATTTTAAATCCCCAATTTTATTTTTTTCCCGGAAAAGGGAAGAATTTAATGCAAAAAAAGCCCCCCTTTTAAACCCTTTTGGGTCTCAAAAAAACGGAAACCCTTTTGTAAAAGTGTAATAAAACTTTCAAAATTTTTTATTTTTTCTTTTTTCATTTGCACCAAAATTTTTAAAATTGCTTTTAAACCATCCAAAAAAATCCATAAAGGGGTTTCAAAATTTTCTAAATTTTTTTAATGTTTTTTATCCCCTTTTTTGGCCCAAAAACCAAAAAAAAGAAAACCTAAACCTTTTTTGAGGGAAAAAATTTTTTTAATTTTTTTTCAAAAAAAAAAAAAAAAATACTAAAGGGGTTTTTTTTGGGCGGGTTTTGTTAAACCCCTTGGGACAAAAAAATTGATAATTTGGGTTTTGATCCCTTTTATTTTTTTTTATTATGGAGCAATGATTATTATAAATAAATTATGTTTAGGTCCACAAAATTTATTTCGGAATTAGAAAAGAAGGTTAAAAAAAAGGGTTTTCCGTTAAAATAAATGGGAATCTTTTAAATTTCCCTTTGGGGACTAAACCACAGATAAAAAAGCTTTTTATGTTTCTTCGTTTTTTTTTTGGGAAAATTTTCCCCAAATGCAAAACCCCCCAACCAACCAAAAATCATAAAAAACAGAAAACAGTAAGGTGCGATTGCATTATGGGCCTTCCCACTTTTGGACACTGGTTAAACAGAAGGTCCGGGGCTTTTTCTCACCTCACAAAGGGTTAAAATTATTTGCAAGACTGGCGCAGGGAAAAAAAAGGGTTTCAAATCCCAAGTCCGGGAAATGCTGTTTCCCTGGAAACTGTAAGAAGTGAGTTGGTCCTGGCGTCAAGATAGGAAGAGGAAAGTATGGCATGTGGTATGTGTGGAAGACCAAAGGAATTCTCAGTTTTTTGATCTCCATGAAGATCTCCCAACCTCCATTTCTTCCTCCATGTCCTTCTCCTCTGAGCTGCAGGGTCCCCCAATGCCAGGCAGTCATTCCTCCGATTATCCCTCATGCCCCTCAAATTAATTCTCACTGTTTCTAATATCCTCCTCAGAAACCTTCTCCTTACTCTCTTCAGACTGCAAGACTAAGACTACTGCAACAGCCTCCTCTGAAGTTAAGCTTCTCCTCATGGTTGTCTCCTGGAGAAATGTTTACGGACTGCAGGCTGCAAACTATTCTCACAGAAGAGGCATCTGGATGAACGTGCTTGCTACACATCCAAATTGGAGAGAGGGGACTCTCTCTTGATAAAGAAAACATGAACAAAGCCAATTTGGACTTTGATTGTCAGATGAATCTGCATAAACACGCTTGCCGCACACTCAATAGAAGACAGGAGTCTCCGTCTTGATAAAGAAAACATAAACCATCTTGGCTCCTTATTCTTCAAATTACACACACATACATACATAAAAAAATATTTTCTAAACCACATTCACACCACTCCGTTATATAATTCCCAACACACCAAGACTCTTTGTCAAGTGCCATTCATTGAAAAGGTAAGATAACCATGTCCCCTATTGAAACTATATGTGAAGAAACGATGGTGCCTGTGGTAATGGGGGGTTGTCACATCTAAAACCAGTTTCCCCTGTAGTTTAAAGGTTGATATTTATATTATTTTGGTGCTCATGGGAAATGTAATATAAAATGCCAGGATTACAGTGCATCAAAAATATGTGGTTTACATGGGAGTCAATGGGACCAAATTGCTACCGAAGGTACAGAGTGTACGCAAAATGCATAGCTCTTGTTCTAAAAGAATAAAGAGTCAGTCAGTCAGTCATTTTCTACCGCTTATTCCATAGTGGGTCACGGGGAAGCTGGTGCCTATCTCCCGCAGTCTATGGGCGAGAGGCGGGGTACAAAGAATAAAGAATAAAGAAATAAAAAAATAAAAAGCAAATCCTGGCCAAGTTTCATAGAACTGACCATTAGGCTGACTGAGATATTGAGTATCAAAAACACCAAATAAGCAGAAAGTACATGTTTGTTATTCCAAGGTGCCTCAAGGGTTAAAAATTAAAGGGCAAAATTAACAGGAATATGAAAAACAATATCAGACTGATCAATTTCTGTTTCCTAACTTTTTTGGAGGTTGAATGTTAGTTTTTCACTCTGATTGATGCCAAATTAGTCTGTTTGATTAATCCAACCTTAGGACAAGTGAGTGGTTTAACTTGAGTCTTATCTTTATCTATCGTTCATTGGTTTATTTCCACAGCCAATCTATCACATTGACCAATTATCCACTGAGATTTAAAGAAATGTAATTTGACCCTTTTGTCTCTTTTTTATACCTGCTAAATATTTTAATGACTAATGGTACATTAAAGAAACATTTTCCAAGAACCATGGCAGGATTCTGAGGTCATTATTACCCTCCTGCTTTATCACTACATTTACCAGGGTAAAATCAGATTACCAGGGTAGGAGTTTACCCCAGAAAAAGGCCATTGTAGGGAGGGCCTACCATACATTTTGTATAGCTTTTTCTCAACAAGTGCTTTAATACTTTAAACACTTCTGTGTGGATCTGAGGCACAAATAAAAAACAACCAGAACCCCACAGGATCAGTTCTTTTTCTTTTAAGAGACAAAGTACTGCTACTGTTGCTGCACTACTGTGTGTGGTATATGCTTCCGTATGATACGTCTCTCTGGCTTTATTTATGTAATATCTGGAATTCAAAATGCTGGAAAACTGGGTTCTAAAGTCAGAGGTCATGCCTGAAAGAAGGCATTTACCGAACAGTCCCTAAAATGAACCATCAACAAATGGCAGATTAAAATACTAGTGGAGCCCAACACCAGCTGCTGGTGACTGAGACTGCAAAACCAGACAAACAAACGTGTGCATTACCTGGATTAATTACAAGAAAGCCTATGACTCACTGCCACACATGTGGAGGCTGGAATGCCTGAAACTGCACAAGGTTAACAACACTCAGAGAGCCTTCAACGCAAACTCCATTAGTCTGTGGAAAACTGCCTGTGTGGCCAACCTATGGCAAATTGCCTAAGTCTTGATTAAATGTGGCATATACCAAGGAGATGATTTGTCCCCAGTGCTGTTCTGCATCGGCCTGAACCCCCTCAGCTACCTCAATCAACAAGACTGGTCATGGATACAAACTCAGAAATGGGGTCACCATCAGTCACCTCCTCTATATGGATGATATGAAGCTGTTTGCTAAGAGGAAGTGAGACTTCAACTCAATGATCCAAACAAGGATCTGGAGCAAGGACATTGAAATGGCATTAGGGCTGGAGAAATGTGGCCGGATGATGCCAAAGAGAGGGAAGGTAATCCACAAGGAGGGAATCACACTGCGAGAAGGGAGAATAGCAGTTGCAGCATTGTAAAGAGTTATAAGTAACTTGGAATACCACAGGCAAGTGGAAACTACGAAGAAGCCAGAAAGAAAGTACCAACAGCCAAATACCTGCGAGTAAGGCAAATTCTGAGAAGTCAGCTCAAAAGCTAGAACAAGGTTCAGGCAATCAACAGCTATACCTTAATCACCGTAATACTGTGATCAGATACCCTGCTGGGACAATAGGTTGGCTAAAAAAGGAAATTCAGACCACATATGTTAAAACAATATCTACTCACGATGTATGGTGGATTCCACCTAGTATCCACAGGCTTTACTCTAAGGGCACAAAAGGAGGCTGAGGACTAGTGAGCATCAGAGCCACTTTCCAAGATGAAACAACCAATCTCCAAGAATACATTAGAAAAATGGCCCTAAAAGATCAAGTGTTCTGTAAATGTCTCACACGACTGAAGCTGGAAAAGGAGGAGCTAGAGGAAACACCATGGGAGGCTAATATATACACATGTATATATATAAATATATGTGTGTATTTATTAATATAGCGAGATCTAGTCCGTCTTTAGTAAATTATTTTCAAAATCCGGATGTTGTACTTTGTTTCCTTGTGGTGTGGTATGATTTATGCATACTGACTTCGAGCATGCTCTGGCATCCGGCAGAAATAGACTCTGGTTGAATTAGATGGCCGCACACCGCATCACTTGTGCTCTGCCATCTGATGAACTCTGACTTTCTTCTCCTGACTCTGCTTCATCTCGCTCTGATAGTGACTGAAATATATCTAAAGAAATATCAGATTCTTCGCTACTGTCTGTGTTGCTGCCATTGTAAAAGCAGCCAGTTTACGTGCGGGGTTCCCCTATGATGTCATAAAAAAGTGCAAAAAAAAATGCAAAGGAGTAGTCTGGAGATGCATTTTTAGTGAAATTTGTGATCATATATCTCAACAGCTGTTCATGTCAGTGGCATGAATTTACTTATAAAATATTTTATCAATGTTTCCTTACAATAAATGTAATTGGATTTATCATAGAAATTCGATGTCACAGGCAATTTAGGTCGGTCTGCTGTTTATGACTGGGTGTCTGCAGCCATGGGGTCGCAAGAAGCGGTTTGAAGAGCTGAGGAGGCGGCACGAGAGCCTAGCTTCACAATGTATGCTACAGCAGGCTAAACTAGACAATCCGTAGGCTCGCTTCCGTACACAAAATATCTGTACTCTCGGAATAAAAGAGAAAGCCAAAGGTGGCAGACCATCCAAGTTTGTTGCCAAATTGTTACTGGAGCTGCTGGGACAGGAGACTTTTTTATCAACCCGTGTGGATATGGACCTTGCCCACCATGGCGCAGCGCCGGCTAAAGATGGGAAACTGCGCATGATCATTGCCAGGCTGCACCGTTCCAGGTCAAAGAGCTGGTGCTGAAGCTGGCGAGGGAGAAGGCGCCGCTGACCGGTATTCATCATCACTTCTTGCCAGCAATTATGAGGAAGCAAATGGGTTTCCATCATCTCAAAGAGAGATGCACAGCCAGAAAAATATGTTATGGCCTTAGGCAATGGGCAAGGTTTGTGGTCGTGGTCAATGACAACACAATGGGCTAGGCTCTAGGACTGAACCAGTATCTACTTTGTGAACTGGGTGAGTTTAAATTCTTTGTTAAATCCTTATATGGTATTTTATTAAAATATTTAAGTGACTTTCTGAAGTGCCTTGAGACGAAATGTGTTGTGAATCGGCGATATATAAATAAAACTGAACTGAATTAAATTGAATTGAATTAAATTATTCCCTGTTGAAAGACAAGGAATTTTTCTCTTACTTTTCAGGCAAAATAGAACATTACATAAACATTAATGACAATGGTAAGGTAGATGACTCCACAGTTTGACCTCGACTGGGGACATTATCGGGAGGTGGAAGGAGTACTTCACAATCCTACCGTCATGCCTTTCCTGATGGAAAAAGAGACTGGGGACTCGGAGTCGGATTCATTTATCACCCAGGTTGAAGTCGCAGAAGTGTGTTTCATTGGTTCATGGGTTCAAGTCTCTTGCTGTCCCCCTCTAACCAGGACCTACAGTGTGCACTGGGGCAGTTCACAGCCAAGTGTGAAGCAGCTGGGATGAGGATCAGCTCCTCCAAGTCCGAGGCTATGGTTCTTGACTGGAAAAGGGTGGCTTGCCCTCTTCAGATTAGAGAAGAGCTCCTGCCTCAAGTGGAGGAGTTCAAGTATCTTGGGGTCTTGTTCACGATTGAGGGGAGAATGGAGCAGGAGAATGACAGATGGATCGGTGCGGCTGCCGCAGTAATGGGGACGTAATGTGCCGGTCCGTTGTGGTGAAGAGAGAGCTGAGCCAAAAAGTTCTCAAATTACCAGTCAGTCTAAGTTCCTAACTTTACCTATGGGCATGAAATTTGGGTCATGACCGAAAGAACAAGATCCCGGATACAAGTGGCTGAAATGAGCTTGCTCCGCAGGGTGAGTAGACACTCCCTTAGGGATAGGGTGAGGAGCTCAGCCATCCGGGAAGAGCTCGGAATAGAGCTGCTCCTCCACATCGAGTCAGCTAAGGTGGCTCGGGCATCTTTATTGGATTCCTCCTGGACACCTGCCCCGAGAGGTGTTCCAGGCACGTCCCACCAGGAGGAGGCCCAGGGGATGGCCCAGGACACGCTGGAGGACTATGTCTCTCAGCTGGCCTGGGAACACCTTGGGTTCCCCCAGGAGGAGCAGGATGCTCCTGTGACCCGCTTCCGGATAAAGCGGGAGGCGAGTACCACTAATACGACAAGTACAAGTATTTTACCTTTTATTTGGAGCTACAAAGCCCCAAGAATATCAAAAACATCTATGTTTGCTCCTCCAATTTTAGATGTATTATTGGGCTGCCCATTAGTCTATCCTAGCATGGTGGAGAGGGACTTCCCACTCCTCTTCACCCCCCTGTCCAGCATGGCTACGCATGGAGTGGTTGCTCTGCAGGGATAACTCCTTGTTGGCCCTGTTTTGGTTTTTTGTTTAAACCTGTGGGTTTAAGTGTGAGCACGCTTGTGTATACAAGGTTTCTCCATAAAATTATGCAATAGCGAGCCACAGACATCTAAAGAGACCTGAGACCTCGGGACACATCATTCCCCAAGCAGTGGCCTGACAGAGCCAAGTGGCCCAGGTCCCCGCAAACAGCTAGAGTGAGCCGACACACAACAGAACACCCAGCCCCAGACAAGAAGAACCACAAATACACCACCGGGCAGAGACACCTGTCACTAGCAGGGAGTGTGGCAAGGAGGAAATAGGCCCCACATTTGTGACGCGCCACGGCAAAACCAGGAACAAGTCGGCAGAGCACAAACGGAGAAAATGAGGAAAAACCGCCAATTTCTGAGAAAATGGTTATTTTCGTTTAATTGCAAAATGTTGCAAGTTGAAATTATGAAGTATCCACTCAATTCTTTAAATAACAGTTTTGGAGGTTTTAAAATGGTAATTTTATACTTAAACTCGGCTTGTTTTGAGCCTAAAACTCAGCCAATTCGTATTTACATTTTGGGGAGGGGAAAATCCTCAGCTCATTTCTGTAGCGGCTTTGTTTGGCTCCGCGCTGGCTTTTGTTCTGCTTGTCGACCAATAACCAGCGTGCTTCAAGAAACCTCATGGCTACTTAACAGCTCCTATGAAAAAATAATGTATTTCTTCACGATGGACCAAGCTCAACGTGTGGCAAACGAACTGAATCGCGGCTGTTACAGCGCTTCGCTGTGGGAGTACATGTTCAGCAGTACCGTCGCCGGACTCTCTTCAGATTCTGAATCAGAAGGAGATGAAACGGAAGATGATAGCGACTGCATTACTTTGGAGAACATTCCTAGTTTGCAGCTGTCTTCAACCCAAGACGAGGATGACGAAGAAAGCTTTGGACTGGCGGCTGAGGAGCTAGAATGTAAGATATCAGAAGCTATTGCTATCACAACATTTGAGGAAAACAGAGACAGTGAGATGGAGAAGATACGTAACTTTGACTGTAAATGTTACGGAAGAAGAAAGGAGAACTCTTCACTTGGGACACAGTCCTGTAGCCGCAAACTTTCTCCAGAGATCATGTACAACATACGGATGGATTCTTTAGCAGCAGAGAGGGAGTGGCAGGACATGAGAATAATCGGACATCTTGAAGCAAACCGGTGTACGCTAGAAACTTCAGCAATGACCACATCCACCAAGAAGACACCACGTAAAAGAAAACACTCCAGGACAACGTATTCCATCGGAGGCAACAAAGTCTGCCGGAATACCTTTCAGTTTCTTATGGGATGAGTTTGATAACTTTTTAAAAAACTATTTTAAATCATGTACTGAAGCGGACAAATCACATAAACCTGACCAGCCAAATATTAAAATCGGCTTGAGTGAGTTTTGTGTTTGTATTTTTAATCTAAGCTTGAGGTAGTTTTTTTTTCTTCCCCCTGCGCTGGGTGATCGGTGGTCACAACAACAGTTTTTTGGCTAGTGTAGATACACGAGTTTAGCTCGACAATCACTGTATCCCATGTGAAAATTAACTTGAGAGGGGGTTGTATTTTCAATCTAAGCTTGAGATAAGTTTTTTGTTCCCCCTGCTCTGGGTGATCAGTGTTCACAACGAAAGTTTTTTGGCTAGCGTAGCTACACGAGGTTAGCATCTACTGTATCCCATTCACAATGTGAAAATCGACTTGAGTGGGGGGGGGGGGGGGGGGGGGGGGGTATTTTTAATCAAAGTTTGAGGTTGAAAACTTCGCAGAGTTTTGGAGTTCATAAAGAACTACGCAGAGGATCACGCCATCATGCTGCCTGGTCGACATCATGGCCACAGGGATTGGCATGTGAAGCTACTGCCAACACATGTCTTAAAGGCCTCAGTGTGGCGTCTCTATATGAACTCTGCTAAGGAGCTTGGTATGTATAAAAAAAATATTTCTATAGAACAGTGAAATTTTTCTAATGACCAGTGATGTAAAACTTAATCACAAATGTATAACCCTGTGAAATTTTTCTTTCAGGTGAGCGGGCAGTTTGCAAATCAAGCTTCAAGGCGCTTTGGACCCAGCTACTCCCACACATAAGAAGCTGTAGGCCCCGCACCGACCTCTGCTGGCAGTGCCAAAAGAATAATGACCTTCAAGATTAGGCCATTCTGTTCCGATGAAGCGAAGGACATTACATGCCCAGCACCACAAAGCACTACACAGAATAGAACACAGAAGAGGATGATGGTGTGACACTGTGACACTGTGACACTGTGTCTGTGACAATTTGTAATGTGTATAAAGTTGTAAATAAAAATTACATTTGTGACATGATCAAAGTCAAGTTATTGCCCATTTCTCTTACTTGGTCCATTAAAATCAAGAGGTTTGCAGACATAAAATTTGATGGGTACGTACAGATTAAATAGCTGTAGCACCAGCCTGTTCTAGATTAACTCGTATTCAAAAGGTGTAAACTATTAACACATAGCTCTATTCATACCTGCACACATAAAATGAAGACTGATAAATAATATTTCTGCATGCTACAATATCTTTGGACATTTCATATTACATATTAAGAAGAACACATCCACATTATTATGATATTTTGCTAATTGCTGTGAGATAGGATTTCAAACTCAGCCTGAGGCAGAACATTTAGTAGACTGGAACTTTAAGTGAGACTGATCTAAAAACAAGAGGAAACCAAACCAATCACCAGGATGCAGACATTAGGTTGCAGTCATGATGCAATTTGCAGACATAAATAATATAAAAAATAGATTGGAATGCAGTGTTGTAAGTTATCTTTACATAGAAAAATACTACTATGAGTTCAGTGATAGAAGTCTTGCAGTCAGTTGGAGCTTCTGTTGACAAACAGTTGGGGGAGGTGGGCTATTCAAAGTTATTCAAAAAATTAGCAGCTTTTTGTCACCGCCCTGCTTTCAGGGAGAGAAAAAAAACGAATCTTTGAGTGCTGATTTCTCAGAAAAGTAGTCTGGTGAGTGCAGACATTCAGATGGTCATATCTTATTCAATTCTTTTTTGATTTCCACAAGTTTGACATCATTGGAAAGAGACTCCACTCTTTCAGGATCTGTAAATAACTCAAAACGACCCCAGGTAGACTTGTTCCTGGTTTTGCCACGGCCAGTCAATACAAATGGGGGGGGGCCTAAACTGATCCAGGAGAGGGAGCAGCCCAAGACCCAAGCTGACACAAAAACAAGCCCACACAGTCACAATTACACATTCCGACGATCATGCGTGCATATAAAAACACCCACACACCCAACGTAAAGACACACAACAATGGACGTCATACACTCACTCACACTCCTCATACATATTCTATCCTGCCAGGTCCAGGTGCCGATACCCCAGAGGGGTAACCAGCCCCCGGACCCAGGAGGTTTTCCCCTTCCTTCCGGGATGGAGACAGGCAGACTGCCCCGGCACCAGCCCAGACTCATGCCGTCATCGGCCTAACCGAAGCAGCCTTGGCCCAGACCCCAATCCCCCGCTCCGATCTCCCGAGTGACCCCGTCCCCAAAGTTAACAATTCACATACTATAACAGCTTTGTAATCAAGTGCGATATGCACATTTGGGAACAGATTAAACTTATAAAGCACCTATAATATATATTGACACCCCGATTTGTGAAATCATGTTTTTTTTACCTGGCCTGGTTTCTCTAATTAAAGCTGCATATCATATTGTTACAACAACGGTTTATAGGCATAGCTCATAGGGCAGTATACACTCTCAGGTTAGTTCTCTAAGCCAGCCAGATGAAAACTGTAGTTGGCATCCAAGGTCAACTGGAATGATTTCCAGAGCTCGGAAGTTAAGTGATAGCCATGGTCTGAAAGAATGTCATTGCAATGCAATGTAAATGTAATACATGATTAACCAGCTACTTATTTGTTTATTTATTTATTTTTTGCTGTGGGTGACTGTGATATATGAGCCATCTCAGTGATTGTGCCCAGATTGTCATAATTATGTAGTTTGTAGAGAGCAACATGTGCAACATGAGACAGATAAGCCGTGAAAAAATTAAGCTCCTCTGGCTCCTCCCAATGGTCCTACTGCCACTTGCAGAAATACACCGCTCCCAGTCCGTACCAACCAAACAGAGCCAGGAGAAACGTCTTAGTAGTGTCAATCAAACGTGTACACGCTGCTCACACCCCTTCCCCGCACAATGCGTGGCCACATACCATCGTTCAATCTAAAGATTGCCGGTGTGCTGCAGCTGTGCTAATGGTATGGGCAGGTGATAGTCAATGGATAGCATATCGTTGATGTTTCATCCCTACCAGTAAATGTGACATAGCTGTTTATCCATCATCATCGGGGGCCCCTGCTTACTTGCTTCTTGTAGACATCTACCATCTCTGACATCAGTCTGAGGAAACTTTGCCCCACTCCTTGCTCTAAGCTGCGAGATGATTCAGGGGTATCTTGTATGTTCAGCCTGTTTTAAATAACACCTCGGTATCCCTTTCAGATCAGATTCTGGACTTTTCTCGGGCCAAAACTTCCCAGATCTTAATTTGAGCCAGTCGATGGGTATACTGGTATGTTTTAGGTCATTGTCATGTTTCAGGCTCCAGTTCTGCTTCAGTTTTAGAATCATCTGTCCAAGGGAACATTTTTCCAAGAGGGAATCATGTACAAAGATTGAAATGAACAGTGTTACAGTGAATGAATGCAGAATAACACCGAAGCGTGAGACCTTCAAAGGCATTTCAAACTTTAAACCAGTTTACCCATTTACAAGAAATGATGGAACAAAGCCAAGATGATGTCTTCAGGTCACCCCATGATGCGCATTGAGCCTTTATCCCTGAAAGCCCACAAGCCTTAATAACACAGGCTGTTCTACACTTTATCCATGTCATTATGGCATGAAATATTACCATTCTGATGTCAAACTGAGGAGATGATGATGCCCGCACGTTCACGGCAGGCTCCGCTGTTGGGGAGGAGTTATGGAGGGAGGGTTGTAGCACAGAAGAGAGCAAGGGGGAGTACCCTGTAAGGTGTGCTTGTTCAAATTTTCAGACAAGTCAATGGTTTTCTCGGAACTCCCTATTGCAGCTTTAACTAAGTGACAATGATAAGGTCACTCAAAAATGTTGCTGACAATATGTCTCTAAATAGAACAATACAATACAATTAAAAATACAAATACTATTAGATACTTTGTAACCTGAATAAGAACTTTTTGTCTTTAAATGGAACAGTGTATGATTAAGAGACAAATACAGTCTCTTACAGTTTTTAACAGTGCATTAAAATATCTACAGCACTAACTACATGTGAAGATCTCCCAAGTGCAAAAACTCTCTGATACAAGAAGACATTTAAATTTAGCCAGGGCAAATGGATCTATTTGCTTTTTGAAACAGACTGAAACAAAGCAGACAGTGTTATCAAAGAATGAGTACTGTTTTATATTAGAAGTGGTTGTAGGACATGCTTGATGCATCAGGTTATGAGCATTATATGAGAAGGAAAAAGTTTCTGACTCAGCTTCAGTTAGTTTCATCGTAGTAAAGGCGGTCCATTTGCGCTGAAATAAATCTCTGATTAAATGAAGTTTGAACATTAGATGTGAACATTTTTATTACTTATAAGCTCCTGAGGCAGTCATTTAGCCCTACTCTAAATCTTCTTGATTCAATGTGTTTCACTGCCAGAGGCTAAGCAGTGAAGAATTTTACTGAGATTGACTTTTTCTGGATAGAAGAAGACATAGATCTTAACGCTGTCCTCAGTACAGCAGGTTTTTATTTTCAGCCTCCCTTCTGTTCTGTAATATGTTATCTGGACTTCCACATTGAGCCTTGCATGCTGATCACATTATGAGTGCAGTTTTGGGGGGATGCTGGACATTATAATACATCAGTGTTTACTGCCAGAAGATGACCAAAAGCGGATATAAAAGACAAAGACCCAGGGAGATCACATAAGGCTTAAGGGGTAAACTAATCAGATGACCGTTCAGTTGGGGATTCACTAATTTGCTAATTCCTTATTCTGTCTTTCCTCCCACGGCACACCCTGGACAGTTCTGATTAGATTGTTTCCACTAATGTTCTGGTCTACAGCGATAGTTTTCTTATTTCGTGTGCCCTGAAGGTATGATTTATCCTGATTATCTCGAATATGTAAACAAAGCTAAGCAAGACTATATATTTCAACTTCTCACAAATGGGAATGATGAAGTTGCCCACTAAACAGAAAATACACTATTAGAACTGTATCACAAAGTAAGTATAAGAAAAAAAATCCTCCAACTTCATTAAAGACCATTGTTTGAAAGAAAGAAAATAAGATTTTATAGGAAATATGAGTGTTTGTGGCATTTCATAGCAGTGACCTACGCGTTAACCCACAGTTTGCCGGGGATGACAGATATCTGCTAATCTCACACATGAAGCTTAAATCTCAGCTGCTTACAGCTCACATTTGCTCATCTTTTTTTTTCCTTTTACACTAAATGGACCACACAGCTTCTGTCTTCATAGCTTCTGAAAGGACAGGTAGAGGGAAAAAAAAGATGTTTAACACTTAAGCTTCAGGTCCATAGTTTGTTCATTTCTCTGTGTTCGTTATTCGTTAGTAGTCTTTGCTGTATTAGTTCTCAGTTCATTTTTATATTCTTTGTACTTTTACATTATTGTACTGTTAGATCTCTGTTTGATATTTTCCATTGGTTTTCTTGTATTTCAGTCCAACTCCATGCATGTTTACTAGTCTACAACCCTCAACCACAGCCATATGTAATTAAGTAGATTTTGCTCATCTGTTCAAGTTTCCAGAGCTCCTTCTTGGGTTTAAGTCTCCAGAGTTCTTTCAGGGGTTCAAGTCTCCAGGGTCTCATCCTCCTCTCGAGTCTCCAGAGCTCCACCATGGTCCCAAGTCTCCAGAGCTCTGCTGTGGTCTCAGACCTCCAGACATGGTTCTTTGTGGGTCCTGGTTGGCCACCTCACCACATTTAATCTGATTAGCTCTTCTAGTTCATTGGTCATTTCTCCACCCTGCCTCTGTATTTATACTATCTGCTTTTCATTGCTTGCCACTGGATCCTACTGTTTGTCATGCCAAGCCTGCCCATGACTGTTACAGGTCTGTCTGTTCCATGCCCATTCTCATCACCCATGCTCCGGGTTCTGTATTCTCCTCTGTAAGTTATCTCTTCTATTATTAAATACTTCTACTCACCATGTGGCTCCTATGCTCTTGACAGCACATAGGTTCTACAAAACATCACCCCATTATGACAGATGTAGGACATTCTCTGACTGTGTAACACCTTACAGAAACTCTACTGTGGAACACCTTGCAAATATTAGGAGAAATTGAGAAGTGTGCCATTTAGCAAACATTTTGGTAAGCCTTGTTGATCTGTAAAGCAGGTCTGTTCATTCTTTACAAAGCCTAGAGTTCATTAAAGCAGAGTATCTAAGGAGCTGAACTCTGTAAAATCCTCTCATACATCTTCCTGTTGACGTTAAACAAACGTGGCAAACTTCTCTTTAGTTTTGGCTGAGTCACTTGCCCTGAGCGAGCTCATCATTACAGCCAGGAAATCAGCTTCACATACATTCAAACAAGAAGAGAGCTCAGATTTACCCTGTGTCACAGTGACAAGAAGCAGAATATCTGCTAGCACCATCCAACTCAGCAGAGGCCGTCGACACATTGACATTTATCTTAATATAACCATGTTCAAAAGATTGAGGTATGTAAACAATAAGCAGAAATCTAATTATCCATGCATTTGGCACTAGACATTGATGTCTGTGCTCCCAATCATTGTTGCTATATAACAACATGATGTATTCAGTTGCAAGTAGTATTTCACCGGTTAAAACATGACTAAAGGCTTACACACACATATTAAACCTATGGGTTTTCCCTGTGTTAGGACTGGGTTTGCTATCTGTGCCTAACTGAAGCTGCGCTTACAACTACTGACTGTGTTGCACCAGTAAAAGGGACAAATAAAAATGCACACATCTTTGGACATGAAACTATAGTCATTTATGACTTTTAAAGACAAATTTAAACAATTCCTTTTTCAGGGGAGAATGAATATAAAGCAAAGAACTTCAATGATTTTTCAAGGCAAGAATTTTACATTTGCGCATGCACAAGTTTGAATTGGTGGTAGATTTTCTCTAATGCAACCAGGGTAAAAAAATGTACATGCATATTCAAATATACAATCAGGAAAAAGGACACGCCATTAAATAGTACGTCCTCAAGAAATGTTCATACATCAATATCTAAACTTATTTTTTATCGGTGAAAAAGAAAGTGATTTACTTAAGCTTAACACCTAAAATTGTTTTACTCATTAAACAAAAGATATCAACAAAAATGCAGCTTCTAGCTGAGGAAAAGTTTAGGACATTGTGAGGGATTTACCCCCTCCCTAACAGGTGCTGTTTTTTTGTACTTCTAATATTCTTATTTAGTTGGTAAATTCATTGCTTTTTTGGGAGGAAGTTTTTGCTTTATTTAATATTTTGCTTTAATCATTCTCTCTTCTCTTTGAGGTCACCTGGTCTTGTGTTGCCATGGAAGCGTGGCCATGAGAAGTGCTGACAAGGACCTGGTGTTTTCAATCAGCCTCACTGGGAAAATCCATTGTTTGAGAGAGAGGGGAGATTTTTTCTGGATTTTGATTGGGCCCAGATTGTTTTTGTTTTAGTTTTGAAGTTGTTAGTTGTAAATAAATATTAAATATTAAATATTTTTCTAGGAATATAGTTTAGTACAAATATATTTCTATCTGGAAATGTAATTGTTGTGTCAACCCCTTAATTAGTCCAGGTAGGAGCCAATGCTTTAAAAGCCAGGTGGTTTAGATCAGGGGGGATCTCCCTCCTGTTGTTGGAATGTATGTCATGCGGTGAACTGGAATGAAATGTTTGAAGAACGGCATAAAAAAAAAAAAGTCAGAGCACAAAAATTGCAGGATAATGTCCGGATTTTTTTATCGCAAACCAACAGACATCTTAACCCTAATAGCTAGTCTTTCCCCCATAGCTGAAAAAACTTCGGTGAAATGCTTCTTGTAGACATCTACCATCTCTGACATCAGTCTGAGGAAACTTTGCCCCACTCCTTGCTCTAAGCTGCGAGATGATTCAGGGGTATCTTGTATGTTCAGCCTGTTTTAAATAACACCTCGGTATCCCTTTCAGATCAGATTCTGGACTTTTCTCGGGCCAAAACTTCCCAGATCTTAATTTGAGCCAGTCGATGGGTATACTGGTATGTTTTAGGTCATTGTCATGTTTCAGGCTCCAGTTCTGCTTCAGTTTTAGAATCATCTGTCCAAGGGAACATTTTTCCAAGAGGGAATCATGTACAAAGATTGAAATGAACAGTGTTACAGTGAATGAATGCAGAATAACACCGAAGCGTGAGACCTTCAAAGGCATATCAAACTTTAAACCAGTTTACCCATTTACAAGAAATGATGGAACAAAGCCAAGATGATGTCTTCAGGTCACCCCATGATGCGCATTGAGCCTTTATCCCTGAAAGCCCACAAGCCTTAATAACACAGGCTGTTCTACTTTATCCATGTCATTATGGCATGAAATATTACCATTCTGATGTCAAACTGAGGAGATGATGATGCACCATCTACATTTTAACCATAAAACCAGAAATCAGGCAGGAGCTGGGTGGTCATTGCAAGGCCTTCTGGAGTTCCTGATGTAGGGGATCGCCAGTTGCTTTGAGAAGCCACCAAACTTTGACAACACGTTAAGGGTAGGCTATTATTGTTTTGGAAACTGTTGGAATAATTGTATATAGATTTATCTTATATTTTTCCTCTTTTTATTTATTTTACTATTTGACTTTTAAAAACTTTCATGTTGTATGTGTAAGTAAACGTGATGAGTTGTTTGCAGGCAAGGAGGAAAGGTGGAATCAGGATGATGCAGTCACAGTGGGGACTCATCACAAGGATAACAGCTGATTGTGCTGAACAAAGAACGCACGTACCTTAAGATTAAGGAGACTATGCAAGCTTTGTTTTGTACAAGATAATGGTGTGTGTGACCTATGTCTATGTCTTCTGAAGGGTGGGGGAAGATACAGCAGCAGCAACGTTCATGTAACTAGGGACCTCCCTAAAGATAATAAAAAGAGGATTCGGACAGATGTTTTTCAGAGCAGTAGGAGATTTGTAACTGAAAGCACATCTCTGTCCATTCTCCTCGCAGTGAGTAAGAAACTAATTCTTTGTCTTTCTCTTCTTTTTGTGATGTTATAAGTATTTTAGGTTGTTTGAACCTGACATTTTTGGTCCTTCGAGCCGGATTCCAATATGCCTGAGGATCCCAGTGGGTTGGTGGAATCCAGTAAAGACCGTGCGCACGGCAGACTCTATCAGGGAGACTCTCAGACCCTTTCCGGGACTGGACCTCGGCCCGCCCGGTGGGGTCTGAGGGTTGACGGAACTCCGAGAGAGGGGAAAGACAAAGTGGTGAGTTGAGTTTGGGTTAAAAAGTGTGACGAATGACTGGGGGTCAGTGCGTGATGTAAAACCCTGTGAATCCTAGGCACTAACAGGTAAAAGTAAGACGGAGAAGTCCTGAAAAGGATTAAGAAGTTATACTGAAAATTCTGTGTTTAAAGGACGGCGGAGTCCTGATTAAGTATTTAAACAAAAATACTAGGAAAATTCCCCGTTTAAAAAAAAAAAATAAAATGTGTGAATGTGAGAAATGAATGGAGGGTTTAAACCACTAGGTTTGCCTCATACCAAAGCAGTAGGATTGTAAGTAACTAACTTTTGTGGATGCAAAGGCTAGAATTCTCCACTCGAAAGAGTTGAAGTGAGAATTACCACAAAAGGAGATTTTTCGGTCACCCTATTGAGCAAAATAATCCAACTTTTAGAATACCCTAAGTATTGAGATACTGGACCAATTTTTTTTTTTAAATGGGAAAAGGGCCAAGTAAAAAATAAACTAAAAAAACGAATTACAATGCAAAGATTGGAAATTCATAGAAGCACAGGATCCAAACAAATTAAAATATTTAGATAAATGGATAACCACATATAATTATGATGGTCGATTAAATACTAAAAAATGAGTTAATCTACAGGATGCAGTTATTAAAAGTACAAAATGTGACCCAAGGAAAATGGAAAAAGAAGGTTATGAGGATGTAGATTATTGGTTAAAAGTAGCTAAAAGGAGAGAGATGTGATGCAGGAGATAAGACTGGACGTTCTTGTGGAAAGCAGAAAAGGTCAGAGTGCTAAGAAATAATTTTTGATGGACTTGCAAAGTAGAACAGCAGGACATAAGAAAGTGAGTAAAAAGAGTAGGTGGAAAGTTTTTGTTTGATACCAAAGATCTGATGAGGCTTTGACAGGATTGGATGGGCTAAAATGAATCCCTTTGGCTTGGGATTTCCCCTTTTGGTGAATAAATCCATCCCCACCATGGCTGTACCTCGTGTATGTTTTATTTGTGTTTATTTTTTTTATTGTTTGAGAGGCTGGGGACTGTTGATACAGCTTGTCACGGAGGTTCATGGCATGACACGTTTTTTCTGTGTAACTTAAGAAAATATTTTACTCTTTTTAGCAGCAGCACAAATACTGGAGATTTCAGAGTATAAAATGATGCATGTGAAGAAATAAAACCAGTAATAGAGGATTTAATAACTGCAGGGGTGATAATAAAATGCAAACCCTAACCCTCCAGTTAAAAAACAAGCTCCATCAACAGGATGGTGCATGGTACAAGACCTACAGGCAGTTAACTACAGGCAGTTAACAATGCAGTTGTTCAGAGGGCACCGTGTGTTCCTGATCCTTATAGATTATTAAATTCCCTAAGACCAGATGCTAGAATATTTGCTGTAGTTGATATTAGCAATGCATTTTTCTCTATAGATAAAAATAGTCAGTTCTGGTTTGCATTCACCTTTGAGGGACAAAGATATACTTACACCAGACTACCTCAAGGCTACTGTGAAAGTCCAGCTATATACTCTCAGGTAATGAGTGCAAGCATGGCCAAGTTTGACCTTCCAGGAGGTAGTCAGGTTTTACTATATGTTGATGATGTGCTATTAGCGTCCCCTGATGAGAAGACTTGTAAAAATGACACAATAGCATTATTGAAACATTTAGCAGAAGAGGGCCACAAAGTCAGTAAAAAGAAACTTCAGTTGTGCAAAAATGAGGTTAAATACCTAGGCCACAATCTTAGCACAGGGGGACGCACAATTGTAGAAGAAACTCCAATATTACAAGTTCCAAAACCAGTAACAAAAAAGCAAATGATGTCCTTCCTTGGACTAACTAATTATTGTAGAAACTGGGTGCCAAATTATGCAGAAATAGTAGCTCCATTAAACAAACTAATGTATGAGGAAGAGCTGAAAATGACGTCTGAACTGAAATGGAGTGTAGAAGCTGAAGAAGTATTTACCAATATAAAACAAGTTCCAGTTTCCAGTACTGCTTTAGCATTACCAGACTATAGTAAACTGTTTGTTCAGATGGTAGATTGCAAGGGACATTTTATGACTTCAGTTCTGGTTCAACAACATGGAGATAAAATGAAATCAATAGCTTATTTCTCTTCAAAACTAGACACTGTTGCGTGTGCGCAACCATATTCTGTGAGAGCTGTAATTGCAGCCTCAATGGCAGTTGAAGTCAGTGCCACATTAGTGTTATTCCACCCTTTAACTTTAAGAGTTCCCCATGCAGTTTCAGCATTACTACTGCAAACAAATATGACCTTTCTATCACCTGCCAGACATTTGTCCTGCATGTCAACCTTACTGTCACAACCACACTTAACTATAGAAAGGTGCACCACCTTAAACTCAGCAACATTGTTACCCACACCTGAAGATGGAATTCAGCATGATTGTCAACAATTAGCAGAAAAAGAAGTAAAAACTAGAAGTGATTTGCAGGATCAACCACTGGTACAGGGCAAGCTAGTCTATGTAGGTGGTTCCTCCAGAAAAGATGAGAGAGGGAAGACACAAACAGGATATGCAGTAGTGACGAAAGATACAGTGTTAAAACCGGAACAATTACTTTCACATTATTCTGCACAGGCTGCAGAGCTTATTGCGCTAACCGAGGCCTGCAAACTATTTGCAAATGAGGAAGTAACTATTTATACTGATCAATATGCATTTGCAACAGTGCATACATTTGCTCAATATTGGAAGAATAGAGGCATGGTAACGTCTACTGGGAAACCAGTAACGCATGCTAATTTGTTAAAAAACTTACTGAAATCAGTACACCTCCCTAGAAAATTAGCAGTCTGTAAGTGTGCAGCTCCCACTTCTGGCACAAATGATGTCATAAAAGGAAATGCATTTGGAGATAAGACAGCAAAAGCAGCTGTAGCAGGACAAATCAAAATATTAGTTTTGGAAAAACAGCATAGTATAGACAATGTTGTGTTAAAAGAAATGCAACAACAAAGCCCACCACAGGAGATAGAAATGTGGAGAAAACATGGAGCTGCATTAAAAGATGAAATCTATATTTGACCAGATAACAAACCTATCCTACCAAGAACCTATACAAATGGGCAGAAATATTGAGCCATGGTGTTTCACATGTCTCAACGGGGGGAATGGTAGGACAGATACATCAATATTATACAACATATAGATTTAATTCTTATTCAAAAAATTTTTTGTAGAACATGTTTAACATGTGCAAAACACAATCCACAAGGAAATCAAAGACCATGAAGGGAATCATTTCCAAAACCACAATACCCTTTCCAAACAATTCATATGGATTTTATTGAGCTAAATCACAGTGAAGGGAAAAGGTTCTTTTTAGTTATTATAGATGCATTTTCTAAATGGATAGAACTATTTCCAACTAAACATCCAGATGTCTTAACTGTAGCAAAAGCACTGTGTAAAGATAGTCCCAGATATGGGATCCCCGAGAAAATATATAGTGATAAAGGAGCCAATTTTGTAAATCAAAAAATAAAGAAAATAGGATAATGTTTTACATAGATCTAAGAAACCATTGCGCTTACCACCCTCAAAGTGCTGGATTAGTGGAAAGAATGAATGGGACTATAAACAACCGCCTGAAAAAGTGTATTGAAGAGACAGGAAGACCATGGACACAGTGTCTGGATCTAGTAAAACTATATATAAACATCACAAGCACCTCAGGGCTAACACCCTATGAAACGTTATTTGGAAGACCATACATATTACCACAGTTCAAAAATCAGTGGGAGTTAGATGAAGAAGCCAACCTAGCTGATTATATGAGGAGTATGTTAGAAAAGCAACAGAAACAAAATCAAACTAATGAGGAATGATCTATTTTCCAGCAAGAAAACCAACTAAAAAGGTCATTTTGGTTGAAAACTACGCCAGGGGAAGTGATTTACAGACTGATAATAGGGTGGACCCAGACATTTAGAGGCTGGAGAGACCCGAAAGTCAGTGAAGAAAATTAAGACACTGGAACCACTTAGTCAAATTTCAGCCAAAATGACTCTTAGATGGATTAGCGATGTAGCCAGTTGCTGGATATTTATATTTTTCCTCATATTGATTTTCTTATTTTTCTGGTACATCTGGGAACCAGTCAAGATAAATCAAAATGTAACAATACCTGCTATGAGTCATACTAAACGAGTAGCGCTAAACCAAGGAAGGCAAGATATCCCAACTATGTGTACTGAACTTACTTCTTATACTTATGGTATTCAAGTGTGCATGAAATCTAATACCATAGCTGTGGTGCTGATCCCACTCATTAGCTTGACCAAACGAGGAAGGAAAGGACAGGATTATAGAAGTTATAAATGGTACTTAACTAATGACAGAAGAGACACCTCATGGTCCACGATGGTAGCTGATGAAGGAAACAATTGGACACCAAAGTGGGGCACCACTGCTTATGCTAGTCATCAAAAGAAATTGTTTAGACTCCATAAAGCTGATAATGTAATCCAAGTAACCATTAACCTCACGCATAACTCTCCATTTCCTCCCGACTACCCTTCATCAGGAGAAAAATGTTGGGGTTTTCTCCTGTGGGCCTGGGTTTCAGGGTCAGACCCAAACTTAGACCTTTTTGTTTGTGAAGTAAAAGTGAAACAACTCTCTCCCCTAAGACCACAGTGAAGAGAGTAAAAATTATGCCAGGAAACTCAACCACAGATGACTGGTTCTAGGTTATTAATGGAGTATCAAGAACAAATAATAACTGGTTATTGATGGTAGAACAAGCGGCTAACATGACTAAAAGAGATTGTGTTGTGTGTATGGGCCTCAGGCCTTTGTTACGAGTAATTCCAGCTGTGATACCACAACCCTGTATGATGGAAGTCATGAATCAAACTAATCCTAATGAAACGTGTCAGCACTGGGATTCTGTTTTTCCTGTAACTAAAGCAGATAAAAGTAAACCGTTATTCCATAAATGGGTCACCACTGGAAACTACACATGTATAAATATGACAGAGAGAGGCAATAAATTGGGAAATCTCACTGCAGTATGGTGTACTACAATTGAAAAAGTAAATAAGTATTTTAAACCAGTCTCTAGAGGAGACATTTGGTGGTGGTGTGGGGACGACAGGTTGTTTGATCGATTACCTTCAAATGTAACGGGACTCTGTGCTCTAGTTACCTTATTGTTACCAGTTTCAGTATATCCTATGTCAGTAGATGAAGTAACATGTGGACTATCTACTGTAATCCCACATGACTGACGTAATAGAAAGCGTAGAGCTGCAGCTTGGCAAACTGAGGGAGACCCTACGTACATCGATACTATAGGGGTACCTCGAGGAGTGCCTGATGAATATAAATTAGCTCATCAAGTAGCCGCAGGATTTGAATCAAGTATCTTTTGGTGGTGTACAATGAACAAAAACTTAGACAGGATCAACTATGTCCACTACAATGTTCAAAAACTAGGAAATTGGACACAAAGCGGGTTTGAAGCTGTCCATGACCAGTTGGCTTCAACTTCCCTGATGGCATTCCAGAACAGAATTGCTTTAGACATGTTGTTAGCTGAAAAAGGAGGAGTTTGTGCAATTTTTGGAGAACAATGCTGCACATTCATACCTAACAACACTGCTGCTGATGGCAGCCTCACCAAAGCCATAGAAGGTTTGAGATCTCTAAATGGCAAGATGAAGGAGCATTCTGGAGTAGACACCTCGATGTGGGACTCCTGGCTGGATGTGTTTGGGAAGTATAAAGTTTTAGTATAATCAGTAATAACTTCCTTTGCAGTGTTTGCTGCAATTTTGACATTGTGTGGCTGTTGTATTCCCTGTCTTCGTTCTCTTCTTAACCGTCTCACCACCACAGCTATTTCTCCTATGGAAGATAGAGTTACCCAGCTCTATCCGCTACTTAAGCATCAGGATGATGAGGATGATGATGATCCAACTGACCACTTTTCTGACCTATACCCAGATCCATCTTTATATGATTCTGTGGTTTAAATGTCAGTAAGTGCCTCTGAGTGTAAATGTTATTTGTGCTCATTAAAGATGATCTTACAGTTAAAAAAGATAATAAAAAGAGGATTCGGACAGATACTTTTCAGAGTGGTAGGAGATTTGTAACTGAACGCACATCTCTGTCCGTTCTCCTCGCAGCGAGTAAGAAACTAATTCTTTGTCTTTCTCTTCTTTTTGTGATGTTGTAAGAATTTTAGGTTGTTTGAACCTGACAGAAACATATCAGGGTCTCTAGTCAAGCGCTCAGGAGCATAGTGGCAGCAGTGTCTGCACTGATATGCGCCCCATTCTTGGCCTCATATCTTGGCCTGCTAAAATCAAATGGATCAAGCCAAACTCTCAGCGTATTCTCACCATGCAGCTGTAACTAAGTATAGTCTCCATATGCCAGTAAAAACCAGGGCCATGCTTAAGGTCTTGGTGTTCTCTCACTGAAATCCAGCCATTGGAAGCAGGCAGATAAGTACGAACAACACAAGCAGTTTTTCTATCCTTGTTTTCTCTGAGAGATGAATGGAGAGAGCAACACACCTTATTGCACTGTATTTCTTAAGCACACAGTGAAACTCATGAAAATAAACCAACTTCTAAGGCCACATTGGCCTGGTGACAAACAGAAACATTTTGGATTTTCTACTAGCCATTCCTTTTGATTAAAGCTGCCAAAATACCTAACTGGTCATAAAAACCCTCACTGATTATGCAGGGCGGAATTCTCTTTTGCAAAGGAAGCCCCATTCATTTGCATCCTTTCATCCTGCTGATGAAAAGCCTGATAGTGTACTCTCCCGCACAGCAAGGATGAAACTGATGATGGAGGCCAAGAAACCTCATATATTTCCCATTAGTCCCATAATCTCCTAGGAGTTTCCTTGATCCTAATTTAGTTTTCTGATAAAAAAGTTACAGGCTATTCAAAATAGTGCTGCTAGACTGCTAACACAAACAAGACAATATAACCACATCACCCCATTTTTATACTCTCTTCACTTGCTTCCCATTTCTGTTCAGATTCAATACAAGATTTGTCTCCTCACCCACCAGTCCATTCATGGAAGTGCACCTGACTACCTCAAAGAACTACTATCCTTGTACACACCACAGGACACCCCCTTCGCTCTACTGCCTCTTTCCGTCTCCATACTCCCCGATCAAAATTAACATTGATGGGAGACAGGGCATTCTCCTCAGTCGCCCCCTGCTTATGGAATGAGCTTCCGGAATCCCTGAGAGTACCGCAGACTATCAAGTCTTTTAAAAAAGAACTGAAAACATTTTTGTTTTCAGGGTTTTATGACTGATATCTTAACTTTATATTTTATATTTTATATGTTATATATTTAATATTTTTATATGTTGGTTAATGATTTTACTGTCACTTTGTAGCACTTTGAGATTTACATCTAAAGTGCAGTCAGTCAGTCAGTCATTTTCTACCGCTTATTCCATAGTGTGTCGCGGGGAAGCTGGTGCCTATCTCCAGCAGTCTATGGGCAAGAGGCAGGGTACACCCTGGACAAGTCGCCACTCCATCGCAGGGCAAATCTAAAGTGCATTATAACTCTATTCTATATGTGGTGCTGCTCACATATAGTTAGACTGCAGGGAAACACCTTTTTGTCATGTACAAAGAGCATAGCAGTCTAAAGATTTCCTTCATGCTGAAGGAGCTTTTCCATATTTGCAGTCCTGTTGTAATTAGTCATGTAAGTCATGGAGAGTTTAGCATCATCTTAACTTGGTGGGAAAATGCCTGAAACTTCCATACAGGAAACAGGACTAAATAGAAAATGTTCAAAAACATTAGAATTTTTATGCCAGGTCCTGACTCTAATAACGTGCCCCACATATCAATCCAACTGCCCAGTTTAAAATACTTTTGAAAATAGTTTGGTAAAAACAGGATGTTTGCAATTTCTTATTTACTCAAATCTCAAAAACACGTGTGAATGAAAAAACACAAATTCTTAAATAAAGAAAAAATTGACACATTAAGGGGAACAACGCTGAGCTTAAACTGCATCTCTCGAGCCCAATAGGCTTTGATTAATTCTTACAAGATTTAGTGTCTTCTACTCTTATCAAAGACTTACAGCTTCTCTGCAAGCTTGACTGCAGGCTTAATGGGTCTGCCATTGGTCTTCCTCTTCTAGTGCCTCATGAGGTCAAATGCTCTCACTGGCGGCTCAGTAAGCATGATGTAACTAAGCTCCAAAACAAGCCCCAGTGTTCTGCTTTAGACTAACATTTAGTTTATATTACCAAGACTAGATGCAGTAACAACATTGTTATGCAAATCTGATGGTGTATAAAGAACACATAAACAACTCTAATGTTTTCAGTTACGTAAAACCACAGGGGAACCAGGGTCAGAGATGAAAGGTTGAGGAAATAAAAACATTCCATTGTCTCCCAGATATGTCTGTTTTCCATTGCTATCAATAGCGCCTGCTTTGGGAACCTTTATATTACATTTGTGAGCTTGCTTAGCCATTTGTCTCCATTACAGTTCTCATTCAAAGAGAATGGTCCCATGAGATAACTTCCAAAAATATACAAAAAGTGAACTGACATGACCCACCAGGTCTCCTGGTTCAAAATTCATTTCCTGAGGATTATCCCACATTTTTGATCAGGAGCATAGCCAGATAGACAGATTGCTATCCATCTATCTTAAAGGACATAACTGAGGAGGTCACTGATTGGGGGGCCTCTGATGGTTCCAGTGGAGAAGATAAATAAGAACAAAGTGAGAGTTTGTGTTGATCTGAAATGTCTTGATAAGGCATCATCAAAGTCACAAGAAACAAAGGCTTAGAATATATCACTCTATGTGTAAGGACTCTATATCATATATGAGTTTCACTTTCTGAGATGACTGGCAAAAAATATTGCACTTTCCCCTCAAACTCAGTACTTGGGAAGCAGCTTCGTCATCTTTGTCATCACCCTCTGCAGGACGTCCTTGACTGAAATGTGTAACACAGTCACAGACCACACAGATTTTTTGTTTGATTCCTGTTAGACTTGATAGTAAAATAGTAAATAATGCACCTGTCACATCAAAAAACTCACAAAGGGATTCAAAATATTGTCAATCACGCCAAAAAAAGGGTCGGCCACAAAAAATAATAGTGCCGCTATTTTCACAGGGCTACCAATCTGCAATAGCTTACCTCTCTGAAACCGATGAACTCATGTACCACCAGAACCGGCCTGTTATTGCCTTTAAGAAATTTCAAGTGTCTTGACAGTGCTGCATTAGGAAACCAAAAACTGACCAAATGCAGAACACAGTGTGGTGTCCACGTCTTGGCACTGATATAACTCAGACAGTGTCGAGCTACTGGTTCTGCGTTGAAAACAAATGCACTTGTCAGGAAAAGGGTTGAAGTAGGACTAAAATGCAGAGAAGAGTCACCAGGAGGCCAAAGATTAGAGGTAAGCCGCTCTTTAATGGGTCGTGCAACAGGGTTCTGACCAGACCACAGACTTCTTGACATAAAGACAACTAACAACAAGAACAACGCAGGGAACAACAGAAACATCAGAGTATAAATACAATCAGAGAGAACAGGTGGAACCAATGAACAGAGGGACAGAATCATCATAATAACCATGGGGAACAAGGAACAGGTGTGGGTCAGGCGAATGGGAGACAGAGGGAATGAGAAAACAAAAATAACCTGGAACAGGGCCAGAAACATAAAACTACCCAAATAGGGCCAGCAAACAAAACCAAAAACAACCCGACCAAACCAAGCAGACGAGGCCTCGGAGAGACCAGAAAACAAAACAAAACGGAGTTCAGGTAGGTGACTCAGAGGTTGTCCCGTGCAAACACAGAGTTCAGGCAGGTGATCCAGGAGGTCCGCGGGAACCCTGATGAAAACCAGGAGGCTGGCGACGAAAGTGGCGACAAAGTTGCAGAGGCCAGCCACAACAGATCCGCCGACCTGGAGGCCGGCGATGAGAGACCCAAAGATCCAGAGGTCGATGAAGCCAGACTTCCCCACGACGAAGCCAACCCTGGAGCCGACACTGAATCAGCAAGGGATCAGGAGGCCGACTGGGTGGAACAGCGGATTCTCTGAGGTTCCAGTCCAACAGCCAACGACAGAACCCTGTTGATCTGCAACAGGGCCCTGCTGATCCACGACGGAGCCATTGAGGTCCAAGAGATGGAGGCAACTCGTCCCGAAGCACCCCTGGAACAAGAACCAGAAACGGGAGCAGCTCATCCCCGATCCCCTCCGAAACAGGAAAAGAAAGTGGAGTAAACCCGTCCCCGAGCACCTTCAGCACAGGGCCAGGAAGTGGAGGCAGCTCATTCTCGAGCTCCTCCAGAACAGGGGAGGAACAGGTTGCGGCTCATCCTTGAACCGCCCAAGAACAGAATCCAAGAGTGGCGACCTCAGGAAAGAGGTCGAATAAAGGGCTGATTTCCTCCACGGCCCTCCGCTGCTCCCTCTCCAACATGCCAGGAGTCAGGGAACTCTGGTTCACAGTCTCCAGCCTTCGCCACAGAGAACTGCAAAAAGCCAGGAGGCATGAAAATCGCCCGAACAGTTCCTGGGGAACCAATGAACAAAGGGACAGAATCTTCATAATAATCATGGGGAACAAGGAACAGGTGTGGGTCAGGCTACTGGGAGACAGAGGGAATGAGACCAATTAACATTATAACATAGACAGAAGGTAAACAAAAAAAAAAACAGGTTTAAAATAAACAAAGCATAAACTAATACACAGACAGATCCTGACACCAACCAGAGAAAGGAGCTACTTATTACTGCAGCTTTACCTAAAGGACCCAAACAGCGCATTGCTGCAGATTTCTGTGAATTTCAGAAATACGATTACCCCTTTGCAGCTGATTACTTCTCTATAGATATCAAAATAATATACATTTTTAGAAAATATTGAGTATTTTTTAAATTGTGGTTGAAACATTTAAAGAATAATGGTAAACATGACAAGATATTTACACATTTACACTGTACTGACATGGAAACATGCATTTTATTCTTGTTAATCATTCAAGCTGTACACGATGAGTACTGACAGCAAGACACTTCCTCGATGTCTTCAGAGACCAAGTTCCGTTTATGGCCATAAGAAAATCTCAGTTGTGAAACAAGAATCACTATTTCCAAGCAAGCTACATGCAGCACCATTATGATTCAGTTGTTCATTACAGAAACGATGCAGCACTAACAGAGTGTTGCAAAGGCAGAAGAAAAACTGTATAATTTGTACAAAATAATAATAATGTCATCAAAACAACAACAAAAACCTGAATAACAATTGCTAGATTTTTTGTGAAGTGTCTTGTCAGATAGCTGAGTGAGAAAAGCACACAAGTAATCAAAGGGTCATGAGTTCAGTTCTGGTACTATTGTTTTTTTGCATGCATGAGTCAGCCTTAACTTAAACAGGTCCACATTTAGAACTTTCTAAAAAAGTAATTGGGATTGGAAAAACTTTCACTTCACAAATTTAACCCAGATGTCTATGAACCATTTAGACATTATTTAACAAACAACCCTTACTGGGCAGGTGCCAGTTCTGTCAGCAAAGAGGAGGAAACTGAGGCCAGTTTTTGTACAAGTTCACCAGAATCAGACAAGTACAGATTGCCTTGTCGAATGTGTCACAATTTTTGCCACAACCAGCTGCTTACGTGTAGGGGCCATTCAATAATGGAGTACAGCATCTTCAACAAAACAAACTTTCATAATGTATTTTAGACTTTTTATTGATCTCACAATGGAGAAACTGTCCTCTGCATTTAACCCCTCCCTTAGGGAGCAGTGGGTTTGCCATTGTGGGGCACCCGGGGAGCATTCAGGGGCTAAGGGTCTTGCTCAGGGAGCCAGAGTGCAGGCTGTGGGATTCGAACCAGGTACTTGTGGCCTCTCCAGGGCGCAAATGCCCTGCTCTGTAACCAGTAGGCCACCACTCCCTACTCTCCCATTTAATCAATTTGAATAATATTGAACAGTTCATTTATAACTGTAAATCCATCACTAAGTGAAACACATTATATACAGTGGGAAGAACAAGTATTTGATACACTGCCAATTTTGTAGATTCTCCCTTTTGCAAAGCATGTAGAAGTCTTGAATTTTTTTCATAGGTAGTCTTCAACTGTGAGAGACGGAATCTAAAACAAAAATCCAGAAAATTACATTGTGTGTACTTAATTTGCATTTTATTGCATGACATAAGTATTTGATTACCTAACAACCGATAAGAATCCCAACTCCAACCTCTCCACTATGGCCAAGACCAGAGAGCTGTGTGAGGACATCAGGGAAAAAATAGTAGACCTGCACAAGGCTGGGATGGGCTACAGGAAAACAGCCAAGCAGCTTGGTGAGAAGGCAGCAACTGTTGGAGCAATTATAAGAAAATGGAAGAAGTTCAAATGACGCTCAATCTCCCTCAGTCTTGGGCTCCATGCTAGATGCTAGATTTCACCTCGTGGGTCATCAATGATCATGAGGAAGGTGAGGGATCAGCCCAGAACTACACGGCAGGACCAGCATGACAACGACTGGAAGCACACAGCCAGGGTAATTAAGGAGTGGCTCCATAAGAAGCATCTCAAGGTCCTGGAGTGGCCTAGCCAGTCTCCAGACCTGAACCCAATCGAAAATCTTTGGAGGGAGCTGAAAGTCCGTATTACCCAGCGGCAGCCCTGAAACCTGAAGGATGTGAGAAAAACTGTATGGAGGAGTGGTCCAAAATCCCTGCTGCAGTGTATGCAAACCTCGTCAAGAACTATAGGAAACGTTTGATATCTGGAATTCCAAACAAAGGTTTTTGTACCAAATATAAAGTTGTGTTTTTATGATCTATCAAATACTTATGTGATGCAAAAAATACAAATTAAGGGAACAGTTGGGCTTCTTAAAGAAGAACTAACAGGCTTGTGAGAGCTTGGATGCTTAGTGGTTGTTAGGTGATCAAAAACTTATGATATGCAATAAAATGCAAATTAAATACTTAAAAACCACACAATGTGATTTTCTGGATTTTTGTTTTAAATTCTGTCACTCACAGTTCAAGAGTAACTATTGTAAAACTTAAAGGCTTCTACATGCTTTGCAAGTAGGAAAACCTGCAAAATCGGCAGTGTATCAAATACTTGTTCTCCCCACTTGAGATGAGTTACATTAATGTTTTCAAGCCTTTATTTCTGGTAATTATGATAATTTTACACTTACAGCCAAACAAAACATGACATTTAAGATTCGAATAAAAGCTTTGTTTTTGCTAAAAAATATATAAAATCTTGCTACACTTTAGCTCACTTTGTTCTTTTCTTAATTTGTGAAGAAATTTTGCATCAGTAACAAAGGTGGTGAAGATAGACTTTCCAGGAGCAACATTACTCCTATCCCTGAAGTAAAAAGTGAGTTAGAGGTAGGAAGGATGAATTGTTGCTCTGCTGTGGCAACCTAGTGAGGAAACAGTGGCTGGCTCTTACAGTCATGACTGTTAACATTCCCGAGCAGCATCACTACATCACAGGCTGATGAGCTCACAGCCCAGTCACATGAAAAACAGCACACCTAAATGTGAAATCTGCTCCACACAGCAGTCCTCAGTCCATTTAACATGGTTGTGTTTCCAGGTAACATCCCAGAAATAGAATTCTTTTGGACCATAAACTAAGATGTGAAAAAAGTCACAATGATACTGAAGCTATTTGATTTAAAGCCTACATTGAGAAATAGGAATTTTCTCTGCTTATGTGCAGCTAGCACATGGTGTTTTTCTGCTATTGCTTGATGCCTTCATTAGAATGCAGCACCAGCCTCCAGCAGCAGGCAGAGTACAGAGGAAGAAATGATGAAACCAGGGCTAAAAATAGCTGCTTCCCAGGATCCCCCTCATACAGTGCTGTAAACACTGATAGAGCCAGTGAAAGGCACCACTGGCCCGTGTATGTGTGTGTGTGTGTTTGTGTGTGTGTGTGTGGACATACTGCAGTCCTCATCACTCCCTTCTTAGTCATAAACCAATGTTTATTTTGGCACGCATACATCATCGGGTTGTGTTACAATTAAAGCCATCTGTAGGGTTTTTCCTTGAACAAGTTGAGGGTACATTACACATGTCTGTGACAAAAACAAAGCTATCACCCAGTCACAGTGTAACAGTTACAAACATCTGGTAGAAATCTGCATCATGTTTTCAGAAACAAAACATCCAATTTTTCAGGGTTTAAACAGATGTTGTAAGCTTTTACCTACCGGCTTATAGTTATGTCTGTGGAAACCACGCTGTAAAGATGTCTCATTACCTGTTTTACCTCAACGTAGAAATCAAACTGGAAACCGCTATGATCACTTCCAGCAGGTCTCTAACTATCTGCCTGTATCATTACATGTATTATTACAAGACAACAGGGAGACTAAACCTGGACATCTGCTAAATGTAGGAAAATGCTTAATCTTTTTGTCTTTTTGTCAACCCTGTCTTTAATTTGTCTTATGACATTTCCATTTAGTCCGTATAGCGTTTTGCTCAAATATTCATAGTATTTTGAACTCCACATTTTGCCAAGTTTCAAACACAAACATCAGTGTATGTTGCTTGGATAGACCAACACAAACTAGTACATAGTTGTAACGTGGAAGGAAGCTGATACATGGTCTTGAAGCTCTGAAAGCATCAATATTCAAGTTATTTCATAGATTTTATGTTGGAATGAGGTCTGGGCTTTGACTGGGCAACTTTAACACAAAAACATCAGGGTTCTGGGGCTGTTCTTGTTGCTGTGGTGTTTTTCAACTAAGCTGCAGTTTCACCTGAGGGTAGGGCAGGGCAGGCTTCACCTGGTGCACCTACTCAGATCAGGCTCATCTGGACCACAGGTACAGGTACTGCCTAACGCTCATTTTGTATCTACTCATGTGGTATTCTCAACCCACATTTGCTCCTCAGTGATTTTTCATGATTCTTAACTTGATCTCTCTTTGAGTTACTCCAAAGATTAAGCTTTTCAGTCCTCCCTACAATCTGCTCTGAGAATTAATCTGTGTATAAACAAGATCCTCTACCACAATATACCTACCTGGACAACTTACCTGTTTCCATGACTGTTTACTGGCCCCATTCCTCTGGCAAGACTTCTAATATTGTTCTGAAAGAATTACTAATAATTCGCCCTGGAATGCTAAGTGAAGTGCTGCCTAAATCTTTTAGACCTCACCGCCATTCACACACCCTGGACCTCCAGTCCACTGGAATCTCCACTGCCTACTCCTATGCCAACATTTCCCAACAAGAACAATAAGCCTTTGACCTGCCTATTTTTATATGTTGACTCTTTTATCCTAGCCAGTTTGCTCGCCTACACTATATTGCCAAAAGTACTCACTCACCCATCCAAATAATTGAAATCCAGTTTTCTAATTCATTCCATTGCCACAAGTATATAAAGTCAAGCACCTCAGCATGCAGACTATTTCTACAAACATTTGTGAAAGAAACAGTTGCTCCCAGCGTGGTACTGTGATAGGATGCCACCTCTGCAACAAGTCCAGTTGTGAAATTTGAATATTGTGGAATATTTTGAATATTCCACAATCAACTGTCAGTGGTATTATAAAAAATTGGAAGCAATTTGGTATGATAGCAACTCAGCCACAAAGTGGTAGGCCATGTTAACTGATGGAGCGGGGCAGCGGGTGTAGAGTGCGGAGGTCGCCAACTTTCTGCAGAGGCAATCGCTACAGACCTCCAAACTTCATGTGTCCATTAGATTAGCTCAAGAACAGTGCATAGAGTACGTCATGGAATGGGTTTCCATGGCCGAACTGCTGCATCCAAGCAACACATCACCAAGTGCAATGCAATCTGTCGGATACACTGGTGTAAGGCATGCCGCCACTGGTCTCTAGAGCAGTGGAGGCAAGTTCTCTGACATGATGAATTGTGCTTCTCCATCTGGCAATCTAATGGATGAGCCTGGGTTTGATGGTTGCCAAGATAACAGTACTTGCCTGACTGGACTGTGCCAAGTGTCAAGTTTGATAAAAGGGTGATTTACTGTGGGACTGTTTTTGAGGAGCTGGGCTTGGTCCCGTAGTTCCAGTGAAGCAAACTCGGAATGCTTCAGCATGCCCAGAGATATTGGACCATTCCATGCTATTAACTTTGTGGGAACAGTATGGAGATGGGCTCTTCCAACACAACTGTGCACCATTGCACAAAGCAAGGTCCATAAAGACATGGATGGGAGAGTTTGGTGTGGATTATCCGGGTATAAGTAATCCTGGGGAATCTGGGTGCCTTCTATTTCCATTGCTTAAAAAGACCCTGGTACATTTATTTAATTCTGCCTAATGATTTATGGGGAGGTTGTGATAAAAACTGCACTACACCTTCAGTCCAACAGATGGCATTACTTCGTTCTTCCCTATAAAATACCCTTTGCTAATAAATTATTTTTCTTTTCCTTCCATTATTCCTTAAGTTGCACTGAATCCATAAATAGGAAAAGTGCTATCTTGCGATAGGTCTATCTATCTGTCTCTCTGTCTATCTATCTATCTACATATATAGGGCCCAAAGGTTATAGACAGTGGTGGACACGGTTCTGCTAACCCGCTAGCAGCTAATAGCGGAACAAATCTTTTGTTTAGCAATTAGCGCTTTTGGTAACTTCGGAAACTGTCAGTGGACTGTTTAGCTTTCACTAAGTTTGTTCCTGATATTGACTTACTACATGTATATGTGACAAAACATCATTGTGCAAGGCATCAGCAGCTAGTTGAAGGCAGTTCAGTTTTGAACTACAGTTGGGAAGTGTTCACCTATTCTTCAAGTTATGGAAGGTCTTAGCGGTTTAGCATTAGCCAAGCTTATATTTTAGATAGCGAAATATGGGTTAGCGAAGCTAACTTTTTGATATGCTGTCCCCACCACTGTTGAGTTATATTAAAACAATTCTGATATTCGGTGAAGACGGTGCTTACATTGCACAACCAAGTGTCTAAACATCAACTGGATTTATGAGAAAGGATCACTGGTGGTCTGTATTTCTTTAAGCAATGCTGTACTGTCTTTGTACTCAAACATTTGCATTTCTAACTGCTAAGTCCAAAACCTCAACAGGAATGTGCTGTGAAATCAGAATTCTGTATATTTAAGTTAAAGGTTTCTTATTGACCTTAGGTTTAAAATCCAACATGACCTATTTCTTTGAACTTCTGTCATCTCGTTAAATCATTCACATATAGTTCTGTTCAATGAATACTTGCTAACATATTCCTTTAAGGTTTGATTACAAAAAGTATTAAGTCACATTGTCATGTCTGTCCGTTCATCTGTTTGCAAAATACTCAGAAAGTTATGAATGGATTTTAATGAAATTTTCAGAGAAGATACGTATTAGAAAATTTTGGTGGTGATGCAGAGCACCATCTGGATCCAAGAATTTTTTCAATGATTCATTATCATTGCTAGTGGTGTGACAACTTCCTGAATTCCCACATGGCTCATCACCCTGTCTGCAGCTGACACACAGTGGCTAGAAGGCATCCAGGTGGTTACCAGAGAGAACCCTACTTGTATCCATAGTTAGATTTGTTTTGCAAGGTTTAAAATAAATCTACACACACACTGGAAAAAAAAGAAAATGTCTTAACCAGAACCATAAAAAATAGTCAAAATGCTCACGGCTCCAAAAATCTGATCAAATGACACAGAAAGGGAGAGCAAGGCTTAAAAATGTGTACAGTACTCCATACAGAAAGACACCCGGCTGGGATTCAAACCTGGAACCTTCTTGCTGCAAAGTAACAGTGCTGACAATTGTTCAACCACGCAGCTTAGGCCACAAACAAGAGGAATGAATTGCATTTCTTCCCATGCTTTGAACCAAGTATTTGATCCCAGATATTCAATAAATATCTGCTTCAATGTATCAAACATCACATGTTAGGAACTGTTAGGAACTACATCAGACCACATAGAATTGAACTTTTAAAATCAAAAATTGTCCCTAACCCTGTCATTACTAGAAATCAAATCATAATATAAAAGAAACATACACAGCCCACAAAGTGTCAAAAAATAAATTTGACATATTATAGATTCTAGTTAACGAATCTGTCCTACTGCTAAGAGCAGTTGAACCCCTAGCCCTACCCTAAGGTTGCCTGTATTACCTGAAGGACTGTCTAGTTTTCACACTGTAAAAGCAAATATGGTGCTGTATACTCACACAGTCAGGTTCTATTCTTGTTGATCACAGAGTAAGCAGTATTGTAAAAGCAGGGTTCTCTTTCCTTACATTTAGACCCAAAGCAGGACCTTCTTTTAAGTATGGATGAAAGGTGATATCAGCAATATCTGTGATTCTACAACAAGAGAACAGGACATCATCTGGACTGCCAAGGTGTCAAGAGATTTAAAGTGAAGGGTGAAGCCAGATAACGTAACAACCTACAACAGCAAAAAGCAGCTTCACTACCTTCCGCCTCACAACTAACTCGCATGCACCGCGTCTTTGTTAGAGCTGATTCGGATCATCAATACAACGAATGAAACAAATCAGCATGTAGGAAGGAAATGGCCTCGTGTGCACTAAATTCCAATCAATGCTGTAAACTGCACAGTGTAAACTGACCATGTAGAGCTTTAGCCTGCATCACATCTCTACAAGATGGACTGTAAAATCATGTGACAATGGTTCTCTATAAAAACGATGTGTAATGATATTTGGACTCTTTCATTCCGTTGCTGGTCTTTGACATGATGACCCATCCAGGGATTGGTTTTGGTAAGGATGTGAAGTGGTCAGTGTTTAGTTTTTATTTAGTCCACCTGAATGTACAGCATGTAATATACTCTTTATTTTTGTTCGTGGTTGCAAAGGAATTAAGTTTGTCCGTTCTATTTTGTCCCCACCTACTTTAACATGTATTATTCTTTATACAGTAGCTTAGTATTTTTTATAAAGGATGGAGCAAAATAGTCACAAAAATGATCAAATGTAATGATAAATTGAATTGAGCTGTAAATTTAATTTAAAATAATTGTATTTATTTTGATTCTTATCCCTATTTGGACCAGGTGACTAATGAAATATGACACATAAGGACCCATGTTCAAACCTAAAAAGCTGTATGCAACCTCCTGCTGGAGGATGTTATTCTTTGTCATAAAACCACTTTAACTTACAGTAGACTATTAGTAGGGTATTGAAAATTACTTGGTTGACAAACGGGTACAGAGCACCTCCCTGGTAAATACAAACAAAGGGCTGGTACAAAATACCCCACAGCAGACGTCTCCATTTCATACAGACTTATTACAGAACAAAACGTCTAAAACTACAAAGGGTCAAAATGACAAGTACCCATTACAAATATTTTTGTAACTACCAACATGACGTTGTGTTTATGCCTGGGAATGTACTCAACATTTACAGATAATGGGAACATATAACATACGTGCTATGGTAACATTCATTGAAGTAATGAATAAGTTAGATTCTATTATTTCCTGCTCCCAAATCTTACAATCACACTGGCTTCAAATGGTGCAATAGAGAAACAGAATGAAAAAAATGAAATTTGCATAATACATAAGGCCACAAAGCCTATCCATCCTTTGCAATACACAGCCTTCATATTCTCACATCCCAGAGATTACTGAGAAACTGAGGGAGATAGGTTTCCATGGCAATGCAGATTATTTTCCTGCACTCCAGCTTGACGTCACATCGAGCTTCCTTGTCAACTTGCAACATACAAGAGACCAGAGGAGGGACTAACGGTAAAGGGCGTGGCAAAGGTCTGGAAAAATCTCTAAAGTACACACATTCTCTACTGATTGGCCCCCAAATTTGGTTTTTGTTTTTTGGTTTTTATATATATATTTTAAAATATATATTTTTTATATATATATAAAATATATATATATATTAATATATATAATTTTATTATTATATTATATATTTCAGATTATATATTCGTATATATTTTCAGTTAATTGAAGGAATGCATTTAAACCAAGGACATAGGTGATTTTCTCTCCTCTCAAACGGTGCCCATTAGTCTGAGCATATTAATTTGAAGAATTTGCATTACCCTAGTTTAGTGTTTCATTCTGTGTTTAATACTGCCACCATGTGGTTTCCTGTGACCTTTGCACTTTTGGAGATAACTGTACAGCAATCTCGAGCATCTTGCTTCTTTTTTCCTTTACAAAAAATGCTTGTGACAGCTCCTACATAAAGTCCATATTTTTTAATCCCATAACAAAGCATGTCAGAGAGTAACTAAAATGCCACGTTTTGTAAAGGATATTTACACAAAGACTCAAACATGTTTTTTTTTTATTGTTCTTGTTTCTGAGTTGTCAAAGTAGTGCTCAAAACCATCTCCTTTTCCTCAGTGCTGATACCAACCTGAAACAGTCAGCCATGGTGATCAGATATCTACATCATACAGAGATGGTGAGAGTAAAACATGACTCACCATTTCTTTAGTTTGTAAAAGATTATCAGATATTTACTTCAATTTTACAACCTTTTCCAACTTCCAACTCTCCGGGTACTCCGGCTTCCTCCCACAGTCCAAAGACATGCCAGTTAGGTTAATTGGTCTCTCTAAATTGCCCTTAAGTGTGAATGAGTGTGTGCATGGTTGCTTGTGTGTTACCCAGCGATGGATTGGCGACCTGTCCAGAGTGTACCCTGCCTCTCGCCTGTAGACTGGTGGAGATAGGCACCTGTGACCCACTATTGAAGAAGTGGTATAGGAAATGACTGACTGATGACAACTTAATCAACATTTAAAAAATAATAAAATGTTCCAATTTTCAGTGAATGTTCCTTTTTTTTTAGATTATGGGTTGAGCTAAATTATACACAAAGCGCTGCAACAGCCAGGCTGCATAGATTTGCTCACCATTAAACGAATAATTTGTTAAACTAAATTTCAGTATTAAATCTTTTTAGTAGGAGACTTTAAGCATGCCACAAAGTAACTTGGTACTTTTTGGCCACTCTAATTCAATTCAATTCAGTTTATTTATATAGCGCCAATTCACAACACATGTCGTCTCAAGGCACTTCACAAAAGTCAGGTACATGCATTACAATTAATCCTAACCATTGAACAGTGCAGTCAGATTCAGTTATTTATTCAAATTGGATAAAAAGTTTTTCTATCTAAGGAAACCCAGCAGATTGCATCCAGTCAGTGACTTGCAGCATTCACTCCTTCCGGATGAGCATGTAGAGACAGTGGACAGTCACTGGTGTTGACTTTGCAGCAATCCCTCGTACTGAGCATGCATGTAGCAACAGTGGAGAGGAAAAACTCCCTTTTAACAGGAAGAAACCTCCAGCAGAACCAGGCTCAGTGTGAGCGGCCATCTGCCACGACCCGACTGGGGGTTAGAGAGAACAGAGCAGAGACACAAAGAGAACAAAGAAGCACTGATCCAGAAGTACTTTCTATGGGAAGGAAAAGTAAATGTTAATGGATGTAGCTCCTTTAGTCGTTTTCACCTAGAAAGAAAGAACAGATAAACTCTGAGCCAGTTTTCAAGTTTAGAGTCTGAAGAGAGCACATAGTTAGTTACAGTAAAAGCTCATTCAGTAGCTATGTCTAGGAGAGAGAAAGGGTTAAACACTGAAAGACAGGGCCAAGTGGATCATCGGTAGAGGGTGAGCATTAAGTTGTTGCCAGCAGAAGCTCGGACGATTCCCCTTTTCCAGAAAGGTGTTACAGGTAGACACAGAGTCAGGCCAGGTGTAGCTTCTAGGAAGAGAAAAGAGAGAGAACAAAGTTAAAAGCTGAAATAACAGCAAATAATACAAAATTGAAGAGTAGTGTGAGAAAGTAGCGAAGAGGGTGAAAGTGGTTATTATGTCCTCCAGCAGCCTAAGCCTATAGCAGCATAACTACAGAGATAGCTCAGGATAAACTAAGCCACTCTAACTATAAGCTTTATCAAAAAGGAAAGTTTTAAACCTAGCCTTAAAAGTAGACAGTTTGTCCATCTAGAGCCCACTGATGGCCACTGTTATACTAAAAACCACAACGATTGGGATATCTTTCTCTGTCAGATTGACCATAACCATTGGAAAAGGGGGCGGGTCATACAGGTAGCAGAAATGGAGGGTATGTTGCACCTCAACCATAACTGAGCTGGTTTAGGCTAAACCTGACTCCCCCTTACTCCATCCAACAAGGGGAGAAGAAGACGGAGGTAAAATAAGGAAGATAGCTCAGGATAACTTAAGCCACTCTAACTATAAGCTTTATCAAAAACGAAAGTTTTAAGCCTAGCCTTAAAAGTAGACAGGGTGTCCGCCTCACGGACTAAAACTGGGAGTTGGTTCCACAGGAGAGGAGCCTGATAACTAAAGGGGACTGCCCCCCATTCTACTTCTAGAGACTCTAGGAACCACCAGTAAACCTGCAGTCTGAGAACGAAGTGCTCTGTTGGGAAACGTATGGAACAATCAGATCTCTGATGTATGATGGAGCTAAATCATTAAGGGCTTTATATGTGAAGAGGAGATTTTTAAATTCTATTCTGGTTTTAACAGGGAGCCAATGAAGGGAAGCTAAAGGGGGAAATATGATCTCTTTTTTAATTTTCATCAGAACTCTTGCTGCAGCATTTTGAATCAGCTGAAGGCTTTTAACTGCATTTTGTGGACATCCTGATAGTAAAAAATTACAATAGTCCCTTAAAAGTAACAAATGCATGGACTAGTTTTTTCGCATCAATCATGGACAGGATATTTCTAATTTTGGCAATGTTCTGGAGATGATAAAAGGAAACCTAGAAAACTGTTTAATATGGGATTTAAAATGACATGTCCTGGTCAAAAAATAACACCAAGTTTTTTTACTTTATTATCGGAGGTAATTTATGCTATCCAGGTTAGGTGATTGACTAAGCAGTTTCTTTTTAAAGACTCCGGTCCAAAAGACGACAACTTCCGTCTTGTCTGAATTTAGAAGCAGGAAAATGTAAAGTCATCCAATTTTTTATGTCTTCAAGACATGCTTGTAGTCTGTCTAAATGGTTGGGCTCATCAGGATTTATGGATGAGTAAAGCTGAGTGTCATCAGCGTAACAGTGAAAATTTTTCTATGCTGCCTGATAATTTTACCCTTGGGAAAAGCATACATATAGAAAAAAAAATTGGCCCAATTACTGAACCCTGTGGTACTCCACAATTAACCCTGGAGTTTAAAGATGATTTATCATTCACAGAAAAAAAACTGGAATCTGTCAGAAAAATAAGATTTTTTTAAACCCAGCCAAGCCCTGTTCCCTGATCCCTACAGCATATTTCCACCTTTCTAAGAGAATATTATGATCAACTGTATCAAATACAGCACTGAGATCTAACAGAACCAGTACAGACCAAAAGTCCATTATCGGGCCCCCTAAGAATATCATTAGTGACTTTCAGCAGAGCTGTTTTTAGTGCTATGATGAGCTCTGAAACCTGACTGAAACTCTTCAAAAAAGGTCATTGCTGTGTAAATGCTCACATATTTGATTAGCAAACTATTTTTAAGGGAAATTTTGATAAGAATGGAAGATTGGATATCGGTCTGTAATTTATTAAGTCATCTCGATCAAGTGAAGGTTTCTTAAGCAAAGGTTTAATTACAGCTACTTTAAAAGCTTGTGGTACATACCCATTTACTAAAGATAAATTAATCATATCTAAATGGGGCTGGCAATCAGGGGGAACACTTCCTTAAAGTGTTCCACTTCCTCTACCTTGCAACGTTTTTTTTACAAATCTATCAGAATGTTAGTCCACAGCCATCCTAAACTGACTCACCAGATATTCTGTCCGATTTAGTTCTAGACTCTACCTCGGCCATTCCAAAACTTTAATTTTCCTCTCATGAAGTCATTTGGATTTGGGTGTATGCTTGGACTAACATTGATGATAACAATAATAATAAATAATAATAATAATAATAATAATAATAATAAAATCCATCTTCATTTTCAGCCTTCCAGCAGGTATCTGAAGGTTTTTGGCCAAACCTGGCTCATATTTGGATGTTACTTTGACATGTATGACCTACTTAAACATTGTTGCAGACCATGTATACCTTTTCATGGGAAAGGTTTGCCCCGATAGCTGTGGCCTCTTTAATCAGGATAAGGGTTTAAGAAGCACAACAAATTTGAGCAACATTGTGCTGTCTTGGTCTCCTGATCAAACAAATCTGATTCATAGAGGCCTCGCCTCGCACACTTACTGGACTTAAAGGTTCTAGTGCTAACATTTTGGTGCCAGAGACCACAGCACACTTTCACAGATATTTTGGAGTACATAACTTCACAGGTCAATCACAGATGGCCACAATGTTGTATCTGATCAGTGTGGACAGCAATTTCTATTTTAAGAAAGACAAAAAAGGTTTAAGCTAAGTGCAGCTAAGAGCTAGGTCTAATCAAAAGTGAGTCTAAGACAGCCAAAGCAGAAGAAATTCATAACAGTTCAGAGGATATTTTTACCCCGCATCTTTTTGCCTTACAGAGTTGTTTAGATAATTATTTCCTAATTTGCTATGCTAACGTGGCTGTTAAACATTACATATTATACAGCTGATTAGACACAAAATGATGTGTTGGTGAAATGGAAGTTGACCTATACCTGGTTGACTCTGCTGAGCAACAGACAAACACATAGTTAGCTTAGACTCAAACTTTTCTCAGCACAGACAATGCAAAATAGCGAACAGCTGTCCCAAGTAACAGGGTGTAAAATTACTAACATAGAGTTCTGGTGCCACTGAACAACGAAGAACACCTGCATTTCACCACATTCATGTATATTGTAGGTTTGCCTAGAAGCATCATTAAGCATGGTTAAATTATATTTGTAGAGCACAGTAATATTTGTAATATTTGTAAGAGGGTCCATTTTAACTTGAGGTGCCTTTATAAACGCTATCTGTGGTGTACTTTTTCTTAATAATGTATAGCATTGGACTGGATCACTTTATGGTCCCCACTTGTGATGTCCCACACTAGTGATTTTGTTGGAGCAGAATTTGAATAGGTTAGAGGTAATGTTTAAGAAGTAGAGTCAACATATACAGTGTATAATATTTAAAATCAAGATGGAAGTCTAAGTTTGATTCATCGGTCTTACACTGAACCAGCTCCAAATGAAGTTCCCAGCAGGTCTTCAGGAGTGCCAGGTGCACGTTCCATAGCTATGAACAAGCAACCATGTGCTGGTTGAGTGGCAGGTGTGTGAGGGAGGCTGTGAGGACTTCTGATGTGTCATGATGTCCCTGGCAGAAAGCCACATAACAGGTACACAACCTCTCCACAGTAGGTCTCCTCAGAGGGCAGAAGGCTGACAAGAAACCTAAAGTTAATTTGTCTCCATGACCTGAAGCTCCTTAACCAGGATTCCAGGAAGCTTTTTTATTTCATGTTTTATTTAGTTGTCCTCATCCTTGTGTTGTTTTTAATTTATTTTCTTTTGTCGTTATTTATACAAAACAAACAAAGCAGGGTGCAAATGAACACTACATAAAGAATATGTCCTCCCACATGCATTTTAGGCATACCATTTGAAGAAGTTGGTTCTTCATGTAGGCACATGTGTCAGGGGAGGCTTTGCTTTATAGAAATTATATCTGGAGATGGTGTCCTACACCCAAAGTATCAACACCCAGCAGCAGCATGGACAGGTAGCCTTAGTTCAACAAGCCCAAAACATCCCTATGAACTGTTGGCTGCCAGCCCACAACCTAACATGCTGCATCACCGGTGTGACTTTTCATTCACTGTTCTTGTTTTGAGCATGATGAAATATTAATTTACAGCAAAGTACGATCCTTGGCAAAGGCTGTTCATGCATCACATGTTAGAACTATCCTACCTGCTTTAACTGATCCTGTTCTGTTCTCATTGTAGACTGTTAGGATCCCAGTGTCTCTAAAAGTTATTTGAGATAGGATTTTATGTCCAAAGAAGGTTCCACAGAGTGAAAGCCTTGGTTTTTAACTATTAGATACAGTCGCACATCCATAAAAGTTGGCATCACTTGCTCTATGGTCCTCTGGTTGATGCTGGCAGGTACAATCAGTACACTTCTACCACCTTCCGGAGGAACCAGTTGATATGGTTTCTCATTTCTGTTGGTTTCTAAACATTTTAGCTTAGTTTAACATAGCCTGCATATGGTGTGGTTCTGTCCAAGTTATCTACCTTAACTACATGCAGTTCATCTATATTTCTCAAATTTAATGTGCATTTAAACCAATTAACAATCAGGCTCCTTGCCATCACCCTAATCTTTAGCTCCTACCACATATTCTCTATCAGATTTAAGTCAGGACTCTGGCTGGGCCGCTCCAAAATGTTAAAATCACTTACAGTCAGATGAAGAAAATTAAAACTTACTTTAACCTGCACTGCACAGTATTGAAGTTGTTAGAACTGATATCTTGTAGCAAGAAGGTTCTAGATTTGGATCTCACCCCGAGGTCTTTCTGCATGGAGTTTGCAGTTTCCCCCATGCATGTGTGGATTCTATCTGGGCACTCTGACTGAAAGGGCTTGCAGAATCAGATCATTAGCTTCAGTGTTGTGTTTTTCACCTGAAAGACCTGTTACATGATGTTTCAACAGCCATATGAGCTTATCAGCTGAATGTTGGAAAGGCCAAGGAGAGGCCATAACAGGTCAAACATAAAATAGTAATTGTTTTTAAAAATCATATAAATGTCTTTTTACTTTATATCAAGCCCAATATTATCTATGTTCTGCATCCTTTGCTTAGGTTTTATTTGCTCTTTTTGAGATGCAGAAGATCAGTCTTTTCACCTTCTCTCTTATCTGTTATCTTAAATATGTTTCACAAAATAATTAGATTAGTTATTTGTCATGTTTATAATGTTATTAGGATAACAACAATTTGAATAAAATATTATACAACTATTATTGTTTCCCCCTAATTAAATATTCTTCAGAAAGTAGTTGCAAATAAAAATATTGGACCATGCCTTTATTCCTGGTGTGGAACAGAACATCTCTAAATGTTTTTTGGTAGTAGCATCTCCCTCTTTCTCAGGTTAGCGGCGCTTATTGGATGTCCTGGACAGATGCACTGAGGACATATTTTACACTTTTGTCCACACATTTAAACCTGAAAGTCTATTTTTCTCAGTGTCAATAATACAGATCCAAAGGAGATTTGAGAATATGATTGGTGTCTATTTTTAAACACTATCTTAAACATATCTGATATTATGTTAAAAGTTGTAAAATAAAATATATTTGATGATATATATATCTATATATATATATAGATATATATATATAGATATATACAGTTTACACCGGGGATGCAGACTGAAACCATGGACATGACCGGCAAACCATAATCTTGTGTTGGGCACCATAATGGCTAGAGTCGGCTCTGCATTTACACACACACACTCATTCACACCTAAGGGCAATTTAGAGAGACCAATTTACCTAACAGTCATGTTTTTGAACTGTGGGAGGAAGCCGGAGTACTCGGAGAGAACCCATGCATGCACAGGGAGAACATGCAAACTCCATGCAGAAAAACCCCTGGCCGGGAATCGAACCCTTTTTGCTGCAAGGCAACAGTGCCACCAACTGCACCACGGTGCAGCCCCTGAAATGTTTCCAAATAGAATAAAAGTATTTTTCCTAAATCCTTACGTTCACGTGATCCAACCAAAACATTATATTGTTTTGGTTTAATTTGTTTTAATTTATTCCGGAACTCACAAACAACCTCATAAAAAATAAAATGTTCCAGAGTCTCAACAGTAGAATTGTCAGTAAAATCTAGCCAATCACATTTACTTGTGGGATAAACTTAAATTATTTCAAATTGCATCTCACTTATTTTATGGGAGTGGGACAGAAATCTTCTTATTGTCTTATTGTTTTATTGATTCTTTTCTTATTTTATGTATGAAATGGTTGTTGGTTTTACATGTGCGAAACTTGATTGAAGCTGTGGTTGTTTTAAAGTGCTTTATAAATAAATAAAGTCAAAATCTGTCAAAATCATATAGTGTCCCCAACTTTTAGTTAGACCAGTTTGATCCCAATTCAGAACCGTTGCCCATAATCCCACGGTTTGTGTCACATTTCGATAAATGTTCTTAAAGAAAGAAAGCCAAAATGATGAAAATACAGAACTGTAGTGCTGTTGTTTCGCTTATCGCATTTTGAAAGATGCTAAGCAAAAATTTATAAGGGAAAAGAACCCTTAGTCAGTAAATGTAATTTGACTTTATTTTCTTGAAATCTTTCTAAAAACTTTGCTTAAATTGAAGGTCATACTTGTTTTTGTGCACTGTGGCACAGCCATGTGGAATCTTTCTGCACGCTTACCAAAAACATGTGGGCTGTGTTGGGTCATTGGAGCATTATGCAGCAGCTTGACATTAGTTTCAAAATGTGTTCATTAATAATTTGGAGATATATTGTCTATATTCTTTTATTTACAAATTAGCTGAACTGAACTCACGGACTTCTAAATAAGATGATAAAATAGCTGTGAATCTATCATATAGTTTCACCCTTGTGCCTCCTGCTCCACACAAGAGTCACAAGGGGACATCCTGTAGCTCAATGTGATGTTTAAGAGAAACCATCCCCTAGTCTGCTGTTTCTCACTGAGAGGATCTTTCAAACAAAAAAGCTTTTGAAGTGAATGGGCTCAGTTGGGAGAGCGTGCTGGCTGCGCCTTTGTGTTTTTGGATTGTTGTTCCAGCATCCCGAGCATCAGCACAAACAGCAGCTGGCATGTTCTAGGCTTACAAATCCCACTGACTCATCAACAGGCAGGCTTAGGTGAGCTCTGACTCTCACCAGCTTCACAAAGCACACACACACACACACACACACACAGAGAGAGAGAGAACAGACACATCACACCACTGTGTACAACTCTTTAAGCACTAACAAAAAACATGTTTTTTAGGTGACTGTGGCACAGTGGGAAGAGTTTTCATCTTGAAATTGAAAGTTTTGGGTTAGACTCTAGCTTCCTCCTGTCATGTGCTGATGTGCCCCTGGGCAACCACCAAATTGCCTCCCGATCAGTATATAAATGCGTGTGCGTTAGTGAGTGTGACTGGGTGAATGTGGCTGTAGTCTAAAGCACTTTGAGTGGTCAGGATGACTGGAAACTTTCTATATAAGTTTAGACTATTTAAAATTTATATTTTGACTATGTGCCTCCACCTTAAATAATCTGCATTGTGTTAAAAAAAGCTTCAGAAGTTAAAGTTCAACTTGAGCTATAGAGGTCATTTAAGGTCAACAACAGTAAAAAACCTATTTCCTTTTTTGGGATGAAAAACTGTTTTCAGCTGAGAAAACCTAAAATACTAAGTGTGGCATACAAGGGACAATATCTTAACTCAGTCCAGTAAACCAAGGTAGTTGTAATCTTTAGCATTATTTACCGAGTTGTCAGTACTTACATCTCTAATTGTACGTCACTGCAACGAGCGAAAGTTCTGCTGACTCAAACTTTTGTTGTGAAATGCCAACCAACTTTTGGAGTTGGCTTTGAGTTAGAGGCTGAGTTTTGTTTTAATGTCCAATTTAACAATAAAAATACTTCTGTACAATGACAATAAAGTTTTATATGACTTAAAGTTAAGTTACCAGTAGTCAGGATTCATAACTGTTAGGTGGTCTACTGTATAGAGAGCAGAGCTTTCTGGAGAGGCCACAATAGTCACTGGTTCGAAACTCAGATTATAACTATGGCTCCCTGAGGAAGACCCTCAACCCTTAACCACAGAAACTCACTGTTGTGTGTAGCCCACTGCTCCCTGACAAAAAAGGATGGTTTAAAACACAGAAGACAAATTTCTCCACTAAGGTGGAACAAAGAAATTCGAGATTTAGTTTGTCCAACTTACAATTTCGAGTTTCTACAACTTCTGGTTGAGTTACAAAAACATATGAGAGAACTCGGATTTGTGTATAATGGATGTTTTCAGCATCAACAAGGTATCAGCATCATTGTCGTGATGTCTAATTTCAAATAAACACGATTAACCTCAATAGTAAGTACATTTTATAGTTAAACAGTTATCACCACCCAATAAGTGCAAGGTGTCATTACCTCAAGATAATGGGATAATGATGATATCACCTTAAGGAAAAAGCTTTTTCCTAGCATATATCATAATGAAATTGGGACAAACATTTTCTTTTTATCATAGACCTTATAACAATAATAATAATAATAATTAAACGTGGGCTGCACGGTGGCGCAGTTGGTGGCATCAGACTCCCGGCCGGGGGTCTTTCTGCATGGAGTTTGCACGTTCTCCCCGTGCATGCGTGGGTTCTCTCCGGGTACTCCGGCTTCCTCCCACAGTCCAAAGACATGCCTGTTAGGTTAACTGGTCTCTCTAAATTGTCCTTAGGTGTGTGAATGAGTGTGTGCATGGTTGTTTGTGTGTTGCCCTGCAATGGAGTGGCCCTGCTGGAGATAGGCACCAGCTTCCCCGCAACCCACAATAGAAAAAGTGGTATAGAAAATGACTGACTGACTGACTAATTAAAATTGCAAGCAGAATTGGGTGGCCCTCGCAGCTCAGCGCTGCTGTGTAGCGACTGTGGGAGCCTGGCACCACCACCTCTATGCCACCGTCACATGTTGCCACACCGTCACTCAGTTCCCCATGTTGCCATTAGGCGGCACTGTGAGCAACCTTTCATATGATCTTTGGTCATGCAGAGTTCTGCTCCGGCGGGAAGCATTCCGAATTTGGCCAAAATCTGACCTTCCCGAAGCTGCTGCACTCACTTGTTTGTTGGTGGGCGGGACTAAATAGATGTCATCAGTTGACTGTGCCAACATGTTCAGCATTGATCCATGATGATGCATACCAAATCTGATGTGTATCCAATAATGTATGAGGGAGATAGAGCACTTGAAGTTTCCTAAAGGGCTCTGTTAATTCAAAATCCAATGTAATTCAATAGAGCTGTTTGGGGGATGGCAAAGATCAACCATATTTAGTTTGGAGTAAATCGGACCATGCATGTGTAACTTAAAGCCACATGTAAGGCCATGGCGTGACGTCAGACTTCGCCTTGCCGCCACAGCCACACCCTCCAGCCAAACCTCTAAGTACTGGAGACCAACTTGGAACATCATGTTTATCGCTCACTGGGGACAGTTTCATGTTGATTAGGTGAAGGGGATCAAATATGGACCACACAAGGTGAAACATTACACTTCCTGTTCTCAGTGGGTGGGATTTTGGTGATGTCAGCATCTGATCATTGAATATTTTTTGGGCCAGATGCGGATCAATCTCAGAAGGTTTCAAGTCTGTACGACTTTCCTTGTAGAAACTATTTCAATTTCGTCTTTTATGGCGAGAAGTAAGATTTTTTTTTTTTTTTTTTTTTTTTTTTTTTTTACCGTGTCCTGTCCAGCAGAGTAGCGCTCAGAATTGTTGTCTGAGTGCCAAAAAATTGCCCAACAGATTTACTTTCACAAGCGGAGCATCACAGCTATTGCACTGGCGCAACAGGGCAGACCCCGCCGAGCACCGCACCCACAACAGGACCCCCGACCCTGCAGCATGACGGGACAGCCTCACCCACCCGATCCCCGGGGTCAGTGTCCCC